>JAJHSJ010000013.1:21544963-21707086 GCA_021015155.1 Magnolia officinalis | reverse complement strand
TATACTTAGGTTATAACCAAAGCAGCATTGTTTCAGCTCAACGGAGGATTTCTGGTGGGCCTCCTTGAGCCAAAAGTCAGACTTAAGCTCACAGACCTTGGATCCGGGTAAAGTTAAGTTTTCGTTTCAGTCGGATTCCCAGATCACACGTGGCGGACCAGTTTCAGTTCAACGGTCAGTGGGTCTCGATCTAAAATTCCAAGTACATGTAAATGTTTATGAAAATTTTCCTGATCCGAGGGTGTATTTGGGTCAGATTCTGACGGTCTGGTAGTTTGCAAATTGACCGCAAATAACACGTGTCAGATCACTATTCAAGATATTTATTTTGTAAAGAAAACAAGTGTTTTCACACTCTCTCGCTCCGGACTCAAACGAACAGCCGTGTGACACTGTCTAGATTTGATTTCCGAGATGATTGTCAAGCCCAGCGAGGTGGTCCTAATTCCTTAACTTCGTATTATTCAGACTCCCGATGTGCGGTCTAGACCTGATACGGAGTTTCAATGTGTTCCCGAGAGCAGTCAGGTAATGAGTTTGATCCTAGACTTTAAGGTAACCTAGCGTCAATGATTCTACAAGTTTTGGGTCTTGCAGATCGTATTTAAAGCGATTCAAATGGATTTCATGGATAATCTAGTTTAGCACTTAGTTAACTTTCTCAAATTTCTAAAGGATTTAATCCTAAGTGATTTCTGGTCGAGGTGGTACTCAAACCATTGTACGGAAATTGTCGAGTCGTTACAATTACATGAAGGAATTTTATTCATATAGTGAAGGTAGCTGAGAATCTTATCTCAACACCCTTGTAACGTACAATTCATCGAGCACTTACTCATTCAGACATTTTATCAAACGTTTAGGCTACATATTTCAACATACACGATATAACTTAGTTATAACATATATTAGTGCAAATCCTTTCACATAGGAGTTGTCATACCTATAATAATTACGTATCCTAGATTATTAGTCATGGCAAGCACAAATCGAAATTCCATATTCATTTAAACATTTCAACAAACACATGAAATGCATAGTTAGTAAACATAGTTTATACGCATGTGATATATGAAAAACATCATATCTGAGGGTATATGGTAGCAATCAAGTCAGTCATAAACCATTACTAACATTGAAAGCCTTGAAAACCATAACCTAAACATTTATAGTCCGTACCTTTCGCCGGTAGACTCGTAACGAACTCAGTTTAAACACTAAGTCTTTGTCTACGGCACCACAACAACCTATAACAGGGAATAGGTTAGCTATTCCACCATCTGTTCAATTTAAATCTCTAAAACAGGCTAGGGTTAGGATTTCTTACCCAAGTGCGGAGTCGGATTCGTCAGTATAGCAACACGGATGAGATGATTCAACCCGTGGAGTGGCAGGAAAGAATCTTAGGAACAATCTCCCACACTCGCTCTCACTTTCTCTCTCTTTCCTTCTCTTTCTTCTCTCTTTTCTCTCTAGGATTTACAAATTCGTATGTGAAGGGAGAGAGAGGGTTTAAGCCCCTTATATAGGCCCAAAACTGATGGGACTGGCCCTAGGGCCATAATATACTTAGGTTATAGCCAAATAGTGGCTGTTTCGATCCAACGGAGCACTTCTGGAGACCCCTTTTCTGTATACGGTCGGACTTAAGCTCCCTGGCATTGGATCTAGGTCGAGTTAAGTTTTCGATCCGATCGGATTTGTGAATCGACCATGGCAGACCAGTTTCAGTTCAATGGTCGTCGGTACTCGATCAGGGCCATGAGTGCACTGACATGTGTTGGAAATTTTTCCTGATCCGAGGGTGTAATTGGGTCAGAATCTGAGGGTCTGAACCCTTAAATTTGTCCTGCAAGCGAATGGCCCAATTCACTTAAATCTGAGTTCATTTTCTAAAGGTATTCACGTTTCTCATACACTTCCCTCCGGGCTCAAGTTGTGCATTTTTGGGCACTATCTAGATTTGATTTCTGAGATGGTTGTCAAGCCTAGCGAGGCGGTCATAACTGTATAGTTTCGCAGTAATTGAATTTTTAACGCGCGGTCCAGGTCCGATACGGGGTTTCAATGCGCTCCCGAGAGAAACTGGGTTTAGAGATTGATCCTAGGTTTCAGGGTAATGTAGCATTAACAATTCTATAAGTTTTAGGTCTTGCAGTTCATATTAAAAGTGATTCAAAATAATTTCGCAGATTATTTAGTTTAGTACTTAACTAAATCATGCCTTAATTACGATAGAATAAGGTCCTAAGGCAGTTCTACGTTCCTTTCTGGTACTTTTAATTAGTATATTATTTTAATTATTTTTTAGGTAGTTCATCATCAAGCCTACTTCATCTCTACCAAATTTCATTAGAGTTCGTAGTGTAAAAAAATTCTAAAAATTCTAGAACCAACACCTGTCCAAACAAATGATTTTTCTAGGAGTTATCACAATGACCTATATTTAACTATATTAAATATTTTATTATAATTTTCACTTATTTTTATGTAAAACTAGATTTATCGAGCTTCAATCTGGCTTTTACATCACCTAAAACGGAGTTATATTGAGGGAGATATGATTTTTCGAAGTCGGATGAAAAAACTGCAGAAAACGAGCTTCCAAGCCCACTGTGGCCCGCTAGCCATCGCCACGGGACCAGCCTGAACATATACATGACTTTTCAAAGTCACGGTGATGCTATCGCCACTCGCTGGATAGTTTGGGGGTGGTTTCACCGTCCGATATTTAAAACGGATGTATTTTGCAAACCGGAATGAGTCATTTGACATGCAATATATGATTTTGGGGTAGGAGAAGCTGATCTATCTAAATAACCTATTTATTTCATGAGATTCCAAAAGGCTAATAGTAAAAATACCTATTTTAATTACTTAATTACTATTTATAGTAAAATTTTAGTTTAAGTATTATTCTTTATCACTTAAACTTTAGAATTCATGTCTAATATGAAAGTACTTAGAAAAATTTAAAGAATAAGGTGGTGAAAGGTGAGATTTTGAAGAAAATGGGTTAAAAAGCGATTTTAGACTTTGGGATTGAGTTCTGAGAGATTAGTAAGATGTTATGATCGACCCATTGCCTAAGGACGTCTATTTCCAAGTTGGCAAAAATACGGGAAGTTACATAAAATCAACGGCCCACTATGATGTTTATTTTAAAAAATCTAACACGTCCCTTTGATTTATCATATTAAGATAGGGCGTGAGTTTAAAAATGAGGAAGGTCTAAGACTTAAGTGGGCCACATGCTGGGAGAAATTGGGCAGGGTGACCGTTCATTTCTTCATTCATTTTTTTTAATTAATTTTTTAAACAAAAATAATAAGAGAAACTGTTTTGAGCAGGAGGAAAATAAGGGATATGGACTCCCACGTCCATTCTCTTGGTTTGATAAGTGTGCACATGCGTATGCAATACATGGACACACGCACTCATGTGGTGATTAACTGGTTAACTGGTGTACATGTGTGTAACAACTTCATATAAGGTGTAATGCATACAAGCATGCATGAACGAATGTGGTGAAAGAGTAGTTTAGAATGAAGACTTGGTTTGGATAGATGATGGAGACATATGAATAGTTTAGATAGGTGGATGAATAAGTGGATTAGATTGAAGGGTGGTTGGGGAAATAAGTTAAGTTGAATTGCCTTTGATGATAAATGGTTGGGATAGTTGATGAGATCGAATGATGGATGGCTAGATATGAATGAAACGGGTGCATGAGCAACACCCACCTATACTTCTCTATTTCATTTTTTTTTAATTACTTTTACACCAGCTTACTTTACCAGGTCCGAATGCTTCGTGCCTTTTTTTCTTTTTATCTTTCAATGTTTAATCTGATGTATTTTATACTCGAACCGTTAGATTGGGGTAGAACTTGACTATGGCCCACTACTCGACAAGCACTACATAATGACTCTAATATCGACTTATGATCCTTGATGGTGGACCGAAAATAGAATTTCAATGGCTCCCTCTCTTTGAATCTCATGTGACATGCACGAGGGTTCCATAGAGAAACTAACTAGTGGATTTGGAATTTGAGTTTTGATTACCGGATGGCCAGATCTTGGGCCATTTGATTTTGAGTGTGTTTGGTCTCAAAATTTTAGTTGAGAATTGTATAATTTGAGTGGTTAGATTTTACCCTGGGATAGGTAGTTAGAATTTGGACAGTTTATATCATGAGCTAGAGTTGTGGCCCCACATCCCCTTGCACGTAACTTTTTATTTATTTATTATTATTTCATTTTTTTTTATTATATTTTAAGTTTGTTACGTCAATTAACACAATCTAGGGAGGTTGGGTTTCCTTCTCAATTCCTCTAGTATATAAATTTGAATCATGTGTAGTTCAAGATTGGACCGTCCAATTGGGATAAAACTTGATGCCCCACCTCAGCTTGCCGTGCTCTATCCAATGAGCACAATCTTGATCTATGATCCTCAACGGTGGTCAGAAATAAATTTTAATGGTTTCCTCTTCTCTATGGTCCCATGTGACGTGCATAGGCATCTCATATCAAAACTAACCGTTAGATTAAAATTTCACCCTATGAGCAATGAAATTGATGGTTTGCTTCAATATTTAGATGATCTAGTTGGAGGATATAAATGGTATGTACAATTAGATGATTGAATGCATGTAAAATAGTCAGACAGTTAGAAACCTAATTATATTAATGGGTTAATGAATAATCATTTTTACGAATGAATAAATATGAAGTGGGTTGAGATGGATTCGTCTGATAATTCATCGAATGAAAGATTTAGATTATTGATTAAGTGACTAAACATATGATTATAGGAATCGATAGACAAGCGGTTAGTCACATATGTTGATCACATGAAGGTGGATGATTGAGTGAGTTTAAAGTATGCTTAACCGTTAGAATTAGGTTATTTTATTAGTGAACAATCAATTTTGCATGTATTATAGGCAAAAGTGTACATATACATAAATATATTTATTTATATATACACAGATTCATATATTCATTAATTATAAAAATCAATGGCTAAAGGTAAGCAAATATACCACACACATCAATGGTCACCTTGTAAAAAATTACGGAAGCGTATATATATAAATGCATGAATGAATGGACAGATTTATACATGTATAATTAGATAAATGCAGTGTGCACGCATGCACATGTATACACGCACATCAAAATCTTGGGTCGTTACAACATGAGTGAGTACGATCATTGTGTCTATTACAAGACACTGAGTGATGACAATTTCATCGTCTTAGTGTTGTATGTTGATGGCATGATGATCGCAAGTCATAGCATGTCTGAGATCGATTTACTAAAGACTCACTTATCAGGAACATTCGAGATGGACGATCTGAGGGTTGCAAAGAGGGTTCTCAGCATTAATATTCATAGAGACGGGAAGAGCAGCAAGCTTTGGTTATCTCACGCAAAATACATTGAGAATATGTTGATCAAGTATGGGATGGACAAGGCAAAGCCTGTTAGCGTTCCCCACGCAGTTCACTTCAAGCTTTCTTTGGAACAGTGTCCTAAAATAGATGAAGAAAAGTAGGATATGTCTCTTGTGCCTTATTTGAATAGTGTTGGCAATTTGATGTATGTCATGGTCTATACAAGACTGAATATTTCACATGCGGTGGTGGGTGTTGCTAGAAGGTACATGTCTAACCCCGAAAAGCAACACTGTGAAACAGTGAAATGGCTACTTCGATACATTCAAGGAACGTAGGACTACGTCTTATCTATTGAGAAAATAACGGCCAAGTTAGATATGTGGATTCTGATTATGCGGGCAGTGTGCATTTTAGAAAGTTGACTTCTAGTTACTCGTTTGTGCTAGCAAGTGGAGCGATCAGTTGGATTCGAAGCTTTAGTCTATGGTGGCCCTTTTCATAACCAAAGCTGAGTATATGACAGTGACAGATGCATTCAAGGAAGATGTTTGGTTGAAAGAGATGATAAATCAGTCGGAGCTTCAGTAAGAGATCGTGCCGGTTAATTGTGACAGCAAAAGCACGATCAATTTGGCTAAGGATTTTGTTTACCACTCACGTATTAAACACATTGATGTTCTTCACCCTTTTATTCAGCAGGTGCTTGAGGATGGAGGAGTAACACTGGAGAAGATTCACACAAGCATGAATCCGACAGAAATGCTCACTAAGGTGGTTCCCACAGAGAAGTTCAACTTCTGTGCAATTTCTTTAGGCTTCACGAGGGTATAAAGGAAGTTAAAGGATGTAGGAGAAGCTATGGTGGAGCTATGATGCTAAGCAGAATTAGAGATGAGAAAAAAGGAGCTATGGAGAATGGCGATTGAAGACATAGTAGAGATTGTTGATTGATGTCTTAAATATGTAATTCAACATGCCTGTCAATGATAGTTTAATGCCATCAAAGTCCTGCTCAATGCCATCGTAAAAATCCAAAATTTATCATGTTGGTTGTTGGACACTTTAGGTGTCCTGTTCAATGCCATCGAAAGCGTTTTCGATGACATCAGTAAAATTTGAAAAATCCATGATTTATCGCTGGAATGTTTTGGTATTTAGTTCGATGACATCGAAGGTTATTCAATGCCATCGAACAATCGCATAGAGTTTCATATCTGCGTGATTTGTTTTCGATTTCAATTGTGATTCTCATAGAGGCTATATATATAAGTGTAATTGGGATTAGGGTGTATCTCAGAGCTTTATAATCCATTCCTAGGGTTTTCAAGAGCTTGTAAGGGGAGATTCAACGCTTGTTCGAATTGGGTATCCTCTCCATCTTTTATAATTTATACATTCATAATGATACTGTCGCTTCGTGCCGTGGTTTTTTCCTGCAAGGGTTTTTCCACGTTAAATTCAGAGTGTTTGTTATTGGACTTGGTTGTGCGATTGGAATACTTTTCTTGATTCATCTCTGTGTGCTTCCGCAGTTCCCCAACAATCCCAACGCCCCCTAAGTGTTACATATGCTACATCCCCTAATCATATTGTAACGCCCTGAAATTCGGGGGTCGAGTAGGAACTCAACTCCCGAGTTCCAACGCATCACTTATGCAACATACACAATGTCGTTTAAATGTTGTCTGAGTTAGCGCAATAAACATGAATGAGATTATACCAAAACAGTAATTCATACTCCAGTTCAATTGTATAAAGGCAAGCGGAAGACTGAAATTTTATATTCAAAGTATGTAAAGTAACAAAATTTTATGAACTCCAGAGTATGAGTACTAACTGAGTACCAATATACATGTATTGTTTCTAAGTCAAAAATTAAAATACAATCCTCAAGGGAAGCCCTGAAAATCCCGCGATGCAGCCGGCCTAAGCAAAGCCGTCAGAATACTGCATAAAGGAGAACTCCTCCTGATCCTCATCGAAGTCGGGCTCCGGCTCCTGAACCAAGGCGCCATCTACACCTGCGACAGAGTCTGGTGGGTGTTGCAAACACCGTCCCGTAACGTGGGAGTGAGTAGCTAACTCAGTGGAACAATAAAGCATAGGTTAACATGTTATCAACTTAATCAAGCAGTAATGATAAAGCAGTACAAATCAAACATTTCTAACTACTCTTGTTAAGTGCAAAAATGAAATGACATGATGCTGTATGCCCTTGCCAAACCACCCTCAAGCGACGTCATCTTACGTTCGCGAATGCTTAACTCCCTCAGTGCGTCACATCTACAAAGCACATGGGGTGCGATGATGCTCATGATTTCCAAGTTATTATTAGTCCATTTCAACCAGCAGTATTGGGAAACTAAGGTACCTCCCTTGTATCATTCCCAAACATGATCCATTCTAGGGTCGTCAATCCTAGTTAATCTCATACGATATTATGATTTGAGAAGCGTAGTGAAGGCATCGCAAAGGGCTCGTCACCCGTCAGCGCGGATACAGATCTCACCGTATGCGGCTCAATTGCTGCCGTCAGCTCGAGTACAGGTCTCACCGTACTCGGCTCAATCACTAGCCGTTAGCTCGAGTACAGGTCTCACCGTACTCGGCTCAACTCATACTCTAGTTGCTGTGAAAGACTCGTCGCAAATCACAGAGACTTGGAGTACACTCGATGATACTACGGAGGACTCGTCGCCCGTCAGCACGAGCACAGGTCTCACCGTACTCGGCTCTCGCCGTAAGTATCGACAACTTGAATACAGTGTCCCATACCACCGTATTCGGCTCTCGAGTTTGGTTGCGCAATGATCACTACGGGGAGGCACATGGCCCCAGCGTAGGCCGACAACTCGACCACGGTGTCCCATACCACCATGCCCGGTTCATGCGACTTAGCGGATCGAGGTACCATGGTTAAACGGGATCGCCACTGGTAAGTTTGGTACCCTAGGTTCAAGCAGTAGCGACCACACATGGTGAACACACATACACATGTCGGTTTACTTGACGAGCCTGACTAGCCCGAGCGCACCACAAGTTGAGCGATATGGAGCGCAAAAGCACTCCGTGTGGCCAACCACTATCGCCGACCGAAGTACGACTCGGGTTTGCCAGACACATCATTTGTAGCGATATGAATCTCAGCCACAACCTCAAGTCTGGTACCGAATGTTTGGACTATAGACATAGTCCCAAACTCAAACAGTTCTCATCAATAGCATGTGGAGTAAAGCATGATAAACAAGCAATACAAGCATGTTAGCAGGCATGTTATAAGCAAGAAGTAAAGCATATTGTAAAGCATGTTGTGAAGCATGGTGTAAAGCACTATACAGATAGGGATACAATTACTACACATCTCAAGTGAGTGGTTATAGTGAACCACCACATGGAGGGGATCCTACATGTCTCTAAGGGAGTCGGAAATCCCATATCAACACCTCTCTAAGGCACTAATACATGAACATTTACACACACAAGCATTTACACAAACACTTGGAATACGTTATTCCAACATACATGACGTATGTTAGCAAAATACATATTAGGGCTATTCTTTTGCCAAGCGGTTATTTTATCCGCGTATACCGTATTCATACAACAATTTATCATGACAATTATATTTCCAAAATTTGCACATACGCGGTATTTCTAGAATACACAATTTCAACATACTTGACATTTACAAGTGAACATGTATTTCAGCGATTCCTTTCGCCAAACTAGTATTTTATCCATATATTATATAATCATACATTAAATAAACATGTCAAACATTTTCCCGAAAAAATACGTATACGTATTTCTATTTCTACGTATATCTAGAGTATGTGAAATTCCATATTCTACAACGTTAATCGAAACAGGAAACGGAAAGCACTTTGTACATGTGCATTTACATGCAGATCATGAATCTATCATTATCTGACATTGAAAGCGTTGAAAACTGTAACTTATACACTTAAAGTCCTCACCTTTGCCCTTGGAATCCCAACGAATCAGCAAGGGTAGTAGAGCTTCCGTATACGGGAGTTTTCTAGCCTAAAGGGCGGAATCGGTTAGCCTTTACATAACCTACAACGAATCTACATCAAATCAGACCTAGGTTTAGGGTTTCTTACCTTCAAACGGGATGGATACCGTCGGGAGAGCGCCTGGAATGAGGCGGTGTAGGCCGTGTGATGAATGAAAGCAGCAGGAGGAAGATCTCCCACAAATGCCAAGCTATTCTCTCTCTTTTCTCTCTCTCTCTCTAGGGTTTTTCTCCCAAATTCGTATGGCTGTGAGAGGGGCTGTTCTAAGCTCCTTTTATAGCCAAAAACCTCCCCAAAACAGACTCAGGTTCAAGGGTGACTGCTTATATAGGCATTTCGCCACTTTTCCAGCTCAAAAGGGAGGTTCTGGTGGCCCTCCTTGAGCCAAACGTCAGACTTAAGCTCACCATCTATGGATCGACGTGGGATTACGTTTTCGACTCGATCGAATTCCCAGATCGCACGTGGCGGACCACTTTCAGTTCAACGGTCAGTGGGCCACGATCAAAAATTCCAAGTACATGTAAATGTTCCTGAAATTTTTCTTAATCCGAGGGTGTAATTTGGTCTGATTCTGACGGTCAGGTTGCTTAATACTGACGCGCAACCGAATGATGCCAGATCACTATTCCTGATATTTATGTTAGGATGGGAATAGTGTTTTTCACACACCCTCGCTCCGGATCGAAACGAATGGTCGTGGGACATCGGCCGGAGCTGATTTTTGAGATGATTGTCAAGCCCAGTGAGGCGGTCCTGGTTCCTTAGCTTCGTGTTAATCGGACTCCCGATGTGCGATCTAGACCTAATACGAAGTTTCGTTTCATTCCCGAGAGCTGACGGGAAATGAGTTTGGTTCTAAACTTTAGGGTAACCTAGAGTCACTAATTCTGCAAGTTTTGGGTCTTGCAGATCGTATTTAAAGCGATCCCAACGGATTTCATGGCTAACCGAGTTTAGTCCTTAGTTAACTTTGTTAAATTTCTAAAGGATTTAATCCTAATTGATTTCTGGTCGAGGTGGTACTCGAGCCAATGTACGAAAATTTACGGGTCGTTACACATATACAGGGCCAATAGTTTTGGACATTTTTATTGTAATGACTCGAAAAATTCCGTACAATGGCCCGAGTACCACCTCAGGCAAAAATCACTTAGGATCAATTCCTTTAGAAATTTGACAAGGTTACCTAGTGCAAACCTAGAGTTCATACGAAATTCGCACTAAACACATTAAATACGATCTGCAAGACCCAAAACTTGCAGAATCATTGACGCTACGTTACCCTACAATCTGAGATAAATCTCTCTTCCTGTTTGCTCTCGGGAATGCCTTGAAACTTCGTATTGGATCTAGACCGCACGTTGAAAGTCCGAATGTTCCAAAACTACATCGATATGACCACCTAGTTGGACTTGACTACCACCCTAGAAATCAAGTCCTAACTATGTCCAAAAGTGTTCACCGTGAGCCTGGAGTGAAGAGTGTGAGAAACATGAAAATAATTCCAAAATAAATAAGGATTTATGAAATCTGGCATGTGACGCTTGCGGTTCAGTATTGAGCAACCTGACCGTCAGAATCAGGCCAAATTACACCCTCGGATCAGGGATATTTGCCCAAACATATCCATGTACTTGAAATTTCAGATCAAGATCCGCTGACCGTTGAACTGAAACTGGTCCGCCATTTGTGATCTGGAAACCCTACTGGAACGAAAACTTAATGGTACCTAGATCCAGTATTAGTGAGCTTAAGTCCGACCGCACACTGAAAAGGGGACGCCAGAAGTGCTCCGTTGGATCGAATCGAACTCACTTTGGTTATAACCTAAGTATACCTTGACCTTAAGTCCATTTTGGTGACCTTTTAGCCTATATAAGGACCTTAAACCCTCTCATATCCAACCCATACGAATTTGAGAAAACTCTAGGAGAGAGAGAGAGAAAAGAGAGAAAAAGTGAGAGAGTTGTGGGAGGATTCTTCCTACCCTTTTTCCCTGCCGCTACACAAGCTTCACCACTCACTTCTCATCGCTTTCCCGGCGATTTCCAGCTTCGTTTCTAGGTAAGAAACCCTAACCCTCAACTAATTTGGGGTTTTGATAGTTGTACGTGATGAAATAGCTAACCTATTTCACTCTCTAGGTTGCCGAATCGCCGTATACGAAAGCTTAGCAAATCAATCGCGTTCTTTACGCTTCTACGGCATAAGGTGCGGACTTTAGGTGTATAGGTTATGGTTTTCAAGGCTTTCAATGTCGGTTAATGATTTATGACTGACGTGGATGCTATTTCACATGCAAAATGTGTCGTTTGTTTCGTTATACGGGTTTACATGAACTATATAGGATTTAGGCTAATCTATGCATATGTTGAAATGTTTGGAAATGTTTAGAATTTGGATTTGTGTTCAACATGTTTATTTGTCGTAAATATATGCTTAATACATGTGTGACAACTCCTTAGCGAAAGGACTTGCCCTAATTCACGTTATTGCAAAAATACATAAATGTGACTAAGTGTGTAGCCTAAGTGTTTGTGAAAATGTTTCACTAGACATGGAACTTGTATCCATGTATGCCAGGTTCATCCGTCAAAGGTGTACGCACGTGATATACGGGGTACCTCCCTAGTGAAAGAATTTGGCCTAACACGTGTAATCATCGTACATCATGTATGATGATGTATGTAGTCTATGTGTTTATGAAAATGTTTGAATGTGCTAGGGATTACCTAGTACACTTTGTATGAGGATTGAGATACAAATCTCGGTTGCCTAAATTGTGTGAATGGTTTCCTACATGTACGTTTTATTATAAATTCGGTTGTATGTATGAACTGATTATGTGTGAAATCATGTTTGTGTTTCAATATGCTTTGATTGTAAATTCTGTTTCATAATATGCCTATGTGTTTGGAATTCTTGAACTATGGAATCCATTACGGTGGATCGTCTCACATGATTACATGATGAATGGATTGAGTTTGGGACTATGATGTAGTCCAGGCATTCGGCAACGAAACCGAATTCGTGGTTGAGATTCAGTCGCCACGAGAGATGTGTTCGACGAACCCGAGTCGTAATTCGGTTGGCGATAGTGGCTGGCCACACGAAGTGCTTATGCGCTTCATATTGTTCAACTTGTTGTACGCTCGAGCTAGCCGAGGTCGTCAAGCAACCCGATCTGTCTTATGTATGTTCACCATGTTTAGACGTCTCTGCTTGAACCTAGGGTACCAAACTTACCAGTGAAATCCCGTTAACCATGGTACCTCGATCCACTAAGACTCATGAGCCGGGCATAGTGGTATGAGACACCGTGGTCGAGCTGTCGGCCTACGCTGGGGTTTTGTGGTGTTGCGAGTGCATCAGCCCGAGCCTCCCCGTAGTGTCCATTGAGCAACCAGACTCGTGAGCCGATTATGGTGGTATGGGACACTATATTCGTGCTGTCGGCCTACATTGATAAGGTGATGGGGGAGTGGTGCAACGATTGCGAGTAACAGCCCTGACAGCCCTTTGTAGTGACCTCGAGCATACTCTGAATTTGCGGTGAGGCGATGAGTTTTGTCGTGGTGAATAAAGTATGAACTAGGCCTATATCAATTTAGTGATGAACCATTAAAAAGGTGATAGGGAGAGTGGTGTAACGATTGCGTGTAACAGCCCTGACAGCCTTTGTAGCGTCCTAGAACCACACTATCGTATGAGATTATCTAGGTTTAACGACCCTAGAATGGATCATGTTTGGGAATGATACAAGGGAGGTACCTTAGTTTTCCAATCCTGCTGTTTGAAATGGACTAATAATAACTCGGTAATCATGCTCATCATCGCACTGCATGTGCCTGGAAGATGTGGAGCACTGAGGAATGAATGCATGCCGCGGACGTAAGATGGTGTCGCATGAGGGAGTATGTCGGTGAGGGCATGCATCATGACTGCATTTCATACTTGCATTAATAAGAGTAGTTAGGATTGTTCGATTGTACTACTTTATCATTACTTCTTGACTGAATTGATAACATGTTAACCTATGCTTTATTGTTCCACTGAGTTAGCTACTCACTCCCACGTTACGGGATGGTGTTGTACATACCAACCAGACTCTGTCTTAGGTGCAGATGAGGTGACGACTCAGGAGGCTGAGCCGGACTACGACGAGGACCAGGACGAGTTCTCGTATATGCAGTATTCTGGTGGCTTTTCCTAGACTGCCTGGATTGACGGGACTTACAGGGCTTACTTCTCTAGTTGTACTTTTGACATTTTGATCGTAAAACAGATACATGTATATGGTGACTCAGTTGGGTTCATACTCTGGAGATTGAGATAGTTTTGTTTCTTTTACATACAATTATATACAGTTTCAGTCTTCCGCTTGCCTTTATACAATTGATCTGGAGTATGAATTACTGTTTTGGTATAATCTCACTCATGTTTATTGCACTAACACAGACAACATTTAATCATCATTATCTATGTTGCATAAGTGATGTTTTGGAACTCGAGAGTTGAGTTACTACTCGACCCTCAAATTTTAGGGTGTTACATTTATTCTCTTAATTATTAAGACCTTAGTTATTAGATAATAAAACCATCATTGAAAAGGTAACTGCTTAGCAAAAATGGTTCATATTTTACACAATGTGGTATGAATGATCTAGATTGAGTCGATTTCCTACGTACACTTATTTTAATGGATGTAGACTACTTCTAGTGTAGAAGTTTTCTCAAATACACCTTGATATATTAAAATAAGATATGTTGGAGTTCTATTTGTTAGATTTGGCATTTTTGAGTGATGCAAACAATTCATTTGTTTGGCACCCTTAGATGGTATATGCTAAAAAATAACTCTCAAATTGAGTATTTCAACTATTCGATTATACAAAGGCTATAGTGACCGTTCATATTTAATGCACTAGGCAATTCTAATAATTTGGCTAAACTATTGGATGGGTTGGATGTCACAGAAACATGAAAGGTCGGAAGTTATTTATTGTGTGGACAGTAAATTATTATCCAACCATTTGCACTTCAAACCTCCTTATATCTAAATATCCATCTATCTGCTATTATCTACTATATATAATGTATAAAGCAAGAAACTTTCAATCATCTTTAGTCTTGAAATTAGCTCCATCTAGGGAAATTTTTTTAATATGCAAAGGAAAAGAGAAGATATTTTAAAAACGGGTCTAGCTCCGTGGCTCAATGGTAGAGAGACTCCGTTTCAACACTAAAACTAGAGATGAGTGCTTATGTGGTGTGGGTGTGGGTGTGGCGTGGGTGTAAAAAATAAAAGATATTTGAAATAAAAATATGGACATTTTGAGAACTGAAAATGTGGTTGTCTGATGTTTGGTTCATATTTCAATCACAAAAAGAATATAACAAATTAAATTTTACTTTCATTATTTCCCTATACATTAATGATAAGCAATGCACTCAAACTTCTCATCCTCTTTGGATGTAACCCATATGGAGAGTTAAAAGTAGAGAGAGTGTACAACAAAGGCTCTATGGGACACAACAACAAAATTGTAAAATCCACATCTGTTGAGCTGACTAATTTTAGGATATAATTCCAAAACTAACACAAATCTAAATCTTGAATGGGCTACAACATAGGGAAATGCAAACATAGGTCATCCACACTTGAAGCCAGGAGCTCTCTTCTCTCTCTATCTATATATACATATATGTGTGTGTGTGTGTAGCCTTTACAATATCTTTCTTTTTTCTTCTTTTTTGATTTCTCCTACTCTCTCTCTCTCTCTCTCTCTCTCTCTCTCTCTCTCTCTCTCTCTCTCTCTCTCTCTCTCTCATACTCTTTGTAATGGCCCATTTGGATACCACAAAATAAGTTTTTTTTTTTTTACTTATAATAGTAGATAAGTAACTTATTTAAGATAAATAAGTTTGGTTTATGATCAATTATAAGTAGGTTTTTTATTTAAAGTTACTTAATCACTTCAGTTTAATAAGTAGAAATCAAGATAAGCTACTCAAGGCATAAGTAGCTTATCTTAAGTAACATACCTATCGATGATAGTTCAATGCCATCAGGCAGACTTCAATGTCATCGTAAAAATTTAAAATTTATCATGTTGGTTGCTAGACACTTTAGGTATCGTGTTTGATGTTGTTCACAACCCCAAGTGTAAGGTCGCGATGTAGTCATAATCTCAGTAAGACCGAGGTCGAATCCACAGGGACTGGAACTTGTACGTTTCTAAAATTAACTAGAAGTAGAACTAGAAGAAGATGTGAAACTAATTCTGAAGTATTTGAGAGAGTAATTGTGAATAGAGTAATTAAAACTAAGAATTTAAAGGTGGGGACTAGGGTGCCAAAGATCCGCTTGTAGTGATCAGGGAGCCCTCTTACTTGATTCAAGTAACACAATTAGAATTAGAGTCTTATCCTATCCAATTGGAAGATATATCAATAAAACCAAATCTGAACTTTCATTGATCTAATTCTCAAAGGAGGAGAATTGTGATACTTGAAGGGATTTCATCACCAAACTATGCCCATGGGATGATGGCCGACAACAGGATTTACCAATCCCATAATCTCAAAGTAAGGAAAAGAAGATACTCAAAGCTATTGCAGATCTATTGTAATTTAAGTCACAATAAATCATTAAAAACTGAAAGTATTTCTTTAAAATCAAATTAGAATCAAAGAAGGTTCAACATAAACATGAATTAAAGCAACAGAAAATCCCATCACGCTACAAGCTTCACCTCGTAGCCCTAGCTAAGAGATTTAGCCAACCATAGACATGATTGGACGAAAGTCTCTTAAGAAAAACATGAGAACAACTAAGGAAGAAGAAGAAAAACTCTTAGCGACAACTTCTCTACCCTTTTACTCCACTCCTTAAACCCTAGAAGATGCCTAAGAACATCCTTGGGACTCCTATTTATAGTTGTGGAACTCCAACTTTCGCACCTAGTTGGAAAACTCTAGAAACCGCCTCAAATTTACGCAGTTTGCTAAAATAATATACTTCACTCTACACAGTTTTCCAAAATAGACTTCACTTTGCACAATTTCACAAAATGACCTAGATTTTCAGAATATGCTTTTTCAGGATGATTTCAGAATTCATTTTCTTCACTTCAAATCTTTGATTCTCTTCATTCCTCACTTGGTTTTCTTAGATCTTTGACATGTGAATTCTTCAATCTTGGTCTCCTAAGATCCATCTCTTTCCTTGGTGATTCTTGAGCATCAAATCTATGCTTTTAGCACCATTTTCAATCCATACTTTTAGCACCATTTTCAATCGAAGCTCTTAAATTCACCTTGCAACACAAACATGAGTAAAATATAATATTAAGCATTATAATGTTCATAAAACCAAGATATAAATGAGGGATAATATGCAATATTTGACCCTCAACATAATCCCCAACTAGCATTTTGCTAGTCCTGAGCTAAGCTTAAGTGATTTTTTTAAAAAAAAATAATCCAGATAATAGAATTTTAAAATACATCAATGTTGTGCATTACTTTTTCGTAAACTCTAGCACTCGATAAGTTTCATAATTAAGTTCAAAGCATTAATCCTCAAATTAGAACAATTCCAAACATTGAGTTCCATGGGTGAAGGTTCAATTCTCCACTTTCATGATAACATCGATAATTAACATAGCATTCAAGACAACCAAAACCTAAACTGAAACTTGCCTTACAGTTTATCTTTGAATTCCCTCTTTTATTCCTCCAGCTTTTGATTTTTCCATGGATGGCTTTCACGTTATGTCAACCTTTTTAAAGATCTTTCATAGGTGACCTTTTCGAAGACAACTATTTTTTAGCTGGGTATTATTTTATTTTATTTTTAAACATGATGGACAAATTCCCCAAGTGGGTTCCTTTCATGCTAAATAATCACCAAGTTAACAATTTAATGTTGACTGAAGCTAATGTGACTACTAGATGTGGCATCTGAAATCATGACTCGATCAATGTTTAAAACTTCTACTCATGGATTAATAACTCGAACTTAACTTTGACATCTCTAAGTAACTGAATCCAAGAGATATAAATCATCAACATTAAGCATCTTATACTTCTATTTTTCAAAAAAAATCCAATTTTCTGCACTTTTTTTTTTTCACAAATTTTGCTCAGACTAGGAGAACGACTGATTAGGTAACATAATCCCCCATCCCCAACCTAAAATTTACATTGTCCTCAATGTCAAAGAAATAAGCATGTAATACAAGAGAGGCAACGAAAAGAAAAGGGAAGTGATGGAAAGATGGTACCTGAAGAAGGAATTTTAAGGCTTTTCCAATGATCTCAGTACGAAGATGGGTTAGCACAAAAGACTCGAACAGATAATAAGCAAACCATCCTAAAATAACAGAAAGCAAACTATCCTAAATAGCGAAAAGCAGTAAACCTAACTACACCTCCATTAGACTAGGAGGTCAATCCTGGTAAACATGATCATTCAAAGGTATGGACATGTCCTCTGAATCAAAATTTTCAACAAATGGCTTTAAACAGTATCCATTCACTTTGAAATCATTGCCATTGTTTAGATTTCAAATCTTAACGACCCCATGAGGATAGACATTAGTAACAGTGAAAGGGCCGATCCAACGAGATTTGAGTTTACTTGGAAAGAGATGTAATCGAGAATTATACAAAAGAACCTTCTGACCTGGTGTGAATGATTTCTGAAGAATGTGTTGGTCATGAAACGCCTTCATTCTGCCCTTGTAAATTCTTGAGTTCTCATATGCATGGTTCCGGATTTCCTCAAGTTCATTCAATTGAAGTTTGCGCAGTGAGCCAGCGTTGTGCAAATTAAAGTTAAGATTTTTAATCGCCCAGTAGGCCCTATGTTCCAACTCCACAGGTAAGTGGTAAGCCTTCTCATAGACAAGTTTAAAGGGTGACATTCCAATAGGAGTCTTAAATACAGTACAGTAAGCCCATAAAGCATCAATCAAGCGAATTGACCAATTTTTGTGGTCAGGGTTAACCGTTTTTTCCAATATGTGTTTAATTTCCCTATTGGAAATCTTAGCTTGCCCACTTGTTTGTGGGTGGTATGAAGTACTCACTTTGTGAGAGATGTCATATTTCTTCATTAAATTTACAAATGGCCTATTGCAAAAGTGTGATCCTCCATCATTAATGATGGCTCGAGGCGTTCCAAACTGGGAAATGATGTTTTCTTTTAAGAATTTAATGACGATTAGATGGTCATTGTTCCGGCATGGGATCGCTTTGACCCATTTAGTGACATAGTCTACTGCTAGCAAAATATATAAATTTTCAAATGATTGGGGGAATGGTCCCATGAAATCGATACCCCAACAATCAAATGCTTCTATGATAAGAATGGGGTTTAAAGGCATCATAATTCTATGGGACAATACTCCCAATTTCTGACAACACTTACAAGCTTTGCAAAACTCATGAGTATCCCTGAACATAGTGGGCCAATAAAAGTTGCACTGCAGAATTTTGGTCGTGGTCTTTTTAGTAAAAAAGTGACCACCACAAGCCTAAGAGTGAAAAAAAGGAGATGACACTTTGGTGTTCATTGTCTGGCACACATCTCCTTAAGATTTGGTCTAGGTAATATTTGAATAAATACGATCATCCCAGAAGAATTTGCGTACCTCGGCAAAGAATTTCTTTTTATCTTATGCAGTCCAATGTGTCAGCGTGGAACTTGTGGCAAGATAATTAGTAATATCCGCGAACCAAGGTGATTGAGAGACTTTAAACAATTGTTCGTCAGAGAACATGTCATTTATATGTGTCGTCTCAAGGGAATCAGAGAGATCAAGGCAGGAAAGGTGGTCAACCACTACATTTGCTACTCCATTTTTATCTTTTATTTATAAATCAAATTACTGGAGTAGAAGGATCCACCTTATCAAGTGGGGCTTAGCATCATTATTAGAAAGAAGATACTTGAGCGTCGCATGATTCGTGTACATGATGATCTTGGATCCAATCAGGTAGGACCTAAATTTGTCCAAAGCGAATACTACGGCTAAGAGTTCCTTTTCCATAGTAGTGTAATTCACTTGGGCAGGATTTAAGGTTCTACTTGCATAATGTATAATGTAGGACCTCTTATCTTTTCTCTGACCTAATACCACCCGAAGAGCATAGTCAAACGCATCGCACATAGGTTCAAAAGGGATGTTCCAATCGGGTGGCTTCATTATAGGTGCGGTGGTTAACATGTCCTTGAGCTTAGAAAAAGCTTCCTGGCATTGTTCAGTCACTCGTATGGTACATCCTTTTACAGTAAATTGCATAAAGGACGAGAGAGGTGACTAAAGTCCTTTATGAATCTTCTGTAAAATTCGGTGTGTCCTAAGAAGGATCGCACGTCACGTATGTTCTTGGGTGGAGGTAAATTAGATATAAGATCAATCTTAGCCTTATCTACCTCAATTCCTTTGGAAGAGATGATATGTCCCAAGACAATTCCCTTACGAACCATGAAGTGACACTTCTCCCATTTAAGTACCAAATTCTTTCCTCACATCGCTTCAACACATTTTTCAAATTTTCCAAACATTCGTTGAAAGATGGACCAAAGATCGAGAAGTCATCCATGAAGACCTCTAAATATTGCCCCACCATATCAGATAAAATACTCAACATACATTGATGAAAAGTGGCAGGAGCATTACATAGTCCGAATGACATCCTTCGGTAAGCAAAGGTGCCGTAAGGACATGTAAATATCATCTTTTCCTAATCTTCAATGGCTATCTCGATCTGATTGTAGCCCAAATATCCATCAATGAAACACTAATAGGAATAATCAGCTAGCTTTTCCAAAATTTGATCGATGAAGGGCAAAGGAAAGTAGTCTTTCCTCGTGACGATATTCAACTTCCTGTAGTCAATGCACATTCTCCAACCAGTAGTGATCCTAGTTGGCACGAGTTCATTGTCGGATATTGGGTATATGATACCCACATCTAATAACTTAAGAACCTCGGCCTTAACCACTTCCTTCATGTTTGGATTTAGTCTACATTGTAGTTGCCGGGAGGTCTTCGCATTATCCTCAAGATGAATGCGGTAAGTACAAATCAAAGGGTCAATTCCCTTGAGGTCAGCAATCGACCATCAAAGGGCTCCTTTGTGCTCAATGAGAGTAGAGATAAGCATACTCTCTTGTTCTTGCTCAAGGTGGGAAGAAATCACCACCAAGTATGTCTCATCTTGACCTAAATAAACATATTTCAAATCAGAGGGCAAAGGTTTTAAGTTAAGCCTCGATGCCTTAAGGTTAGACGGTAGAGGCAATACATAAGTTTGGGGCAATTCTTCAAATTGTGGCCTCCACCGGTTAACTTCAAGTATCGACACAGTATCAAGCATGGAACCTATCTCCCTAATTGTATCATCATCCAAATCATGGGAGTGTACCAAGCACGTCTCTAGAGGGTTAGAGGATAAGGTCATCAGGGTTCTATCTTCCATGAACGAATTAATCATGTTTATGTCATGGGTATCATCATCATCCTCCGCTTGTTTGCTCATATTAAAGAAAATATTGAGCTCTAATGTCATATTCCCGAAAAATAGTTCATGACTTCATTCTTGCAATTTATGATTACATATTCATGACTCCATTCCTGTAATTTATGATTGCATTTGATGTAGCAAGGAATGGGCGGCCAAGGATGACAAGAATTGAGTACTCGTGTCCACGATGGGTTGAGTATCTAGGATGATAAAATCTACTGGGTAGTAGAATTTGTCAACCTGGACCAACATATCCTCAATTATTTCTCTTGATACATGAACTGAACGATCGGCAAGTTGTAATGTGGTCCGAGCGGGTTTTAATTCACCCAGACCTAGTTGTTCGTAGACTGAGTAAGGAATTAAATTTACGCTCGCTCCTAAATCAAGAAGTGCGTGCTCAATCCGGTAATTCCCAATTACACAAGTGATGGTTGGGCTACCAGAATCTTTGTATTTTTGTGGCACATCTTACTTTAGGATGGCACTCACTTTTTCTGTCAGAAAAATTTTCTTTTTGATGCTTTGCCGCCTTTTGGTCATACATAGGTCTTTGAGAAATTTGGCATATGAAGGAATTTGTTTCACAACATCCAGAAGAGGGATGTTGACCTTCACTTATTTAAGCACCTCTAGAATGTCCTGAGAGTCAGAGAGAGGTTTTGGTGCAACCAACCGTTGGGGGAATGGAGCAATCGGTTTGCTTTGAAGTTCCGGTTCTACCTCATGTGGAGCATCACTAGGTCTATCAATTTCATCTACTTCCGAGTCATTAGGCTTTCCAGCCCTTACCAGAATAGATTTTTCAACTATCTTCCCACTCCTAAGAGTGGTGATAGACTTAGCTTGCTCCATTGAATTTGAAGAGCTTAGTTCACTAACTCCGTATTGCAGTTTAGGGTTGGGGATAGGTTGAGCTAGAAGTATCCCTTTCTCCATAACGTAACATGTGAGTCTATCTTGTGGATGGCCTTTGTGAGTTCTTGTAAGGCTTGAAGAGTACATTGCCGGATAAGCTCTTGAGGGTTTTGAACCAATTCCTCTTAAGGTTTCCCTTAATTTAAGAATTGATTAGGGATACCTTAAGGTGTAGCCGATTATCCATTCCTCGACCTAAAAGTTGTTTATAGCATTCGACTGCTCATTCAATATTTCCTAAAATGCAAGTATTGTTGGGAAATTTTCAGTTGTATAAATATTGCACGCACAAATACCGCAGACAACTTCCTTACCCTTATCCTTCCTAAGTTCCATGGCTTCGAGTTTTCTTACGAGACAGGCCACTTTAGCATTTATGTCGCCATCCTCCTTCAACAAGTATATTCCACCCTTCTCCTTTGATTGATTAGGCTTAGATGTGGTGCTAGGTCTTGGGGAGATGTCCCATGATTGTACGATTTCAGTGAGTTTGTCAAAGTAATCCCACACTTCATCGACATTTTTATTCATGAATTCCCCATTGCACATCGTCTCGACGAATTGGCACATGGAAGATGTCAATCCGTAATGAAATAAACTTGTTATGTGCCACGTTTCAAAAACGTGTTGTGGGCATGAACTGACAAGATCCTTGAACCGCTCCCAACATTGGAAGAATGTTTCGTCTTCCTTTTGGGCGAAGTTCATGATTGACTTCTAGATGGTGTTAGTCTTATGGTATGGAAAGAAAAAAATTTATGAACTCCATCATGTCATTCCATATGCTAATAGATCGCGGACGTATTAAGTGCAACCACGTCTTAGCTTTTTCTTTCAAT
The DNA here is from genome assembly GCA_021015155.1 of Magnolia officinalis. Taxonomy (NCBI): domain Eukaryota; kingdom Viridiplantae; phylum Streptophyta; class Magnoliopsida; order Magnoliales; family Magnoliaceae; genus Magnolia; species Magnolia officinalis. The sequence goes on along the minus strand of JAJHSJ010000013.1, from coordinate 21,684,344 downwards.
GTAACGCCCTGAAAATCGGGGATCGAGTAGAAACCCAACTCCCAAGTTTCAACACATCACTTATGCAACATATTTAATGATGATTGTATGTTCTCTGTATTAGTGCATAAAACATGAATGAGATTAAGCCAAATCAACAAAACATAATCCAGGCACAGTTGTAATACGCAAGCAGAAGACTGAAACGAATATGTATAACTTTATAAACCAGTATAGGTCCCCAAAGTATGTATGCGTTGCCAGGTCAATAATTATAAGTATTGTTTCAAAATACAAAAGGTCGAAAAAAATGTGATGATCCACTACAAGTATAACCCTGAAGCCCCGTCGATCAGAACGGTCTATATAAACCCGCCTGAATACTGCATGTATGAGAAAGCATCATCATCGTCTGCGAAGTCTGGCTCCGCCTCATCAGTCGGGTCTCCATCTGCAACTAAGACAGAGTCTGGTTGGTGTTTAAAACACCGTCCCAGAACGTGGGAGTGAGTGATCAACTTAGTGGAACAATAAAGCAAAGGTTGACATGTTATCAATTCAGTCAAGCAGTAATGATAAAACAATACAATCAAACATCCCTATGTACTCTGATTAATGCAGGAATGGTATGTATAAATGATGCATGCCCTCGTCTGCACTCCCTCTGAGATCTTCATCTAACGGTCGCGCATGTCACTTACTTCCTTAGTGCCCTCTACTCAACACCAAACGACACATGCAGTGCGGTGCATGAGCGTGATTACCAAGTTCTTATTAGTCCTTTTCATACAGCAGGATTGGGAAACTAAGGTACCTCCCTTATATCAATACCCAAACAATGATCCATTCTAGGGTCGTCAGTCTTAGTAAATCTCATACGAAGTTGCGGTTCTAGGTCACTGCAAAGGGCTTGTCACCTGATCAGTGCAGGCCTAGTTTATACTCTAGTTGCTACGGAAAGGCTCATCGCCTCATCGCAGTCTCAGAGTATGCTCGAGGTCACTACAAAGGGCTCGTCACCTGATCAGTGTAAGCCGACAGCTTGAATACAGCGTCTCATACCACCGTATTCGGCTCACGAGTTTAGGTTGCTTACTGGTCACTACGGGTGGGCTCGTCACCCCAGCGTAGGCCGACAGCTAGACCACAGTGTCCCATACCACCATGTCCGACTCATGAGTCTTAGCGGATCGAGGTACCAAGGTTAACGGGATTTTCACTGGTGAGTTTGGTACCCTAGGTTCAAGCAGTAGCATCCATACATGGTGAACATACATCGGGCCAATCGGGTTACTTGACGAGCTCGACTAGCACGAGTGCACGTTGAGTTGATCGTCATGAAGTGCGTAAGCACTCTATGTGGCCTAACCACTGTCGATAACCCAAATACGGCTCGGATTCGTCGATCACATCCTGTGTGGCGAAACAACTTCAGCCACCAAGTCGAGGGCTGTTACCGATTGCCTGGACTATATAATAGCCCAACCATATTAAATTACATTGAATATTCATATGAGATAATCAAAGTAGTAATGAATCAATAATTCAAATCATACAACCATTTGAGTATTTTATGGAATACAACTTAAACATGAATCCACACATATGCATTCCATACCTAAACAGGTTCTAAAATATAAAATAAATGGAGAAAATCATACACATAGTTAAGGTAGTTGAGAATCACATCTCAACACGCACACAAAGTACAATTTACTTAATACTAGTTCATTCAGACATTTTTACAAACACTTAGCCTACACATTCCAACATATATAACGTATGTTGGTTATAATACGCATTAGGGCAAATCCTTTCGCCAAGGAGTTGTTACACCTACAACTAGTATAAACAAATGGTAATTAATCATGGCAAACACACTTTCAAATTCCATACGTATACGATCCTTTCTACAAATACATGGAATGCACTAAACTCAACATAGTTCATATATATCTAAAACGCGAAACAAACATCGCATTTGGCATGTGAAATAGCATCCACGTCAGTAATAAATCATTAACCGACATTGAAATCCTTGAAAACCATAACCTATACGTTTATAGTTCGCACCTTTCACCGGTAGACGTGAAACAAAATCAGTTTAAATGCTAAGTCTTTGTCTATGGCACCACAATAACCTATAACAGGGAATCTTCGATTTTCTTCATTCTTCACTTGGTTTTCTTGGATCTTTGACATGTGAATTCTTCAATCTTGGTCTCCTAAGATCCATCCCTTGCCTTGGTTATTTTTTAGAATCAAATTCATGCTTTTAACACCTTTTTTCAATCCAAGCACTTAAATTCACCTTGCAACACATACATGAGTAAAATAAAATATTAAGCGGATTCATGTTCATAAAACCAAGATATAAATGGGGAAAAATATACAATATTTGAGTCTCAACATAGGCCGACGGCTCGGGCATAGTATACCTTGACCACCATCTCCGGCCCATGAGTCTATCGCCTTAGGGTGTGTATAGAGCCCATCAACACGTGGCCAATCAATTCTTCATAAAAGGGAGCTACCACCACATGTTGACAAGGAATGAAGTATCAAAATTGTTTAATGCAACGACTAAATGAAACAGTATGTATGATTCAAACATGAGTAAACAGCGGTAGTAATAAAGGTTTGCAAGGTTCATTCCATAATCAAGTAAGTAGAATCACTCCATAGGTGGTAAGCCCCATAAATCAATTGTCACTAATCATAACCTCCATGCTGAGGGTCTATTCTCATCGTAATCTATCCCTTTACACCCTAAACACGGACTCTCTTTTGAATAGGAGTTTCCATAGAGAGATTTCAAAGATGTGTGACTTGCAACCGATACAATCTTTTGGAGATTCAGGCATGCTTTGATATTCAAAGTAAAACTCACGTATACAAACAATTCAAGAGTCACATGTTCATAATTTACCAAATTCTAAAGCATGTATCTCGAGTAAACTAAATGAGTGCTTTAATAAATCCAAGGCATGCTTTCAAGTTAAACTTAGTCAAGTGTTTCCAATTAATTTTAGGACATTCGATTAAGTATAATAATCAAACATGCTACTAATTGCTTAAGTAAACTAATCAAGTAATTAAATCATTTCCAAGACATGTGATAAGTTAACTAATCAATTATTCTAATCAATCCTAAAGCACGAGTTAGACTATCCAAGTATTCAAATAAATTCCAAATCGTGAGTTGAGTGGTCTAACCAAAACATCAACCCACTTATAAGGCATAAGTCCATATAGCTTACTGAGTGATTTGCCATTTCTAGGTTATCATTCATAGTTACCATAAAGGGTACCCTTAGCCTAGCTTGGGGATGGAAAGCCCAAGGGGAAGAAAATCATCACCTGAAGAGTTGCGGTCCCGCTCTTGAATCCGGTTTCCTGTGGGTATTTTACGGCCCAAAGTCATGCAAGTAGCTCCTATAATCAGAGTTTGTATAAGACAACATTTCCCAAGCCTTATGCCTATCTATTTTACTTGAAATGTGTGGGAATTGGGTCTGCCTTAAAGTGATTAGGCCTATCAGACTTTTGTTATAATAGGCGGCCCAACTTTTTGGCCCAAGCTTATTATTAACTAAAGGCTAGACTGGTCCTATTTTGGGCCTGGCTATTAGGCCCAATTCGAGCCCAAGATGGGGCCGGGTGGCTCTTTGTGATGGGGCCCACAACAATTTATGGTGAGGCCCACGGTGGCTTGTGGTGAGGCCCACCTGTTTTACAGGGTGCGGCCCACCCTTTTATATGTGGTGCGGCCCACCTACTGTTATTGTGTGGCCCATGCACAGTATGGTGAGGCCTACTGCAAAGTGGCCCGCTGCATCCAATGGCGAGGCCCACTGAGTTTTGGCTCGGTGCGGCCCACTGTAATATGGTGCGGCCCAACTGTTCTACAGGGTGCGGCCCACTGTAGTACAGTGAGGCCCACTTCTTTTTGAGCTAGCCTCGGCCCAGCCCTGAGGGCGTCTTCAACTGGCATTTTGGCCCATCAGAGGCCTGATTTCAGTCTGTTTAGAGCCCATATAGAGGCCCAGTCGAAGGCCTAATTCCAGCTCAATCTCCAACCCATTTTTGGCTGGATTCAAGGCCCAGTCCTGGTTTGTTTTCAGTTGGAATCAGGGCCCACCTGCTAGAACATCTATGGCCCAAAGTGCAACCCGATGAAAGCCTGTTTCTCTGCCCAATTGAGGCCCTTTTATTACCTGGATTATGGCCAGACTAGAGGCCTTATTTTGGCCCAAAACTTGGCCATTACTTGGCCTGTTGAGGCCTATTTTTGGGTCTGCTTACGCAGCGGGAAAGGCTGGGTTTCAGCCCGTTACACAGCCATGGTGAAGGTTAAAACTGGGCCCTAATCGCTCTGACCACAACTCCAATAGCTAGGTGTTGTTAGAAGGAAGAAATGAGATAAGGTAAGCTATTACTTGGCTTCTTCTGATGCTGGTTGGGTCAACTCAACACACCCACAGCTTCAGCAATGGATGCCTGCGGAAAAACTGACCCATCTTAAAAAGATTTTCTAGCTATAAGGAACTAACTGAGGTGACTAGGGCCTTACCTGAAGGGTTCCTGGTCTGGGACTCAGTGAGACAGCAACTCTACTAGACTGAGTCGAGCTAGAGACGGGCTGAGTCGAGCTGAGTCTTAACCTCTCTCTCTCTCTCTCTCTCTCTCTCTCTCTCTCCTTTCTCCCTCTCTTTTCTCCTTTCTTTCTCTGGTGCGAATCCCAAGGGCAATAGTGCCCTATTTATAGGTAGGGGAGAGAGACCACTAACATTAGAAAAGATCTCTCCTAGCAACGACTATGATAGAAGAATGGCCATGGGGCCAATCTGACCCTAGGGATGGATTGCTGATGCTCTGGCCTATCAGAAAAGTAAACTTTTAAGTCTAGCGGGTCCCATCTCGAGATCAGGTTCAGGTGGGTTATCAGGGAAGATGATCTGGCCATTAATGGCATATCACTACCCTATGTATTTCGACATGATCTGGTCCGTTTGAGCGGACCAGATGGGACCTCTGATCAGCGTGGGGCCCACTTTTTGGATCTCAAATGTTAGCTTCGGTTCATCTGGCGAGAATGTCCGATTCTCACCATTTTCTCATGAGATGAGATGCTCTCTTGTCTCATCTCGCACTACCTTCCAAGGAAGGGCTAGGATTGCCCCACGTGGCCTAGGTAACGACCAGGGGCGTGCCAGCATCCATTTCCCAGAAGGGAAACTCTACTTTTTGCTTTATTTATGCAAGCCCTTGCTTGGCTGTTTTCGGAAATGGGAGAGCGTGACTCTTCTTAGAAGATGGATGGCTGGGATGGAATGATTAGGCCGATCGTAAACCACCCAGGCAGCTACGGATTGGTCTCACACCTCAGATCCTAGCCACGTGTGAGTCTTTGAACTGTTCTACCCCAGAATCTTCATCCCTTTGCATGGGCTTAAAAGCCTATAAGGTTATAATTAGACGGGTCCCACGAGCCTAATGAATGGTTTGGATCATTCGGAAAGTGCCCAGGGATGGCCACTTTGGAGGTCGAAGACCATCAAATTCAAACGGTTTGTTGACGGGAGAAAAATCTGGATTTTAGTGTTTTGGCTCCATCAACGGTCGTTTGACCCGCTCGATTCATCTAGTGCACATCGTGCATGAGTACACGAGGTGTGCTCGCACATCGTGTGGGGTCCACTGTGATGGTTACATCAAATCCAATCCATTCAATCGTCTTTGGGGCCCCACTTAGGGGTCCTGGCCCAGTTTGAGGCGGGGACAAGGCCCAGGTGGGCCGTATCACACATCTCAGGCTCTATTTAGCCTCATGTACACTGATCTGATGGCTGGATCGGTTTGATACTTAATTTCAACAGCTGATTGTGGATTTAAAACGTAATGGGTGCTCAGTTGGCTATTCACTAGCCTTTGAAGATCGATCTTTCGAGTATTGCTACAGTTAGTTGATCTAGGACTATCCTGATTTAAGGTGCTTGATCAAGGTTACCTTCTTAACTGATGTCGAGTGCATTTCCAGCTCCTAGGGCCTTTGATGGATGACCTTTAACGCTTCTTGGGAGACCCGTCTTGCATACGTTTAGTTCAGATTATTTGGTTAATCGATCCGGGTTTCCATTGACGTAGGTTTAAGTGGTAACACTCGTGTACCAGAGGTACGGGGTGTTATAGTCTACCCCCCTAAAAAAAATTCACCCTCAAAATTACCTGTGGTGTGTTGTTGAACAAGTGAGGGTACATCTCCATGACCTTTGCTTCTCATTCCCAAGTTGTTTTCTCCTCGCCATGGTGCGACCAGAGGACCTTGACTAACGGTATCATCCTCGTCCACAAGACCTGCTCTTTGTGATCCAGGATGCGAATAGGTTCCTCGATATAGGAAGCATCCTTAATGAGTTGTACCTGCTCCAAGCTGACGATGTGCGACTCATCTGGCGTGTACTTCTTCAGCATGGATATGTGGAAGACATTGTGGATGTTTGCCAAGGCAGTAGGCAGTGTCAAGTGGTATGCTACGGCTCCCACACGATCCAATATCTTGAATGGTCCAATAAATCGCGGCGCCAACTTTCCCTTATGCCCAAACCTCATCAAGCCCTTCATAGGCGAAATCTTCAAGAATACATGATCGCCCACCGCGAATTCCAAGTCATTACGTCGATTGTCTGCATAACTCTTCTGTCTTCTCTGGGCGGTGCGCGACCACTTCCAAACAACATCAATGACCTGAGTAGTAGCCTAAACAAGCTCGGGCCCTAGCAAGCTTCTCTCTACGACCTCTGCCCAGTACTGTGGGGCTCGACAAGGGCAGCCATAGTGTAAGACCCGTATCCTAGACCGTACCGTTACATAGACTTCCGCGGTCTTTCCGGTCGAATTCCGGCAACTTTCGACCCTTAACCGACCTTGCGCGTGACCCTGATTCACACGCCGTCAACCCGAGTCGACTCAAACTGAGACTTGTACCAATGAGACCGCACCGTCACTGCGGTTCTGATGCCGCGACTCGCGCGCCGATCCGATTCTCTGGTCAAGAGATGAGGGTCAGCGTTCGGTGCGAGAAAAATGCCGCGCGTACGAATCTCGAAAGAATCTCAACGAGATATCACATCAATCATCCATCAATCAATCCGATCATGTCAAGTACACATCAACTTTTCACCCTTTCCCAAGCAAGCCCCAAAGTCAAAAAGATTCTTACAAACCCTTACCTCTCTTACACCTTTTACCCCAAAAGTCAAAAAGAGCCTCTTACACCCATCACCACCACATCCATCACCCATCTCTCCCTTTACAAGTCTCTCTCTCTCATTTTTTCAAAACACTTTCCAAACAACCCCAAAACCCTCCATACGTATGAGCCTCTCCCTCTCTTTCAAACTCCAAGTGTGGCCCACCTTTCCATCCCAAGATCTCCCATCCTAGCCATCCATTCCTCATCTCCTCCATTGGAATCGAAGCTAAGGAGCTAAGGAACCCATAAGAGCAAGAAGATCGAATGGTAGGTGCTCGATAAGAGTAGTTTTTCGTGTTTTTAAGATGGGCCAAGTGAGGCCAGCCGATCAATGGTTTGGATCTCACTTGGGACCCTAAGATGTGGCCGATGGCCCGCTTTGATCATCATGATCATTCCATGATGGGGCCATTCTCCATGGCCCCCATCATGATGTTGATTTTCCTTGCTTTAGATAGGTCATCTAGACCGTCCATATTGGTGGGTGATCTCGGATCTCTACTTATTTTATCATTTGTTGATTTAAGGGCCCACTTGTAGTGAGACCCACTATGATGTATGCTTATGATCAAGAGGGGCCCATAGTGGCGGGGGCCCTCCGATATTGCCGGTGCCTCTCTTTTTCTCCCTCTCTCTCTTTCACATATGATGAAGTGGCCATGTGGCCTACCCGGGTGAACCCCATCTTAATATATGAATTACCCACGTCATCCAACCATTTGGTGGCCCACCCTGATTGCATGTCTATGGGTGGGGCCCACCTTAAATACATGTGTGATCAACCGTCCAGCGTCCAGGGACGCTGGACGTTACCAAACACTGAAGTGCGAACCGACAGTGGGTGTGTTAACGGCATCAGAAAAAAATAAATAAATAAATTTGGTTTTAGGAAGGGCTGCCTATGTAGGCCCCACCCTGATGTAAGGGTTAGATTCATGCCGTCCACCCCGATCCTTGCCTCATTTTAGGCGTTGAGCCAAAAAATGAGGTCAATCCGATAATCAGGCGGGTCATACCATGGAAAACTCTGTTTCTTACCGTTCAAAGCTTTTAGGGCCCACCTTGTTGTATCTACACACCAAATATATTGTACATTAGGCTTGTTTTGTGTATTTTGAGCCCTAGAATCTGTTGGACGGTGTGGATTTACCTAAAACGGGCCCCACAGGTGATTTTTCTAAATAAAAAATAAAAAAATATATATAAAGGCTGCTGCTGTCAGAAGACAGCAGGTGCTGCCTGCGCTGCAGCGTGCGGCTGGCGGACGGGCAGTCTAGCAGCCACCCACGGCTTCAGTCGTGGGCCCCACCATGATGTATATGTGTCATCCATCCCGTTCATTGGGTGGGTCCCTCCCTGGAGATGGTCCCCTCCAAAAATCAGTCCCATCCAGTGCTTTGACGGCCCACACCAAAGGAAACAGTGTAAATTGAAGGTCTGCCATTGAAACCCTTTTTGGGCCCACAGAAGTCTCGGATCAAGCTGAAATTTGTTATTACCCTTCATCTAGGTCTGCGTGACCTTATGAACGGGTTGGATGGGAGGTAAACATTACAGTGGGCCCCACGTGGAGCCCACATGATTTACATGTTTTATCCCACCGTCCGTTGGACAGTGGAGCCCACTGTGTTGTGCGTGGGTGCACGCGTGTGTGCTGGTGGGTGTGTGCATGGGTGCGTGCATGGGTGCATACGTGTGTGTACGTGGGTGCGTGCGTGGGTGCATGCGTGTGTGTGCGTGGGTGTGTGTGTGTGGGTGCGTGTGTGTGTGTATATATATATATATATATATATATATATATATATATATATATATATATATATATGTATATATATTATATATATATATTGTATATATAATTATATACATATATTATTGTATATATATATGTATATATATATATATATATATATATTATATATATATCTATATATATATATTACTGTATATATGTATATATATTATTGTATATATATACAAATATATTATATTATTAGGTAATATACTTTATGGTGGACCCTCATGTGGACCCCCCACCATGATGTATATGTTACATCCAATCCGTCTGTCCATTTTGAAGGATCATTTTATGGCATGAGCTAAAGATGAGCCAGATCCATAGTCCAAGTGGACCCTACCTTGGCATGTTTTGAGGTCCATCTTAATGTATTTGTGGTAGATCATCGGGGCCCACTTTGATGTGGATGTAAGGCCCATGTCATTAGGCCATTTGATGTATTTTAAGACCCATGAGACTAGGCCCATTTGATGTATCTAAGGCTCACGGGTTATGACCCATTGCAATGCGCATAAGGCCCATTGGGGCGGCCCATTGATGTGGCCCACTTGACAAATGAAAGGCCCATATGGTATGACCCATTTGATGTATCTAAGGCCCAATGGGATGAACCTAAGGCCCATTGCAATGTGTAACCCCAACCTGGTTCATGTAATGATGTTTACGACGGGCAATGCCTTGGGAGCAATGTTGGTTTGACGTCCACATTGCAAGGTTAATGTTGGTTAAATGTCCACATTACAACTCTCCCTAGGGCCCATCAATAGGCCCGTACTCATTGTGTGTAGGCCGTCTAGACCCATCTGCGTTGTGAGGATAGTTCATTACTTTATTACATGTTTTGTATAGTTCCATGACTCATGATCATACGCATCATATGTATGCTTGATATGAGAGGTGACTGATCATAGCATATACCTTAGGGCAGGTTGTTTATGGGCTCCCGGTTAGGCGGTGTTGCCCTACATGAGCGCACGATACGCGCAAGATTGCCGCATGACTGGATAGTGTGATTCATGCATTTCATATTGTCTGACATGGTTACCATACGCCCTAGCGACATCAAGGCCATAGCCACCACAGTCATAATGTGGTTGGCAGGATTGGATACCGAAAATCTTGTTCTACATGGGGTGCTATAGATATCCCTGGGTGAAAGTCCCTAAACCCTTATGGTACCAAGAGGTTGCTCCAACGTCTAGACCGAGTGGGTGCATGAGCGCCGAATGCCGATTACCAGAAGGTCGCGCTTTCCACTGTGTCGTAGTCGGTTGGAAGGGGGTGCGGCCTTACCCGACCGAGAGGAGGGGGCAATGCTAGACTGAGTTTGACCAGCTCGAGGAATGGGTCCGTTATCGACGAGCCACGCCCGATATTGGCAGGCAGATAGTGAGGTCTCTTCCACTTACCTTATTGCGCGCGATGGGGCGACAATCTGGTTTAGAGTGTACTAGACCCCGGTGATATCCCAGAATTGAGTTGTATTGACATGTGGACTTAGATGAGGATTTGTATGCATGAGTTGCATTTCGCATCGCATGGCCTTGGTATGTCCGACATCTTTCATACCTTGCATCGCATAGCTTTGGTACGGCTAGTAGTATTCATGGATTCATCAGCATGTTCCGCATTACTCTGATACTGCATGTCTGCATTACTACCTTGCGCACACACTTTCACCACCCTCTAAGCTTTCTATAAGCTTATGCACGACCGTTGCGTGCAGGTGACGCGAGGATGCAGCAGCGCTGAGGCAGGAGCGCAGAGCAGATCTTTTGGAGTTTTTTGTCCATTCTCATTGTATTTCCCTTTATGCTCATTGTACTTGTAAAGTTTTTTATCATAGTGAAAATGTGATAGAGTTTTTGGTTGTTGTTTGTGGGTTATGCCTTTGGTTATGCTTATTACAAATGAAACGGATGTTGAAAATCCTCCTTGCAGCATCCCAGGATCGGAACCTGGCGTATGGGCGCTGGGAGCAGAGAATGGGGTTCTACGGAGGCTGTCGGCGCCGGATTCGGCGATCGGGAATTTTGTGAGCCCGATTTCTGAGTTTGGGACGTGACACATAGAGAGCCTCATATGGCACCATGCCTATGCTGGACTAAAAACTGTTGTTGTACGTAAATTCTGTCAGAGCCAAGTGATCATCCCAATTGCCTTAGAAGTCCAAAATGCATGCCCTCAACATGTCCTCTAAGATCTGATTCACCCTCTTAGTCTTCCCGTCTATTTGAGGGTAGAATGCTGTGATGAACTTAAGCTCTGTGCCCATCTCTTCCTGCAACCTCTTCCAAAAGGCGGAAGTAAACCTGAAGTCTCGGTTTGATATGATCTCCCGCGGGACTCCGTAGGATCGTACGACTTCCCTAATGTATAGCTTTGCCAAGCTATCAGTAGAATTGGTCATGTGAATTGGAAGGAATCGGGCAGCCTTTGTCAACCTATCAACGATGACCTGGATCGAGTCGTGCTTCCTCTGTGTCTTTGGAAGGCCGGATATGAAGTCCATGGAGATGTTGTCCTACTTCCATTCAGCTAGCGGCAACGGCTGAAGGAGGCCAGCAGGTTTGTGATGTTCGGCCTTGATCTTCTAGCATACCATACACTTCGCCACAAAGCCTGTGATGTCCCTCTTCATGTTGTTCCACCAGACAGTCTCTTAACGTCATTGTACATCTTCGTGCTACCTGGGTGGATAGCTAATTTGGAATGATGGGCTTCTACCATAACTTCCTTCCTCAAATCAATGTTGTTTGGAACTCATACTCACCCGTGATATCGAAGGCCGCCATCACTACCAATCCTCCAACCAATCATTTCTTCGTCTCTACACCTCTTCTTCATTTTGACAAGCCACTCATCCTGGTCCTGGGTAGAGATTACTTGTCGAACCAGGGTCGGCTCTGCAGTCAAGATAGCTATGTAAGCATTTGGCTCGTCGAGGGTAAGCTAAATGTCGAAGTCCTGCACGAACTCCATCATCTCCCACTCCTTGATCATCAAGGTGGCTACCAGCTTGTGTTTCTTCTTTCGACTTAGTGCATCAGCCACAGAGTTCGCCTTACCCGGTTGGTAAGATATGTCGAAGTGGAAGTCTTTGAGTGTTTCCATCCACCGACGCTGGCGCATGTTCAAGTCCTTCTGTGTGAATATGTACTTTAGGCTCTTATGGTCGCAGAACAATTAAAACTCTTCTCCATAGAGGTAATGCCTCCATATCTTCAGGGCGAAGACCACTGCTACTAACTCCAGATCGTGTGTCGGGTAGTTCTCTTCATGCTTCTTCAACTACCTCGAAGCGTGAGCGATCACTTTATCATTTTGCATTAGTACACATCCCAGTTCCAACTTTGACGCATCGCTGTAGACCACGAACGTCTCCCCCTTTTGTGGAAGAGTGAGTAATAGCGCGGAAGTCAGTCTCATCTTCAGCTCTTGGAAAGCTTCTTCCGTATTCTCATCCCACATAAACAGGTTGCTCTTCTTTGTCAGTTAGGTGAGTGGCCATGTGATCCTGGAGAACTCTTTAATGAAGCGCCTGTAGTATCCTGCCATGCCCAGAAAACTCCGAACCTCAGTAACTGTAGTGGGTTGCTCCCACTTAGATACCGCCTCCACCTTAGCTAGATCAACCCCTATCCCTTCCGCTTTCACTACGTGCCCTAGGAACTTCACTTCCTCTTCCCATAACTCGCTCCTTCAGAGTATTCAAGACTGTGCGCAAGTGCTGCTCGTGCGCTTCTCGGCTTTTTGAGTAAACCAAGATATCGTCGATAAATACGATCACGAACCGGTCCAGGTATGGCATGAACACCCAGATCATCAGGTCCATGAACACAGCTGGGGCGTTGGTGAGACTGAACAACATCACCAAGATCTCGTAGTGCCCATAGCGAGTCCTGAAAGCCGTCTTTGGGATATCCTCATCCCTGATCCTCAACTGATGGTACCTCGAGCGCAGATCTATCTTGGAGAAATACTTGGCACTCTTAAGCTGGTCGAACATATCGTCGATACACGGCAGGGGGTATTTGTTCTTTGTCGTCACATCATTCAATCTTCTGTAGTCTATACAGAGACGCATCGACTAGTCTTTCTTCTTCACAAAGAGGACTAGTGCCCCTAGGGAGAAACACTGGGGGGACGAAGCCTTGGGCCAGTAATTGTCAATTTGGTTCCTCAATTCCTCCATCTCGTAAGGAGGCATGCGAAACGGAGGCAGTGAAATGGGGGCGGTCCCTGGCTTGAGATCGATACAAAAATCCACTGCCCGCCTAGGAGGCAGTCCTAGTATTTCTTGAAACACCTATGGGAAATCTCGTACGACTGGTATCCGACTGATAATGGCTTCTACTGTTTCATCTTCGCCTAGAGCCTGTAAGCTCTCAAAATTTTCACGTCTGCCCCTCCCTTTAAAGGTGAAGGAGGCCTGCCCGAGGACGGACATGACTACACGCACCAATGTAAGCCAGTCCATCCCCAAGATGACGTCAAAATGTCTAATGGGCATGACGATCAAATCCACAGCTACATCGCGATTTACGAGAGTTATGGGACACGCCTTACATATCTTATTAGTTTCTACGAATTTACCCATAGGAGATGCTACAACTAAGGGGGCATGCATTCGAGTTGTGTTCACTCCTAGTCTAAATGCAATAGCAGAATCAATAAAAGACAGAGTTGCATTAGAATCAAATAGGGTAGTACAGGGGTACAGTAAATGTGAGTGGTACCATGGATGGTCTGAAGGGGGTACTGCTCAGCCTCTGTCGCAGTAACTGCATATACTCGTGCCAGGGGAGCCCTCTGCTAAGTCGGGGGTCCCCACCTGGGCTGTTGAGGCCTGGGTGCTGCCCTGGCTGCCACCTAATTTTTCCAGGAGTGGTTTGCAAGGAGTGGAATGCCCTGATCCTGCATCCTTTGAAAGCAGTTCCGGGCAATGTGGTTTGCCCTACCGCAGTAATCACAGTTCCCACCGGAAGGCAGGGGCGGAGCTCACGCGAGTAGCGGCCTGAATCTCCCTTCTAGAATAGGGGGAGTAGGGGGAGCCTGCCTCGGTCAGGATGGGGCGTCTTGGGCTTGGAACCGGGAGCAGATGGTGCGCTCGAAATCTCTCTCTACTCTCATCGCCTTGTCTACCAGTTCCGGGAAGTCCCCGAAATCCCATGTGCACAGCCGAGACTGTATCCCGGGCTTGAGCCCCTCTTTAAACTTTTGCAGCCTATACTCCTCATCTTCAAGGGCCTTTGACACATATCGGGACGCTCATCAAATCTCACCTCGTACTGGGCTACTGTTAGGTTCCCTTGCTCTAGCCTTAGGAATTGTACGATCTTCTCATTTCGGCACGATCGCGGGAAGTATTTCTCTAGGAACTTCGTCCTGAAGCCAGCCTATGTCCAGGTGTACCCAGCTGGCACGCCTCTCTACACGCTATCCCACCAGTTCTCAACCTCTCCCTCAAGCAGGTACGTGGCCAAGCTGACCCTCTGAGCATCGAAGCACTCCAATGGCCCCATCATCTTGGCGATCCTCGCCAACCAATGCTCGGCCTGAACCGGGTCAGGCCCTCCTCCGAAGGTCAGTGGGCGGAGCCTTAAGAAGCGATCGAACATGTCGGCGCCTTGAGCCTCTGCCTCACGAGGCGCTCCCCCACGATTTCAGAGGGTTTCTATCATGAGGGTATGCGAGTCCTGCTGCTGTTACATGATGGCAGCCTACTGCTGTTATATAGTTGCCTTCATTTGTGCGAATACTGCGAAAGTTATGGTCCTGTTGGTGAATCTACGAAGGCGTTAGTTGAAGGTTCAGCTGAAGGTGTCTACCACTCGAAATACTATAAGGGCAACCCAGACGTAAACATCTGAGGGGAAGGAGAATCCCCCACAGCTTCGGACCTTGTGTCCCCGTTCGTCACTTCAGGCGGAAGGCCCAACTTTTGGGCCCAAGCTTATTATTAACTTAAGGCTGGACTGGTCCTATTTTGGGCCCGGTTGTTAGGCCCAATTCGAGCCCAAGATGGGGCCGGGTGGTTCTTTATGATGGGCCCACAACAATTTATGGTGAGGCCTACGGTGCCTTGTGGTGCGGCCCACCTATTTTACAGGGTGCGTCCCACCCTTTTATATGTGGTGTGGCCCACCTACTATTATTGTGTGGCCCATGGACAGTATAGTGAGGCCCATCGTAAAGTGGCCCGCTGCATCCCATGGCGAGGCCCACTGAGTTTGGGCTCGGTGCGGCCCACCTATTTTACAAGGTGCGACCCACTAGGATTTTATCCCAGGTGCGGCCCACTATAGTACAGTGAGGCCCACTTATTTTAAAGCTAGCCTCGGCCCAGCCCTGAGGGCGTCTTCAGCTAGCATTTCGGCCCATCAGAGGCCTCATTTCAATCCGTTTAGAGCCCATATAGGGGCCCAGTCGAACTTCTGATTCCCGCTCAATCTACAGCCCATTTTTAGGTGGATTCAAGGCCCAGTCCTGGCCTATTTTTAGTTGGAATCAGGGCCCACCTGTTAGAACATTTATGGCCCAAAGTGCAACCCAATGAAAGCCTATTTCTCGGCCCAGTTGAGGCCCTTTTATCACCTGGATTATGGCCAGACTAGAGGCCTTGTTTTAGCCCAAAACTTGGCCATTACTTGGCCTGTTGAGTCCTGGTTTTTGGGTTCACTTACGCAGCCGGAAAGGCTGGGTTTCAGCCAGTTGCACAGCCATGGTGAAGGCTGGAACTGGGCCCTGCTGCTCTGACCGTAACTCCAACAGCTAGGTGCTATTGGAAGGAAGAAATGAGATGAGGTAAGCTATTACATGGCTTGTTCTGATGTTGGTTGGGTCGACTCAACACACCCACAGCTTCAGTAATGGATGCCTGCGGAAAAACCGTCCCATCTTAGTAAGATTTTCTAGCTATAAGGAACTAACTGAGGTGACCAGGGCCTTACCTGATGGGTTCCTGGTCTTAGACTCGGTGAGACAGCAACTTTACTCGACCGAGTCGAGCTAGAGATGGGCCGAGTCGAGCTAAGTCTCAACCTCTTTCTCTTCTCTCTCTCTCTCTCTCTCTCTCTCTCTCTCTCTCTCTCTCTCTCTCTCTCTCTCTCTTTCCTTTCTCCCTCTCTTTTCTCCTTTCTTTCTTTGGTGTGAATCCCGAGGGCAACAGTGCCCTATTTATAGGTAGGGGAGAGAGACCACCAGCGGTTGGAAAAGATCTCTCCTAGTAACGGCTGTGATCGAAGAATGGCCATGCATCGGGCCAATCTGACCCTGGGGATTGGTTGCTGCTGCTCTGACCTATCGAAAAAGTAAACTTTTAAGTCTGGTGGGTCCGATCTCGAGATCAGGTTTAGATGGGTTATCGAGGAAAATGATCTTGCCATTAATGGCATATCACTACCCCATGTATTTCGACATGATCTAGTCCATTTGAGCGGACCAGATGGGACCTCTGATCAGTGTGGGGCCCACTTTTTGGACCTCAAACGTTAGTTTCAGTTCATCTCACAAGAATGTCCGATTCTCACCATTTTCTCATGAGATGAGATGCTCTCTTCTCTCATCTCGCACTACCTTCCAAGGAAGGGCTAGGATTGCCCCATGTGGCCCAGGGAATGGCCAGCGGCGTGCCAGCATCCATTTCCCAGAAGGGAAACTCCACTTTTTGCTTTTCTTATGCAGGCCCTTGCTTGGCTGTTTTCAGAAATGGGAGAGCGTGACTCTTCTTAGAAGATGGATGGGTGGGATGGAATGATCAGGCTGATCGTGGGCCACCCATGCAGCTACAAATTGGTCTCACACCTCAGATCTTAGCCACGAGTGAGTCTTTGAATGGTTCTACCCCAGAATCTTCATCCCTTTGCATGGGCTTAAAAGCCTATAAGGTTATGATTAGACGGATCCCAAGAGCCTAATGAACGGTTTAGATCGTTCGGAATGTGCCCAGGGCGAGCCACTTTGAAGGTCGAAGACCATTAGATTCAAACAATTCGTTGGCGGGAGAAAAATTTGGATTTTTATGTTTTAGCTCAGTCAAAGGTCGTTTGACCCACTCGATTCGTCCAGTGCACATCGTGCACGAGTACACGAGGACACTCGCACACCGTGTGGGGTCCACTGTGATGGTTATGTCAAATCCAATCCATCCAATAGTCTTGGGGGGCCCACTTAGGGGTCCTGGCCTAGTTTTGGGTGAGGCTAATGAAACGCCCCACCCAAGGACATAATATTGTCCGCTTTGCCTAGAGGGCTCACGGCTTTGTTCTCATGGTTGCCCCCAAAATGCGTTTTATCCTTAAGGTGCGAACCTCACATATAACCACCACAACTTCCTTCGACTCTTCCGATATAAGACAAGTTCAACCCCCACTGCGTACACAGTAGCCTGCCAGTACAGTAGCCTGCCAACCACTGGTAGCTCGCCTAGGCCCTTAGGCCCCGCCCACATCAGCGTCCGCCCACGTGTGCCCACCCATATGTGCAATAGTGACGGGGCGTCACAATATCCCCCACCGAGGGTAGAGCTGCCCTCGGCTCTGATACCATATGAAATGCCCCACCCAAGGACAAAATATTGTCCGCTTTGCCCAGAGGGCTCACTGCTTTGTTCTCGGGGTTGCCCCCAAAATGCGTTGTATCCTTAAGGTGCGAACCACACTTATAACCACAACAACTTCCTATGACTCTTCCGATGTGGGACAAGTTCAACCCCCACTACGTACACAATAGACTGCCAGCACAGTAGTTTGCCAAACACTGGTAGCTCGCCTAGGCCCTGCACACATCAGCATCCGCCCACATGTGCCCGCCCACATGTACAATAGTGACGGGGCGTCACAATGGGTATCAAAGCTATGAAACGCCACACCCAAGGACACAATATTGTCCGCTTTGCCCAGAGGGCTCATGGCTTTGTTCTCGGGGTTGCCCCCAAAATGCGTTGTATCCTTAAGGTGCGAACCCCACATATAATCACCACAACTTCCTACGACTCTTCTGATGTTGGACAAATTCAACCCCCACTACGTACACAGTAGCCTGCCAACCACTGGTAGCTTGCTTAGGCCCTTAGGCCCCACCCACATCAGTGTCCACCCACGTGTGTCTGCCCACATGTGCAACAGTGACGAGGCATCACAATATCCCCTATAGAGGGTAGAGCCATCCTCGACTTTGATACCTTATGAAATGCCCCACCCAAGGACACAATATTGTTCACTTTGCCCAGAGGGCTCACAGCTTTGTTCTCGGGGTTGCCCCCCAAACGCGTTGTATCCTTGAGGTACGAACCCCACATATAACCACCACAAATTCCTACGATTCTTCCGATGTGGGACAAGTTCAACTCTCATTGCGTACACAGTAGCCTGCCAACCACCGGTAGCTCACCTAGGCCCTTAGGCCCCACCCATATCAGCGTCCGCCCACATGTGCAATAGTGACAGGGCATCACAGCCGAGGCCCAGGTGGGTCGTATCACATGTCTTAGGCTCTATTTAAGCTCATGAACACTGATCCAATGGCTGGATCGATTTGATACTTAATTTCAATAGATGATTGTGGATTTAAAACGCAATGGGTGCTCAGTTGGCTATTCACTAGCCTTCGAAGATCGATCTTTCAAGTATTGCTACATTTAGTTGATCTAGGACTATCCTGATTTAAGGTGGTTGATCAAGGTTACCTTCTTGATTGATGTGGAGTGCATTTCCAGCTCCTAGAGCCTTTAATGGATGGCCTTTAACAATGCTTAGGAGACCCGTCCTGCATATGTTGAGTTCAAGTTATTTAGTTAATCGATCCGGGTTTCCATTGACGTAGGTTTAAGTGGTAACACCCGTGTACCAGAGGTACGAGGTGTTACAAATCCTTAGATCCATTCCGGTCGAGTTTGTGGCTAAACCGAACGTCGACAAGACCGACGCCCCAACTGTGCTCCCAATTGCCTCGGGACCCACTTGGACCGACTCAATCATCCGTTATCTCAAGACTGGCGAGCTACCCGAAGATCAAGCTGAGGCGTGACGACTAAAGATCTGAGCCGCCCATTACACTATGCTCAATAGGATACTGTAGAAGAAAGGATTTTTTGCACCTCTCCTGAGATGCCTGCATCCCAGCGAGGCTGATTATGTCCTAAGAGAGATTCACGAAAGCATCTATGGAAATCACTCTGGAAAACGATCCTTGGTTCATAAGGTTGTACAGCAAGGCCATTACTGGCTGACCATCCAACATGATGCACGGAAGCTCGTCCAAAGCTGTGATAAATGCCAGAGGTTCGCAACCATTCCTCAGCTGTCACCAGAGGAACTCACCCTCATGGCCGGGCCATGGCCCTTCTCTCAGTGGGGGATTGACATCATCGGACCTTTCCCTACAGGAAAGGGTCAGACCAAGTTCGCAATCGTCGCAGTAGACTACTTCACCAAGTGGGCAAAGGACAAGCCGTCGGTTAAGATAACCAAACAAAAAATCACAGATTTTATCTTGAAGAATATTATCTGCCGCTTTGGAGTGCCTCGGACTATCGTCTCTGACAATGGGAAGCAGTTCGACAATAGGCAATACCAAGAGATGTGCAAAAATCTTAGAATCAGAAACGTATACTCATCTCCGCAACATCTACAAGCCAACAGACAAGTCAAGGCTATCAACAAGATTATCGAGTAACATCTCCAAACCAAACTCGATAGACCCAAGGGAGCTTGGGCCGAGGAACTTCCTAAAGTCTTATGGGCCTACCGAACTACAGCTCGGACTGCCATAGGGGAAACCCCATTTTCCCTAGCCTATGGATCGGAAGCGGTCACCACCGAGGAGATTGGACTGCCAACTGCTCGAGTAAGCTCATTCGATGAACAGGACAATGAGGAACTTCTGGCACTCGGCCTCGACCTTCTGAAAGAATGGAGAGATCAAGCTCGGCTTCAAATGATCATCCGTCAGGAGCAAGTATCTCAATTTTATAATGCTCGAGTTAAAGTCAGACGGTTCCGAATAGGAGACCTAGTCCTCCGAAAGACACAAATACCAAAGAGGTTGGTGCGGGTACGTTGGGGCCCGATTGGGAAGGACCCTACGTGGTTGCGAGCACCATTCGACCTAACACATATCGATTGGAAGATCTAAGCGGACAACTACTGGTGTAACGCCCCGAACTTTTCAATACTCGAGCATCGAAAGTCCTCGAGCGTTACTAAGAATTTAATGTAAAGTGCACATGTGAACGATACCGACCTAACAATCCTGACCTTACACCTAGTCTATAACACCATCTGACCGTTAAGAAGGATCCCCATTCATAGACCAAGTCATCGGACCATTGATCATGCGATTTGATATAGGTACCTTCCTTTGACTAAATCGGTGAATAACTCTTTATCTATAATGATTTAGATATAAGTTCTTTTCTAAGAATTACTTAGAAACATGCCTACAACTAGGTAGAACCATTAGATTTCACAAAACTCCTAGATCAGTGATACTTATGAAATTGCCACTAACCTAGATCCCTAATTCAAGATCACATGGTTCTCATGATCCTTTTGGCATGAAACTCTATATCAGGCCCAAGCATCATAAACGAACCATACTTGACAAAGCGCGGCTGTTGGATCAGTGTGATCGGTGGATAAAATAGATATTCGTTCAAATATGGGCCACCTGATCCTTGGATATGCTTCAAAATTTGGCTCAACTCCTTAAATTAGATGGATAAATGAATGGACGGTGTAGATTTCCCAAAAACATCATGATGGACCCCACCTTGAGTGTTGTGTGCACTCAACACAATCACTCCCATAGTGCACTAGATCCCTAGCATGGTCAAACCAGGCTTGACCCGTGCGTTTCAAGCGAAAGAGAGAGTCCTCTCTCTAATTTCTTTCCCGTCGTATGTAATGCCCTGAATTTCGAGGGTCAAGCAAAGCTCGACTCCCGAGATTCCGAACATCACTTATGTTTTACAGAAGATAATATCCTGATTTCTTTCACGTTGGGCATTTGAGCATGCATAGAATTATACTAAACAACGTACCATACTCTAGGTTTAATGTGATTAAAGCATATGTGTAAACCAAAACATACATATATCGTAAAGTTCCTTCTAGAGTATGGGTCCACGGCTGGGTTTAATTTATATATACAATTCCAAAAATAAACAAAATGTGGTAACGTAACATCTAGCTAAGCCCATATGCCTAGCGCTCCCTGTCCAGAGGTACATGACATACATCGGCCCATCCCAAAGCTGGAAATATGAGAACTCCTTATCCATGAATGCCTGCTCCAGTGCATCAGCATCAATGGTACCTGCATCTACACTAGCGTCTGGTTGGTGTTTTAAACACCATCCCAGAGTAGGAGTGAGTGATCAACTCAGTGGTTCCATAAAGCATGGGTTACACATGTTATCAAGTCTATCAGTATTGGAATGATAAAGCAACGTAAAACAAGCATTTTCTAATTACTCTTCTTAATACGAATAATGGAGTTTATAAAATGATGCATGTCCTCACCATACAACACTCCCTCAACACGTAGCTCCACTACCTGTTTCGCAAATGACAACACTTCCTCATCACGTGACAATCACGCCTGTTTCGCCACATTCTAAGCTAATGCAATGCGATGAATGATTATGTTAGCCGAGTGATTAATTATACCTATTCATTCAGTAGTTTGGGGAAGCCAGGATACCTCCCTTATAGTCATTGGTCTCAACTGAATTACTAGACACAGGACGACCACAACTGTCCTACGCCTGTATTTCCTGATCCGTCTGGGTTCGTCACTCCCAGCTGAATACATACAAAAGGCAAGTTGTAAAAGTAATACTCGCGGTTAATACGCGGAGGCTCATCACCCCAGCGTAAGCCGACAGCACAGATATGGTGTCCCATACCACCATGCCCGGCTCACGAGTCTTGAGGATCGTGATAGTAATAGTTAATAGTAGACCTTTACAATTTGTAAGGGGGTGTCTTAGATTCAAACAGTTGTGATCATGCATGGTGAACATATAATAGGTCAACCAGTTCTTTGAGCATTTTTTATTAGAATGGGCGGACACTAACTTAACCTTCATGGAGCGCGTGAGTGCCCCTCGTGGCCTAGCCACTGTCGATAGTCAATGTTCAACCCATATCTTTAGAATTTACCCAAGGTGGTCGATCCAATTCGGCCACCCAAACGTGGAAGTTTACTGGTTACCTGGACTACACTTGTAGTCCTATTCCTATCCAAATCATGTTAATAAACATTCATAACATATGGGTTAACATTCGATAAGTAAATTTTGATAAACTATTCCTTTAGGCATTTCATCAAACACATGGAAAACATTACACTACCACTTGTAATTCATCCATTTGTTAAATAGGGGAATAAGTATACCTAAGACAACAAGAAGCTCTACATTAACAATCATAAATCATTAACTGAAATGAAAGCATTGATAAATTACAACCTAAGCATTTATAGTCTGCACCTTGTGACGTTTCGCCCAATTCATGGCGCTCGTTGGGTTAGAGTTTAAAGAAAAATCATTGAAATACCTAAGCGACATACAAGCTTGTGAGAATAGGGACAAACAAGTATTGAAACCCTAGATTACAAGTGGAATTCAACACTTACCTCCATTTACTGTCGAAAAAATTTTGGCGATGACTCTTGTTACGGCGATGCGGCCAGAGATGGGATGTGAGGGCAGAGGTGCACCAACACCCACACCCCAAGCTCTCTCTCTTGTCCTTTCTCCTCTTTCTCTTATCCCTTTCTCCCTTTTTTTCTCTTGCTCTAGGGTATGAAATTCGTATGGGAGGAGGGGGTGCCTAAATAAGACCTTTATATAGTGTCACATTTGGTGTAAATGGCCCTAAGGGCTGGGTTTTTACTATACTAGCCCTAGGGGAGTACTTTTTTACCATTTGGGGGCCACTATGGGGCGTAAGAGTCGACACCCACCGTTGGATAGTTGGCCCTAGCGATGATCTACTCATAGACACAATCGGCCTGTCATTTGGATGCGTCAATCAACGGGTATAATAAGAAGTCTGTTCGACAGTCACTGATTATCGATCGGGCCCGCAACTAAACGGATCTGTGTAGGACATTACTCTAGGTTGTTGCCCCAAATTTGGTCATGATCAAACAGTCCGAAAGCTACAACTTTGGTAAAGACAGAATGTAGATAAATGACTTAAGTTCTTGGTAAATTTCAAGAATATTCGCACAACTCATGCACCGACCTTGTGAGTTCAAGTTGAGCGATTCGAGTCACGATCTCAACTGGATGTCTCACGATGGACGTCAAGCCCAACAAGACGGATATTATTTTATAAATTTCAGAACAAATGGCCTACCAACGAGCGATCTAAAGCTCATTTGGAAAATCAAGATATTTCTGGAATGAATTAGTAACAAAAAATTTTATGTGCAATGATTAGGGTTTGGATTAACTATGTTCATAGTGTGACTTATTCACAATTAGTGAATATGGCAATTTCGTCATAATCATTCTAAACCGTTGGTTCGTAGGCCATATGGATACTCGGGTCACTTTAATTTGTTAATTACGATCCGACCCCAAGTTGTCTCGGCTTTGGGTAGATCTTCAATATAGTTGTGGTCGTTTCGATTATCAGTGATAGGTCGGCTAGATTTGTGCCCTATGCGAACAAATCAGGATGTTATAATCGGTGCTTAAGTGATTGGGGGATTCGTTGGCTTTCTACGGTTGATTAATCAAATTTGTGCGGTTCGTTGCTGGTATCACCCGTGTATTGGCTCACTTCGAGTGTCAAGGGTCAATAAGCGACAACATAAGTTAGTCACATCAATAGTTTTCAAGGTTTTTTTTTTGGAAATTCAAAACAGTGAAAATTCAGGATGTTACACCTTATGAATTTCAAACGGATGTCACTAGCATCACTCGTGGGCCACCAACCTGGCCCATATGATTGATCTGAACCGTCCATCAGGAACGGACGATCATCCCAATCGAAACCTAGTAAGCACTCGCCAGGAGGAAAGCGAAAGCAAGCCCCCATCCGTCCAAACGTTCAGGTAATCGCGTCAAAAACAACCCAGTGGGCTATGACGATCTTAGATTATAAACACCTCCTCCTGAACTAAAATGCCACGATGAGACTAATGAAGGGAACGAATCTCCCTAACAAACACCATAGATCCGGCAGTAACCACATCCAAAGGAACCGCGGTTAGCGAGTGTTTCGCTATTAAACTTCCGCTTTTCAGAAATCCAAATAGATCCGAGTTGTCCAACCTCCACATAAGGAAGATCGGACCACACCCCAAGTATTGGGAGTTCGGAAGAATCCATGCGATTTCGGGATTTTTACAAGACAACATACGGCGTAAACAGACCATGTCTATTTGGAGATGGTGTAGCCCACCATGATCAATCCGTTGAAAGATCGGGACCATCCATCTTGTATACAGAACAACATCGACCCTTCCCACGTCAACAGAAAGGAATGGAAGAAGATCTCAACTCGTACCGATTCCTGTTGCGCAGAAACTGAGTGCGTAAAGGATTCCGCCCGACTCTTTTCACCTACACAAAAGGCTTTACGCAGGAGAATTCTAGTAACACATAAGACACGACTATAAATTCCTGACTAAGAGCTGTCTATCCCAAACCTACAGCGTTCGAGCCGAAGGAAAAAAATTGAGAGAGAAAGAGAGAGAGAGAGAGAGAGAGAGAGAGAGAGAGAGAGAGAGAGAGAGAGAGAGAGAGAGAGAGAGAGAGAGAGAGAGAGAGACAGAGAGAGAGAGAGAGAGAGAACGTCCAGCTCTTTGTTGGACGTAACAGCAAGAAAGAAAGAAGAAAGAGAAATAAAGAAAGAAAGAAAGAAAGAAAAAAGAAAAGAGAAAAGAAAAAAGAAGGAAAGAAAGGAAAGAAAAAGAGAAGGAGAAAGAAAAGAAAAAGGAAGAGAAAGAAGAAAGGAAAGAAAAGAAAGAATATAAGGAGAAAGAGAGAGGAAAGGAAAGAAAATAAGAGAAAGGAAAAGAAAAGAAAGGAAAGGAAGAAAGAGAGAGATTATGTGTCGAGCTGACTTGCTGGATCACTGGACTAAGCTTGGGCCAGGTTTGAGTCGAGTTCGAGGTGAGGGTTTCTTCCTTTAAGCTTACATGAATTTAAGATGATATATTTATTTCATCTTTCATGCCTTCTTGATATTTTCTCACGCCTATTACGTACCTTTGTCTTAATTGAATTGGTGTATTTTATCCTGCCTTTCTGTTCCTTTTATCTGTTCTCGGATTACCATTACATTCCCTCTGTTTTCATTTTAAATCGATATCATCAATTGTTGGCCCTTTAAGATTTTATAAAACATCCATAGCAGCGAGCCTTCCTGAGTTTATGTGAGGCTATGGATACAAGCCTTGCTCTTGCCTTTAATCATCATGAGTTGGCCTTAAACACTTTCCTCACGATCGTCACTCGCCTCTTATTCGATCTGGTTATTGTCACTCGCTTCTTTTACCTTAAGGGCTCGGTAGGTGTCTTGATATTCTTAACCTTCGATAGATTAAGGAATTTTCTCTTGATGCAAGTACTATGTTGGGAATTCCTCATCTAGCGATCGATTAAATATCGTGGACGTAATGCGTTTTCAATAGCCGCCCTGGGGCGACACGTAATTCCATGTTTCTCAGGTTGATGGTGTCCTAGTTGGTGTACGTGATCCGTTCTGTATACACAGTACATTAATTCCTTTCTTTGGGGGCTTGGTTGTCGCAAATAGTCGCTCCAATTTCTGGGGGCGTATTCACCTGGTTCATGTGTTGTGGCCATCTTGGGATAACCGTGTAAAACCATGTTAAACGTGGGACACGCCAATGAATCTCTGTAGTATAAGATGCGGGGTGAGTCGGATAACTATAATCGTATTCCACATTCTGGCGATCGCTAAGCATGATACACCGCATATACTTTACTAGGCATGTATCTCATATAGATTGATTGCGCATTGATACTTCTTGTATATGGAGTAATTGACGTATCAGAACCTTTACGTATTTTTATGAATCTCTTGAATTACTGTTAATCTTAAAGGATAACCTCCACTATGAGTAGGGCATTGACCCTCTCTGAACCGTACAGATTATGCAGGTGACGTACAAATTTGAAGACTTAGAGGACCATCTTCCTATAGAAGACCATACCAAAAGAATACGAAGATAGTTTATTTATTTAGATTTATACTTCCACTGTGAACTCGATAAATGTAATAAGCTTCCAATGAGAAGGCATTTGATTATTCTTTTACTCTGATGAAATATAATCAATACAGTTGATCTTATTCTTGTGAATGGTTACCTTCATGAATGTATCTGGATGTTATCCAAATGGAAAAAAATAATAATAATAAGGTGCGATTTTTAAAAGCGTCCAAGTTTATACATTATTAACACCCGGTTTTCTTGGGCACGAGTATAAACTTTGGCCATGAAATCTCGCGCTGTTACAGTTAGTATCAAAGCATGAGAATGAGATTAACTGGGCCTGAGGGAAGTGGACCATCAAAAGTTTTACGTTACTAGGTTTGTATCATGAATTAAATATCTGTGGTTAGGGTTATTTCCCAAAGGAATTACGAAGTTGAGAAATTAGAAACCCATATTCAAGTTCCCCGTTGAGAATGTTGAGTTAGATGTGGAATGTAGAGACTATGAATCTAGGTACCTTTAGAAAAATTTCTCAAAATCTTAAATGAACTGGTTCTAAACTAAAAGTCATCCTCAAATAGGGCCACAATCGAGAAGGAATAAGCCACTCCTTATAGGAATGAAGATTACTTAATTTTTCAGAATTTTTGACTATTTCGATGAAATTCTTACATGTTACAAAACCCCCACTATATACAGTAATTGGACATATCAGAAAATTTTAAAACTTTTCTGGTAGATCACTTGGGTCTCCATCAACTTTACTCTAAAATTTTGTCTCAATTGGATTTGGACAAAATTCCATAAAAATCTGACAGTAGCACAAATTAGTAGAAATTGTTGCTAGACAGTAAACTTTTATACACCTTACAAGGGTGAAACACCACCCAAAATATCAAATCTTACCTCGTGGATTTTTCTAGAGCCTCAAGAACAAGTCAGGAGCTTAGGATCCAAATTTCGAGAGAATTGGATGTATGGATTGGAAGGTAAAATTCTTGAAGTGACAGACTGTCAATATAAAATGATTTTGGGCATTACATGACGATACTAAAGCTGGAGACCAACAATGAATGAATGATTTAGCTTATCCATTGTCATCTAGTCGGGTTAAGACCTCTGACTTTCATGGTGAAATGAAGATCTTTCCAAGGATGTAGAAGGAATCGGGACTAGGGAGTTATGAACTAATCAGGAAGGACTTGCACGAGTTATTCGGATTGCAAAATCTCGGGGTCATGATTTTTATTTAAGGGGGGTAGGCTATAGCGACCCGATTCATATGGCCAATCATACATGCCTAGACATATATATATATATATATATATATATATACATTGAAGACTTAAGCATGAAGAATCGGTGAGAACGATAGAAGCGATTCAAGTTCAGGTGGTACATTAGATAATTAGAGTACGGGGCGAAAGCATGATGGGCCACATAAACTTATCCCTTACAAGGATATGAGATATCATGAAATCCCCTTGAATTTAGAACAATCAAGGTTATGGACTGATAGAACCATGTTTACGCAAAAGTACGCAGTTTAACTCAAATTTTAGGTCCTAAATAATCTTAGATGACCCCAATGCCCTAATCAGGTAAAGGAGCAAGACTTAAAGGGATTGTGAATGGATATCAGTAAATCCTCCATACCGCGTAGGCGAAGGATCCGTGTATCGGACGAAAACTCACTATGACCATTTATTTATATCACGTAGAACACGGGAAATCCATAGAGGTGTGGCATACAACTTAGGTAATAAAAGTACTAAATTTCAGGGGTTTATTTTTAAGGGGGGTAGATTGTAATGCCCCGAACTTTTTGATACTCAAGTATAGAAAGTCCTCGAGCGTTACCAAGAATTTAACGTAAAATGTACACGTGTACGATACCGACCTAACGATCCTGACCTTACACCTAGTCTATAACACCATCTGACCATTAAGAAGGATCCCCATCCATAGACCAAGTCATCGGACCGTTGATAATGCGATTTGATATAGGTACCTTCCTTTGGCTAAATCGGTGAATAACTCTTTATTTATAATGATTTAGATGTAAGTTCTTTTCTAAGAATTACTTCGAAACATGCCTACAACCAGGTAGAACTATTAGATTTCACAAAACTCCTAGATCAGTGATAATTAGAGCTGTACACGAGTCGAGTCAAGTCGAGTATCACCCTACTCGTACTCGGCTCTTAACGCCCGAGTGCTGCTCGTACTCGGCTCTACTCGGCCAACGAGCATGGACTCCCTGCTCATACTCTACTCGCCCGAGTACGAGCCGAGTACAAGTAGTAAACGAGTCGAGTCGAGTCTGAGTTTTTGAGGTGAGTTCGAGTACAAGCAGAAATCCAACTAATATAACTTGGTTGAAAAATCCTAGCTATAGAATATTTACCTTTCATGTGTAAATGGAAACTGAACTTAGCAATTCACCATGATATCAAGAGAAAACACAAATATCAGGTTAATGTCAAAACTATATTAACAATTTCTAACATATATTAGCAATAAAAAATAAAAAAATCAACCCCACACCTTACTGGGCGAGCAGAAGAGGGACGAATGGCAACTGCGTGCAAGGCATGGCGATGACGGACGACGGGACGAGTGGCAGCCTAGTAGGGACGAGCTGCGGCACCGGACGAGTGGCAGGGATGAGCTCCGTCACCGGACAGGGCACAGGGACGAGCGGCAGGGTCTAGCACCGCCGGACAGGGGACAGGGGCGAGTGAGAGAGAGAGGGAAGAAGAGGGACGGCCGGACGGGCGCTGGGAGAGGGAGGGGAGAGAGAGAGAGAGAGAGAGAGAGAGAGAGAGAGTTTTTTCAAATGCTCGCTGAGAGGGAAGGGTTTGGGTGTTGCTTGAAAAGGACGGGTGGGGGTAGGGTTTGGGCGCTGCTGGAAAATGACGAGTGGGGTAGGGTTTTTTTTTCGGGTATACTTATATACATGGGTACGAGTCGAGTATGAGTCCAGTACATCTAGACTCGTACTCTACTCGTAATCTAAACGAGTTGTGGAAACCCGCTCATACTCCGCTCTAACTCAGACGAGTCGAGTACGAGTTAAGTATTCCGAGTCGAGTCGAGCGAGTACTCAAGCCTTAGTCTGCTTATGTACAACTCTAGTGATAATTACGAAATTGCCACTAACCTAGATCCCTGATTCCAGATCACATGGTTCCCATGATCCTTTTGGCATGAAACTCTATATCAAGCCCAAACATCATAAACGAACTATCCTTGATGGAGCGCGGCCGTTGGATCAGCGTGATCGGTGGATAAAATAGATATTCGTTCAAATATGGGCCACCTGATCCTTAGATATGCTTCAAATTTTGGCTTAACTCCCTAAATTAAATGGATAAATGAATGGACGGTGTATATTTCCCAAAAACATCATGATGGAACCCACCTTGATTGTTGTGCACACGCAACACAATCACTCCCGCAGCACACTAGATCCCTAGCAAGGTCAAACCTGGTTTGACTCGTGTGTTTCAAGCGAAAGAGAGAATCCTCTCTCTAATTTCTTTCCCGCCGTATGAATTTCAAACGGATGCCACTAGCATTCCTCGTGGGCCACCAACCTGGCCCATATGATTGATCTAAACCATCCATCAGGAACAAACAGTCGTCTCGACCGAAACCTAACAAGCACTTGCCAAGAGGAAAGCGAAAGCAAGCCCCCATCAGTCCTAACGTTCAGGTAATCGCGTCAAAAACAACCCAGTGGGCCATGACGATCTTAGATTATAAACACCTCCTCCTGAACTAAAATGCGACGAGACTGATGAAGGGAACGAATCTCCCTAACAAACACCATAAGTGGATCCCACCTGATCCGGCAGTCGAACCGATGCTCTGTTCGCAGTAAACACGTCCGAAGGAACCGCGGTTAGCGAGTGTTTCACTATTAAACTTCCACTTTTCAGAAATTCAAAGAGATCCAAGTCGTCCAATCTCCACATAAGGAAGATTCGACCACACCCCAAGTATTGGGAGTTCAGAAGAATCCATGCGATTTTGGGATTTTACAAGATAACATACGGTGTAAACAGACCATGTCTATTTGGAGACGGTGTGGCCCACCATGATCAATCTGTTGAAAGATCTAGTCTGTCCATCTTGTGTGCAGAACAAAACTGACCCTTCCCACGTCAGCAAAAAGGAATGGAAGAAGATATCAACTCGTATCGATTCCTACTGCGCAGAAATGGAGTGCGTAAAGGATTTCGCCCGACTCTTTTCGCCTATGTAAATGGCTTTACGCAGGAGAATTCTAGTAACGCATAAGACATGACTATAAATTCCTGACTGAGAGCTGGGAAAAAAATAGAGAGAGAGAGAGAGAAACGTCCAGCTCATTGCTGGACGTAACAGCAAGAAAGAAAGAAGAAAGAGAAAGAAAGAAAGAAAGAAAGAAAAGAAAAGAAAAGAAAAGAAAAGAAGAAAGAAGGAAAGAAGGAAAGAAAAAGAGAAGGAGAAAGAAAAGAAAAAGGCAGTGAAAGAAAAGAAAGAATAGAAGGAGAAAGAGAGAGGAAAGGAAAGAAAAGAAGAGAAAAGAAAAGAAAGGAAAGGAAAGAAAGAAAGAGAGAGATTGTATGCCGAACTAACTTGTTGGATCCCTGGACTGAGCCTGGGACAGGTTTGAGTTGAGTTCGAGGTGAGGGTTTCATCCTTTAAGCTTACATGAATTTAAGATGATATATTTATTTCGCCTTTCATGCCTTCTTGATATTTTCTCGCGCCTATTACGTACCTTTGTCTTAATTGAATTGGTGTATTTTATCTTACCTTTCCATTCCTTTTATCTGTTCTCGGATTACCATTACATTCCCTCTGTTTTCATTTTAAATTGATATCATCAATTGTTGACCCTTTAAGATTTTACGAAACATCAATAGCATCGAGCCTTCCTAAGTTTATGTGAGGCTATGGATACAAGTCTTGCTCTTTCCTTTAATCATCATGAGTTGGCCTTAACCACTCTCCTCACGATCAAGTTGACCTTCGTCACTCACCTCTTATTCGAGCTGGTTATTGTCACTCGCCTCTTTTACCTTAAGGGCCCGGTAAGTGTCTTGATATTCTTAACCTTCCATAGATTAAGGAATTCTGTCTTGATGCAAGTATTATGTTGGAAATCCCTCATCTAGCGATCGATTAAATATCGTGGACGTAATGCATTTTCGGTAGTGGCCCTGGGACGACACGTAATTCCATGTTTCTCGGGTTGATGGTGTCCTGGTTGGTGTACGTGGGTCATTCTGTATACGTAGTACATCAATTCCTTTCTTTGGGGGTGTTGGTTGACACAAATAGTCGCTCCAATCTCTGGAGGCGTATTCACCTAGTTCATGTGTTGTGGTCATCTTAGGATAACCATGTAAAACCATGTTAAATGTGGGACACGCCGGTGAATCACTGTAGTATGTGATGCGGGGTGAGTCAGATAACTATAATCGTATTCCATATTATGGTGATCGCTAAGTGTGATACACCGCATATACTTTGCTAGGCATGCATCTCATATAAATTGATTGCGCATTGATACTTCTTGTAGTGTGGAGTACTTGATGTATCAGAACCTTTACTTATTTTTATGAATTTCTTGAATTACTATTAATCTTAAAGGATAACCTCCACTATGAGTAAGGCGTTGACCATCTCCCAACCGTACTGATTATATAGGTGACGTACAGATTTGAAGACTTAGAGGACAATCTCCCTATAGAAGACCGTACCAAAAGAATACGAAGATAGTTTATTTATTTAGCTTTATACTTCCGCTGCGAACTCGATAAATGTAATAAGCTTCCAATGAGAAGGCATTTGATTATTCTTTTACTCTGATGAAATATAATCAATATAGTTGTTCTTATTCTTGTGAATGGTTACCTTCATGAATGTATTTGGATGTTATCCCAATAGAAAAAAAAACTAAGGTGCGATTTTCAAAAGCATCCAAGTTTATACATTATTAACACCCGATTTTCTCAGGCACAAGTATAAACTCTGGCCGTGAAATCTTGGGCTGTTATAACTAACCCATCCATGGAATGCCGAGCATCTCAAGATCTATTACCCTAAGTTGGCATACGGGCGATCATTGCCCGACCTTCATCAGTAGACATGCAAGGATTCATAGCTATGTAAATCAGACAATTGATTGCGAGAATTTCTATAGAAAAATGTCTTCATTGATCAGATTGAAAAGTTACATTGGTGCATACATCGGTGCTTAAAAAGGGAGCATAAGGGAATTTTGTTATGCAAAACTAACTTCAAGGCTCGACCTCCGCATCTGGAGTTGCTGAAGAGGTCGCCTCAGTAGTCGCCTCGATAGCCTCCTCGGCGCCTGGACCGTCGGATCCCAACTCACTCTCATCAAAGGCGGAAAGGTCGAGATCGGAAAAGTTGTCCTTCATCGCCCTCACAAAATTGGCATAACCAAGATGATAAAGATGATCTCTCTCATCCTGGAATTCCTGAGACGACTGGTAAGCTTGCACAGCCTCCCTTCGCGTGAACACAAGAGTGGACTTGCTCTCCACCCTAATTCGGTTTACCGCCTTACAGGCTTCGGCACACTCCACACGACATTTGTCATATGCCACTCTGGCCTCTTCCAATCGCGAGGCTAGGCGGGCTCTCTCTGCTGCAACCTCCTCAAGGCGGCCTTCGCCACCCCTAGCTCGGTCATCACAGAGGCTGCTCGAGCCTCAACGGATGACAGCTCGAGCCTCAACGGATGACAGCTGAGCCTCAGCTTCTCCCGCCCTTCTATTGGCCTTGGCTAGCTCGGCGTGGGCCTTCAGCGCACATGGCACGAACTGCATAAAGAAAAGGATCAGCAGTCAGAAAGAAGCATAATAAACAAAAGATAGTTGCAATCACTCTTATCTCAAGAAGCGTCATCGTCATCTTGGCGAGCGACTGCTCCATGGGGGATTCGAAGAGGCCGACGAACTCTTCCTCGACCCCCTGGTGACTTGCCCAAGGGAGGATCCCTTCAACATACCGACGAAAGCTCCCCCTCTCTTCCTCAGCTGCCTCCCTTCTTAGAGGCTCCTCCTCCTCCTCCCTCCTCGGGGGGACCTACTCTGCAACAGATCCTAGCTCAAGAACCTCTCGAGGCTCAAGAGGAACCGTCTCCGCCACCTCTGTACCGTCATCCACGACCTCTATGACGGTCGGGTTGAGGAAGAGCAACCTTCCCCTTGCCCTTAGAGGACGTCCTCTGCTTCTTCGAAGCCCGAGGATAGTCCCAAGGAGGGGCTCTGACTTTGGAAAGAGGACGAAGGATAGGCCGAGCCTCGGACATCTCTACATTACAAGTAAACAACGTGTCAGCGAAATCATCATTATAAGAAAAAGGGGAGAAAACTCCCAAGTCCAGATAATCTGCAACAAATCTTACCACGAGTCGTACTTGTCAAAGCCACGTCCAGGCCCGACTGAAGAAGATGCTCTAGCTGGAGAAGTCTTCTCCAAGATCTTCTCTCCGGGCTCAAAGCTCGCAAGTCCCAAATCCGAACTATGGAGCTAGAGCCAAGCTTCAGCGGCTGCTTGGGGATGACTAAAAAGAAATGTGTAGACGGTCAGAAGACACAAAGAGAGGACTCAACTGACCAAAGCAATAAAAGCAACTTATTGTTCAATTTACCTGCCTCGGAGAAGGTTCGGGGAAGAAAAGGCATGATGGGCCCTGGCTCGGCCGTTTCCCAGTGCCCATAGGCCCAAAACCACCGATCCCTCCAATTTTTGTTGGAGGATGGAAGGTTAGTTATCAGAGTCCTGCCAGTATTCCGCCAAGAGCAGAAGTAGTACCAGCCAGGCTGCTGAGGGTTCGGCTGTACTTGATACAGATGGAGGAACTCGTCCACGCTCAGCTCGAGCTGCTCCATCTCGGCCCACAAAACCGCGCAGCCGAACAGATCTCTCCACCCGTTCGGGATAACTTTCCCAGGAGTCATGCCAAGGCAACCTAGGAGACGCCGAGCGACCTCCTGAAGTGGTAGACGAAGGCAGCACTGGATCGCGTCCTGAAAGATTGCGACTGCCCCAAGAGGGGGTTGGTCGGGCATATCACTTGGCAAAGGAAGACGTAGGATTACGGAATCGGGGATGTAATACCCTAACCGAATTCAGACTAGGTCTTCCCCAGTTAAGACCGAGGGCATTGGTCCCTTGGACCCTTCCTCGACCTCGGCTTCTTCGGCCACGTCCTCAGCTAGAGGGTCGAGCTGGCTCGAAAAAGCTTTCATCACTGTCTCCCGCCTGGGAGACGGGTCCTGCGCCCTAGCAAGTGCCGCCGGCCTCTGCGCCGGAGATTTCAGCACTCGTCGCGAATGCTAAAATGCGGCATCCGCATTCGCCTCTATAGATGCTAGCAGCGAAGGTGATTCCGAAGAAGCCCGAGGGCTTACGAATCCTGACATTTTTTAAATTCCCTCTGCCACCATAAACTCCCTCCCAAGGGCTTACGGAGCCTGACATTGTTTAAATTAAAGAAAGGGGAGGGAGAAAGGGCTCGCCAGAGTTCGTAAGGGTGCCGAAAAAAGCAGAGAACGGAAAGAACGAAGAGCAAAGGGCAAAGGAGAAGAAGGATGTGGAAATGTGAAAGGGAAAGAGGTTAGGGAGTCCCTTTTACAGCCATGACACGTGGCACAGGCATTTAAGAGGGAGCCAAACCGGTGCCTCTTCGGATGGCCCAACCAGACACATGGCACCACACCACGCGTCATCCGGATCCACCATCAAGCACCTTGCCACGCTTCCTCCCCCCATTCGCCCAGCCTCTGAAATGATAGCTTCACAACCCATGTTACCTCGGGCGCCAAACCGACACGTGCTCAAGCATGATGGCGTGCTCCGATACACAGGTTTGTCATCGTACCAGAAATAAATGCTCCATCATAAGCTCATTCCACGCATAATCCGACCCAATTCCGATCTACTCCTCGACCTCCATAGGTTGGCACAAGGAGTAGGGGGCTCACTATTAGGGGAAATATGACAAGTCAATAAGTCGGCTTATGGAATGGACCAATTCTACAGACACAGCCCGAATTCGCTAGGCGCCGAGCTTGACCAAGGCCCATATGTCCAGAGCATAAGGCGAGACCTCCAAGGAGGCCAATGCACCTTTAAGGACACTCAAAGAGCCCCTTATAATGCCCCCGATTTCGAGGGTCAAGCAAAGCTCAACTCCCGAGATCCAACGCATCACTTATGTAACATAGATAATGATGTTTAAATGTTGTCCATATTAGTGCATTAAACATGAGGGGGATTATACTAAAATAGCATATACATGTATTGGTTCAAACTAAACAAAATGTCAAAATGTGGAGTATTTATCTAATCCATGTATCCCTGTAATTCCATCGAAGCAGCACGAGGTCTACATAGACCTGGCAGAGAGCTGAAATAGGAGAACTCTTCCTCCTCGTCTATGAAGTCCAACTCTGCTGCATATACGTCCTCATCACCTGCGTCTATAACAAAGACTGGTTGGTGTTTTAAAACACCGTCCCAGAGTGGGAGTGAGTGATTAACTCAGTGGTACTATAAGGCAAAGGTTAACATGTTATCAATTCAATCAAGCAGTAATGATAAAGCAATACAACAATCACTTCCTAGCTACTCTTGTTAATCCAGGGATGGTGTGCAGTAATGATGCATGCCCTCACACAAAGCTCCCTCAAGTGACTTCATCAACCATTCGCGCATGGCAAACTCCCTAAACAAGTACTTCTTTACCAAAGCACATGCAATGCGGTGCATGGTCGTGTTAGCCAAGTACTTAATTAGGCTTATTCATATAGCCGATTCATGAAGCTAAGGTATCTCCCTTTGCATCATTAACCCAAACGGGGATCCATCTAGGGTCGTCAATCCTAATTAGTCATATACGATAGGCAAGTTGTAGGGCATCACCCCTAATGAAAGCAGTGGATAGAAAAATTCAAGAGTTTATACTCGAGGTCACTACGGGGAGGCTCGTCACCTTAGCGTAGGCCAACAGCTCAAATACAGTATCTCATACCACCGTATTCGGCTCACGAGTTTGGGTTACTCACTGGTCACTACGGGGAGGCTCGTCACCCTAGTGTAGGCCGACAGATCGAACACGGTGTCCCATACCAACATGCCCGGCTCATGAGTCTTCGCGGATCGTGGTACCATGGTTGAAACGGGCCTTTACATTAGTAAGTGGTAGCTTAGATTCAAGCAATGATGTCCATACACGGTAAACACATAATAGGCCAATCGGTTTATTAGATAAGTTCAATTGGTACAAGCTCACGCCGAATTAATTGACAAGGAGCGCGTAAGCACTCCCCATAGCCTAACCACTGTCGACAATCGTCGTACAACCCGAATTCACCGAACGTATCAAATGTGGCGAGACGAATTCGGTCACTCAACAGAAATCATTACTGATTGTCTGGACTACGTTGCGGTCCCAATCTTACTCAGATGTAGCATGTAAATACATGTGAAAGTCATATCAGCATTTGACAAACAATACAAATCAATATCTCATTTGAGCATTTTATCAAGCATATTGAACATGTTACCAAACATTGCATTTCATTCATAAATTGCGTAGTCGAAATTAAGATTTTGTGAAGGAACTATACATATGGCTAAGGTAATTGAGAATTCCATCTCAATACCCTTATTTAATACATTTCATCAACAATTTCTCATTCAGACATTTTATCAAACACTTAGACTACATATAACTAATTACATAGACTAGATTAGTTACGACATGAACCATAACAATTCATTACACAACATCGGTTATAAAGCATATAACATACATGGATCTTAGATTAGAAATCATGACAAGCACAAATCAGGATTTCACACTCATTCAAACATTTCAACAAACACATGGAATGCATCTTATATTCAACATAGTTCGCACATGTATAATTTATCAAAAACGTCGTAACTAAGATCATATGGCAGCAATCAAGTCAGACATAAATCATTAGCTGACATTAAAAGCCTTGATAACCATAACCTAAATGTTTATAGTCCGCACCTTTCATCAGAATACTTAATTCGGACGTGGTTCAAATCCTACATTCCCGAATATGGAATAACGGGTACCTAAATCAATGAAAAAGGTTAGCTATTTCATCGATTACCCTATTTAAAACCCTAAATCAATATTAAGGTTAGGATTTCTTACCCAAATTGTAGTTGAAACGATTCGCGTAGCGATGGTGGGGAAGTGAATCAGCACGTGAAGTAGTGGGAGTGAATCCCAGCAATGATCTCCCGAACTCTCGTTCTTCTCCTCACTCTTTTCTATCTTCTCTCACCTAGGGTTAGAGAAATTCGTATGAAATGGGAATGAGGTGGTTTAAGGGCATTATATAAGCCCAGAATTGGTGTAAATGGCCCCAGGGCCATGGTATACTTAGCTCATAGCCAAAGGGCGACTGTTTCTGACGAATGGGGCTCTTCTACATCACAGAGTAAGTTCCCTGACAATGGATCTAAACCAGGATACGATTTCAGTGTGTTTGGATAGGTCGATCAACCGTGACGGACCTGTATCAGATCAACGGTCGTTGTCACTCGATCAGGGCCACAAGTATATAGATATGCGCAGGGAAATTTCCCTGATCCATGGGTGAAGTTCGGTCAGAAACTGACAGTCTGAAATCTTCAATTTCGCCCGCAAGCCAATGGTCCAATTCACTTGAGTTTCAATACCTTTTTCTAAGGATATTTGAATTTCTCATACACTTTGCTCAGGGCTCAAGTTGTGCATTTTTGGGTACTATCTGGGCTCGATTCCTGCGATGGTTGTCAAGCCCAATAAGACGGTCATAACCCTATATTTTCGTGGTCATCGGACCTTCGACGCGTGGTCCAGGTCCGATACGGAGTTTCAATGTGCTCCCGAGAGCAACAGGCTTTTGGAATTTCTCCTAGGTTGTTAAGTAGCGTTGAGTTAGTGATTTTGACGAGTTTGGGTCTTGCCATTTGTATAGATAGTGGTTCAGGCTAATCCACCGATTAATTCAGTTTAGTACTTAATTAATTTTCATTTAATTGTTACAGAATACGGTCTTAGGGATTTTTGCCTGAGGTGGTACTTGGGTCTTTGTACAGATTTTTTTGAGACGTTACAATCTACCCCCCTTAAAGAAAAATTTCATCCCCGAAATTAGTACATTTTCGTACTCCTCGTGGATCTGAGGGTAGTTTTTACTGACATCGGCTTCTGTTTCGCAAGTAGCCTCTTCCTCAGTATGGTGCGTCCATAGTACCTTCACAAGCGAGATAACCTTGCTGCGTAGCACTTGTTCCTTCCTATCAAGAATACGTGTTGGTCGCAATACATAGGTAACATCTTCACTTAGCTGTACTTGCTCCCACTTGATAATGTGAGTAGGATTAGGAACATATTTCTTCAACATCGATACGTGAAATACGTTGTGTACTCCTACGAGTGGTGTAGGCAAAGCAAGGTGGTATTATAACGCCCTGAAAATCGGGGGTCGAGCATAAACTCAACTCCCGAGTTCCAGAACATCACTTATGCAACAAAATGAATGATGATTGAATGTTGACTGTATTCGTGCATTGAACATGAGTGAGATTAAGCCAAAACAGCATATCATACTCCAGAGACAGTTAATTTGCAAGCGGAAGACTGTGATAGATAGATAAAATATATAACCTATGATGAGTCTCCAGAGTGTGATAACATTACCAGGTTAAATAAATACAAGTGCAGTTCTAAAATATACCAAATGTGAGGAAGTGTAATATCTCTTATCCCAAGTACCATAGCCCCGTCAATACACTATCAGGTCTTCATTGACCCGCCAGAGAGATACAGATAGGAGAACTCCTCCTATCATCATAGAAGTAGTCTGGCTCTGCTTCACAAACATCGCCATCACCTGAAACTCAACAAATCTGGTTGGTGTGTACAACACCGTCCCGTAACGTGGGAGTGAGTGATCAACTCAGTGAAATAGTAAAGCATAGGTTAACATGTTATCAATTCAATTAAGCAATAATGATAAGGCAGTACAAATCAAACAATTCTAACTACTCTTATTAAATGCAAGAATGAAATGACATGATGCTGTATGCCCTTGCCAAACCACCCTCAAGCGACATCATCTTACGTTCGCGAATGCTTAACTCCCTCAGTGCGCCACATCTACAAAGCACATGCGGTGCGATGATGCTCATGATTACCAAGTTATTATTAGTCCATTTCAAACAGCAGTATTGGGAAACTAAGGTACCTCCCTTGTATCATTCCCTAAACATGATCCATTCTAGGGTCGTCAATCCTAGTTAATCTCATACGATATTATGGTTTGAGAAGCGTAGTGAAGGCATCGCAAAGGGCTCGTCACCCGTCAGCGCGGATACAGATCTCACCGTATGCGGATCAATTGCTGGCCGTCAGCTCG
Source organism: Magnolia officinalis (assembly GCA_021015155.1). Taxonomy (NCBI): domain Eukaryota; kingdom Viridiplantae; phylum Streptophyta; class Magnoliopsida; order Magnoliales; family Magnoliaceae; genus Magnolia; species Magnolia officinalis. The sequence goes on along the minus strand of JAJHSJ010000013.1, from coordinate 21,644,629 downwards.
AGTACAGCTCTCACCGTACTCGGCTCAATCACTAGCCGTCAGCTCGAGTACAGGTCTCACCGTACTCGGCTCAACTTTACTCTAGTTGCTGTGAAAGACTCGTCGCCAATCACAGACCCTTGGAGTATACTCGATGATACTACGGAGGACTCGTCGCCCGTCAGCACGAGCACAGGTCTCACCGTACTCGGCTCTCGCCGTAAGTATCAACAGCTCGAATACAGTGTCCCATACCACCGTATTCGGCTCACGAGTTCTGTTGCGCAATGGTCACTACGGGGAGGCACATGGCCCCAGCGTAGGCCGACAGCTCGACCACGGTGTCCCATACCACCATGCCCGGCTCATGCGACTTAGCGGATCGAGGTACCATGGTTAAACGGGATCGCCACTGGTAAGTTTGGTACCCTAGGTTCAAGCAGTAGCGACCACACATGGTGAACACACATACACATGTCGGTTTACTTGACGAGCCTGACTAGCTCGAGCGCACCACAAGTTGAGCGATATGGAGCGCAAAAGCACTCCGTGTGGCCAACCACTATCGCCAACCGAAGTACGACTCGGATTCGCCAGACACATCATTTGTGGCGATATGAAACTCGGCCACAACCGCAAGTCTGGTACCGAATGTTTGGACTATAGACATAGTCCCAAACTCAAACAGTCCTCATCGACAGCATGTGGAGTAAAGCATGATAAACAAGCAATACAAGCATGTTAGCAGGCATGTTATAAGCATGAAGTAAAGCATATTGTAAAGCATGTTATGAAGCATGGTGTAAAGCACTATACAGATAGGAATACAATTACATACACATCTCAAGTGGGTGGTTATCGTGAACCACCACATGGAGGGGATCCTACATGTCTCTAAGGGAGTCAGAAATCCCATATCAGCACCTCTCTAAGGCACTAATACATGAACATTTACACACACAAGCATTTACACAAACACTTGGAATACGTTGTTCCAACATACATGACGTATGTTAGCAAAATACATATTAGGGCTATTCTTTCGCCAAGCGGTTATTTTATCCGCGTATACCGTATTCATACAACAATTAATCATGACAATTATATTTCCAAAATTTGCACATACGCGGTATTTCTAGAATACACAATTTCAACATACATAGCATTTACAAGTGAACATGTATTTCAGCGATTCCTTTCGCCAAACTAGTATTTTATCCATATATTATATAATCATACATTAAATAAACATGTCAAACATTTTCCCGAAAAAAATACGTATACGGTATTTCTACGTATATCTAGAGTATGTGAAATTCCATATTCTACAACGTTAATCGAAACAGGAAACGGAAAGCACTTTGTACATGTGCATTTACATGCAGATCATGAATCTATCATTATCTGACATTGAAATCGTTGAAAACCGTAACTTATACACTTAAAGTCCTCACCTTTTGTCGTAGAATCGCAACGGAATCGATAGGGTTGTTGAGCTTCCGTATACGGGAGTTTTCTAGCCTAAAGAGCGGAATCGATTAGCCTTTACTCAACCTACAACCTACATACTTCAAATCAGACCTAGGGTTAGGGTTTCTCACCTTCAAACGGGGTGGATACCGTCGGGAGAGCGCCTGGAATGAGGCGGTGTGGGCCGTGTGATGGCAGGGAACGACGGCAGGGAGATTCTCCCACTTCTCCCTCACTTTTTCTCTCTTTTCCCTCTCTCAAATCCCAAATTCGTATGGCTGCCATGAGAGAGGGTTTAAGGTCCTTATATAGTCTCAAAACTCACCGAAATAGACTCTTGTTCAAGGGTTACTACTAATATAGGTATTTCGTCACTTTTCCAGCTCAAAAGAGAGGTTCTGGTGGCCCTTCTTGAGTCAAACGTCAGACTTAAGCTCACCACACATGGATCTATGTGGGATTACGTTTTCGACTCGATCGGATTCCCAGATCGCACGTGGCGGACCACTTTCAGTTCAACGGTCAGTGGGCCACGATCTGAAATTCCAAGTACATGTAAATGTTCCTGAAATTTTTCTTAATCCGAGGGTGTAATTTAGTCTGATTCTGACGGTTTGGTTGCTTAATACTGATGCGCAAGCGAATGGTGCCAGATCACTATTCTAGATATTTATTTTGGAATGGGAATAGTGTTTTTCACACTCCCTCGCTCCGGATCGAAACGAATGGCCGTGGGACATCGGCTGGATCTGATTTTTGAGATGATTGTCAAGCCCAGTGAGGTGGTCCTAGTTCCTTAGTTTCGTGTTAATCGGACTCCCGATGTGCGGTCTAGACCTAATACGAAGTTTCGCTTCATTCCCGAGAGCAAACGGGAAATGAGTTTGGTTCTAAACTTTAGGGTAACCTAGAGTCACTGATTTTGCAAGTTTTGGGTATTGCAGATCATATTTAAAGCGATCCCAACGGATTTCATGGCTAATCGAGTTTTGCACTTAGTTAACTTTGTTAAATTTCTAAAGGATTTAATCCTAATTGTTTTCTGGTTGAGATGGTACTTAGGCCTTTGCAGTTTGTATATAAAGTGATCCAAGTTTTACTACTTAGCTAGTTTAAGATAGTGTCTAGGGCGAAAGTGCTTTGAAAAATTGAAAGCACAAGGTAGTGAAGGGTGGGATTTGTGAAGAAAATTGTTTAAAAAGGGATTTGAGGCTTTAATTGAGCGTTCGGGAAGTTAAACCTGTGTTAGGATTGACCCATCACCCAAGGACGTCTAATTCCAGGTTGGCGAAAATCCGGGATGTTACAGGTATGCTACCACACCCACTCAGTCTAGAATCTGAAATGGGCTAATGAATCTTGGCGTGAGTTTCCCTTTCTTGCCAAATCGAAGGACTCCCTTCATTGGGGAAACCTTAAGAAATACATGGTCCCCAACTTCGAATTCCAGCTGCTATCGTCATGTATCGGCGTAACTCTTCTGTCTGCTCTGGGCTGTAAGAAGTCGACGCCTAATAATATCGATCTTTTCTGAGGTTGCCTGAACCAAGTCTGGGTCAACCAAACTCTTCTCGCCAACTTCTGCCCAACAATGTGGTGCTCGACATGGGCGCCCACACAAGGCTTCGTAAGGAGCCATGCCAATGCTCGCTTGGAAGCTATTGCTATAAGCGAACTCACCGTAGGGGAGACAGTCATCCCAATTGTCCTTGAAATCAAGCACACATGCTCGCAACATGTTTTTAAGTATCTGATTTACCCGTTTCGTCTGCCCATCAGTGTGTGGGTGGAACGCGGTACTGAACTTTAGTTTCATTCCCATTGCTTCTTGGATTCGAGTCCAGAAAATGGACGTGAATCGTGTGTCTCGTTCCAACATAATCTCCATAGGAACTCCATGCAGTCGTACTATCTCATTGATGTATAACTTGGCTAGATCATCTGTCGAGTTAGAAATTTTAATCGGGAGGAAATGGGCCAATTTCGTCAACCGGTCCACAATCACCCCAAATGGAGTCATGCCCCTTTCTCGTCTTCGATAACCCGGAAATGAAATCCATAGATACGAAACCCATTTTCATTCAGCTATGGGCATGGGCTGAAGTAAACCAGGAGGTCGGCGATGTTCGACCTTGACCTGCTGGCACGTGAGACAACGGGCCACGAAGTCTAATATCTGGGCCTTCATGTTGTCCCACCAGTATGAACATTTCATGTCTCGATACATCTTCGTACTGCCAGGATGCATTACCATCTTTGAATTGTGAGCGGCTTCTAAGACTTCCCTTCTCAAGTCATGAAGATTCGGGACACATAGATGGCCACGATATCTCAAACCTCCATCTAAGCCAATCTTCCATTCAGATTCCTCACTGTCACTTGTTTGTTCTCTCATCTTTACCAACAGTTTGTCTTCTTTCTGAGCCACAATGATTCGATCATTAATAAGTGGTTATACATGGATATGTGCGACTCTCTCGAACAGCTCCTCTACTGTAATCTTTTGTTCGAAGTCTCGCACAAACTCTACCATATTCCAATCTTCTATCATCAGCGGAGCTGAAAATTCTATTGTCTTCTTGCGGCTCAATGCATCGCCCACACACTACTAGAAAATTGGGCAAAAGCTACGGATAAAAACCGTAACTAAAGGCTTATGGCTATGGCTAAAGTCCGTAGCACGACCGTAGCCATTGATGCCGTAGCCATAGGTTTAAAATCTATGGCTACAGTTAAAATCTGTAGCCTTAGAAGAAATGGATACGGATTAAATCCATAGCCATTGCTTTTGTAGCGCCAAGGTATTTATGGCTACGAATTATATCTGTAGCTAAAAGTTCGCAAGAGCCGTAGCAATAGGCTTCAAGCAGCAATAGCTACGGTTTTTAGATAAACGGCAATGGTTAGTAGCCATAACTATATAGACTGTAGGTAGGGATTAAATCTGTAGCAATGTTATACGTATATCTAAATTATATACAAGTACGGATTATATCTATAACGCCCTGAAAATCGGGGGTCGAACAAAGCTCAGCTCCCGAGTTCCAACGCATCACTTATGCAACACAGATAATGATAATTATGATGAGAGCATTGAAACATGAATGAGATTAAGCTAAAACAGTATATCATACTCCAGAGACAGTTAAATTTGCAAGCGAAAGACTATGATAGATATATAAAATATATAAACTGTGGTGAGTCTCCAGAGTGTAATAATGTTACCAGGTTAATGAATTACAAGTACAATTTCAAATTATACCAAAGGTGTAGTGTTATCTAGTCAACATCCCTGTAATTTCGTCGATCAAGACACGACTCACTTGAAGCCGTCAGCATACAACATATACGAACAAGCATCATTGTCATCATAAAGGTCCGGCTCCGCCTCAGGAGTAGCGTTGCCATCTGCAATCAGACAAAGTCTAGTGGGTGTTCGGATCACAAACCCGTAACGTGGGAGTGAGTGATCAACTCAGTGGAACAATAAAGTATAGGTTAACATGTGATCAATTCAGTCAAGCAGTAATGATAAAGCAGTAAAGTCAAACACTCCTAAATACTCTTATTAGTGCAAGTATGAAAATGCAGTCATGATGTATGCCCTCACCACACACTCCCTCATGCGACATCATCTTACGTTTGCGGCATGCTTTCATCCCTCAGTGCTCCACATCTTCTAGGCACATGCAATGCGATGAGGTGCATGATTACCGAGTTGTTATTAGTCCATTTCAAACAGCAGTATTGGGAAACTAAGGTACCTCCCTTGTATCATTCCCAAACATGATCCATTATAGGGTCGTCAGTCCTAGTTAATCTCATACGATGGTGTGTTTCTAGGTAAAGGGTTGTCAGGGCTGTTACACGGAACCATTACACCACTCCCCGATCACCCTTTTAACGGTTCATCACTAAATTGATGCAGGCCTAGTTCATACTCTATATACCGCGGCAAAACTCGTCGCCTCACCGCAAATTCAGAGTATGCTCGAGGTCACTACAAAGGGCTACCAGGGCTGTTACACGTATTCGTTGCACCACTCCCCCATCACCTTATCAATGTAGGCCGACAGCACGAATATAGTGTCCCATACCACCATAATCGGCTCACAAGTCTGGTTGCTCAATGGACACTACGGGGAGGCACGTGGCCCCAGCGTAGGCCGACAGCTCGACCACGGTGTCCCATACCACCATGCCCGGCTCATAAGTCTTAGCGGATCGAGGTACCATGGTTAAAGGGGATTTTACTGGTAAGTCTGGTACCCTAGGTTCAAGCAGAGGCGTCTAAACACGGTGAACATACATAAGACAGATCGGGTTGCTTGACGAGTTCGGCTAGCTTGAGCGCACAACAAGTTGAACGATATGAAGCGCATAAGCACTTCGTGTGGCCAACCACTATCGCCAACCAAAGTACGACTCGGGTTCGTCGAACACATCTCATGTGGCCAATGAATCACAGCCACGAATTCAATCCCGTTACCGATTGCCTGGACTATAATCATATCCCCAAACACAATCAATCCTTATTCTGAAGCATATAGAGTAAAGCAGAATATACAAAGTAATTCAAGTATGTTATAAAGCATGTTATAAAGCACAATATAAACAGGGAATACAAACACATATATTTCACAAGTAAGAGGTTAAACTAAACAAACAACATAGAGGAAATCATATACATCTCTAAGGTAGTTGAGAATCCTATCTCAATACCCTATTAAACTTAGTTCGTCACACAATTTCTCACACAGGCATTTTAGCAAACACTTAAACTACACCACTCCAACATACATGACGTATGTTGATTTCAACATAGAATAGGACGAATCTTTATAGCAAGGAATTGTCGCATACACATCATCATGTTCTTACATTCAATACATTTGGCAGGCATAAATCATGCATCCATATTTATTTAGTCATTTCAACAAACACTTTAAACTACATACATCAATATACATGACGTATATTGATCACAGAGGTATAAGGACAAATCCTTTCACTAGGGAGTTGCCCCAATTATAACACGCGTGTACCCACGACGGATAGTCATGGCAAGCAGGAATCCAAGTTCCATGTTCATTCAGTCATTTCCACAAACACTTGGGCTACACGTTTTAGCATCTATAGTGTATATTGGTCGTGGCGTGATTTAGGGCAAATCCTTTCGTCAAAGGGGTATCGCCTATACAACAATCATGTATCCATGACAATTAGTCATGGCAAGCACGAATGCGAATTCTATACTCATTCGGTCATTTTCACAAACACTTAGAATACACTATTTCAACATACATAGTGTACATTAGCAAAACATGTATTAGGGCGAGTCCTTTCGCCAAACAAGTATTTTACCCATATATAATATATCAATACAGCAAATAATCATGGCAAACACATTTCCAAAATTTATACGTATACGGTACTTTCTACAAATACCTAGAGTATGTAAAATTCCATATTCTTCATCTTTAATCGAAACGGAAAACAGACAGCACTTTGTACATGTGCAATTGCATGCAAATCATGAATCTATCATTATCTGACATTGAAAGCGTTGAAAACCATAACCTATACACCTAAAGTCCGCACCTTTTGTCGTAGAATCGGAAAGAACTCGATAGATTTGCTAGGCTTTCGTATACTCTAGTTGGCAACCTATAAAACGAAATAGGTTAGCTATTTTATAACCTACAACTATCAAAACCCCAAAACAGATTAGGGTTAGGGTTTCTTACCTAGAAACGAAGTCGGATTCGCCGGGAAAGCGACTAAATAAGCTTGTAGAACGGCAGGGAAAAGGGTAGGAAGGATCTCCCACTTCTCTCACACTTTCTCTCTCTTTTCTCTCTTCTCTCTTAGGGTTTCTTGCAAATTCGTATGGCTGTGAGAGAGAGGGTTCTAAGGTCCTTATATAGCCTAAAAACATACTAAAATAGACTTATGGACAAGGTATACTTAGGATATAACTAAAGCGAACCTTTTGCAGCTCAACGGAGCACTTCTGGAGGGCCTCCTGAGCCAAAGGTCGGACTTAAGCTCACTAACATTGGATCTAGGTTTGGCTAAGTTTTCATTTCAGTCGGATTCCCAGATCACGCATGGCGGACCAGTTTCAGTTCAACGATCAATGGATCTCGATCGGAGATTCCGAGTACATGGACATGTGTATGAAATTTCCCCTGATCCGAGGGTGTATTTGGGTCAGATTCTGACGGTCAGGTTGCTCAATACTGATCCGCAAGTGATATGTGCCAGATTTCATAAATTCATATTTTATTTTGAATTAATTTCACATTTCTCACACTCCCCGCTCTGAGCTCAAGCGAATAGCGCTGGGATACTATCTGGATTTGATTTCCGAGATGGTTGTCAAGCCCAGCAAGACGGTCCTAATTCCTTAACTTCGTGTTAATCAGACTTCCGACGTGCGGTCCAGATCTGATACGGAGTTTCGAGATGCTCTCGAGAGCAGCCGAGTAATGAGATTGATCCTAGATTTTAGAGTACCCTAGCGTTAATGATTCTACAAGTTTTGGGTCTTGCAGATCGTATTTAAAGTGATTGGTGCTAATTTCACAGGTACTCTAGTTTCACACTGGCTAATTCTCACCTAATTTCTAAAGGATTTAGTCCTGAATAATTTCTGTCTGAGGTGGTACCTGGGCCTTTGTAGTTTATATATAAAGTGATCCAAGTTATACTACTTAGCTAGTTTAAGATAGTGTCTAGGATGAAAGTGCTTAGAAAAATTGAAAGAACAAGGTGGTGAAGGGTGGGATTTGTGAAGGAAATGGGTTCAAACGCGGTTTTAGATTTGGGATTCAGTTCTGACAGGTTAATAAGGTGTTAGGAACGACCCATTGCCTAAGGATGTCTAATTCCAGGCTGGCAAAAATCCGGGATGTTACAATCTACCCCCCTTAAAATAAAATTTCGTCCTCGAAATTGCCTAAGGGTAATAAGGAAAGATTTAATTATTTCTTTGCCTAAGTTTTATTGCGTAGGGTATATACTAGCCTGATTCATTTTAGTCTACTCCCCTTAAAACTTATTTCTTTATCCATTTCCCATATCCTGATGGTTTTCTACAATTTATTTCTTTACCTAGTTGGAGTCTTGATGACAATCCCCAATTATTTAGAGTAAGATAGTTGTTTTCATTGTTTGACCAACACGGAGAGACGTTTATGGTGGGCTTAATCCCTATACATCGATCATCTACCGGGCCAGGGTAGAAAGTTCATCGTATTCCTTCCAAATCCTGGTGGATCCTGGTCTTCTGCTCGTCAGCAGCGAGTCCATTGGTAGTCACCCAGGATTGAAAATTGGGTCAAGCCGCGAATGCTTCGCAGTTGTATCTTTCAGTAACTCCGTAGACCGATCACTCTAAAAACTTAGGGAATGCCCGTCACAGAAAGGTTCAAATTGTCTATCCCTAAGGTTGCTCTTTAGGTCTTAGTCTAAGAGAGTCCTCGTTATTATCTATGTCCAAGAAAATGGTGAATCAAATCTTACTAGATCATCCTAAAACGTTTTCTCATAATAGAACTTGCTAGGGCTTCTATAATGTTTGTATTTAACGAGCACAGTTTCGATCCTGGGCCAGTGGGGTAGGGTCCACCACGTTTCCGCTGCGCCACCCAGATCAAAGAGGTGTATAAGCTGACCTAACTACATTGGACTCATACTGTTCTACCCCCCTTAAAAATCATTTCTACCTCCAGGGTTCAAAATCTATGTCCTGTTCCGTATGTCAGAGCAGGGTGTAATTTAGGACCTATCCTTGACATGAAATGGGATACGATCTCTCAATACATTGGTCTTCCTCTCATCGATGATGTGTGTTATGGCATTGGTACCTATGGTTATAAAAAGGAGCTAAAGATGATGGGTATTGTGGTCGATTTCAGGGGCAGGTGTAAGTTTGTGGCAAGATGCCTAATTCTACCAAGGAATTTTGTCACGGTCCAGACTTATCTTATTTAATCATGTCTGGCTTAACATGCAGGCTATCTTTCTAAGTCCATATGCACAATATGTATGCCGACATGGCATGTGATTTGGGACCTAATTCCTAACTGTCTGTTGCCCATTTGGGAAATTCCTGGGGCCTCAAAAGAAAATCTCTATTGGCTATATGTTTTTAACACTCCTCGAAGATGAAATCATAAACTTTGGGTATAAATGGTAGGGCCAACACGGAAGAAAAGTTGTGTAGTAGGTTTGAGCTGGATACATAGACTTTCTGCCTCGCAAGGACAGAAAATGTGTCGTATCAATCCTTAATCCTAGTCGATCCCGACCTTCTGCTTGATCAGAGCATAGAGTTCATTGGGAACTACCAGGATTGAGAGTTCAATTCAAACCACGAATACGTCGCTTATATATAGTTCTCTATTCCATGTTCCCGCTTGTAATAAGTCTTTGGAAAGGCAATTTCTAAGGGGTGTATTGATTTGACCTAGCATTAAATCTAAGGGACATATAAGTTTTCTCTGAACGTGAATAGTTTCTACGTCAAACAAGCTTCCTAAGAGTCACTAAAGAAGCCTAAAGTATTAAGGGAGTTCAATGATAGAATGAGATTTCACTCCAACCTAATCAAGCCAACTAACCAAGTCTATCTTTCAATGGTCTTAGCGAAATCAGTGTTTTATATTCCTTAGTATAACCAACCACTAGTTATAATCCAAAGTCTATGCTTATACACTAGATGACTTTATACCCATTCTAATATAAGAAATTGTCTTATCGCTTAGGGTCAAACGTTGTCTAATTGGAATTGAGTTGCCCAAACTTGCATGTAACTGTGCTCGAGCACCACACACATGTTCATACTAGCTGAGGAAGTCCTAGGGTTCACGTTATTAATTTATTGGATTTCCCATACTACTAGATTTGTTTGCAAAATCTAAGCGTACCAACTCTAGGTCCAAAACTCCAAGGGTCTATTTGGCCAGTGGTCTTAAGTTGTATTTAATGGGCTTGCAATGCAAATCCCTCCTCGGGATTAGGAGTGGCATGGTTTGTAGGAGGGTGGGTGGGGATTAAAATTAATGGTATAGGCTTTAGAAAATGAGCCTTGTGTGGGAAAGTGTGAGATGGGATTTTCAAATCCCAGGATAATGAATTTCTAAGTGTTATTTGAAAGGAAATCTCAGAATTTACTTTTAATTGTGTACATTCTAAACATGGTGTCGGAAAACATGGGATACACCCAATCTAGGGGCTATACCTTACACATACATTTATTGTTACTTTTACAATTCCATCCACCTACGTCCCATCATTTGGAGGTTGTGAAAGTCATGGGGCACAAAGATGTGGATCGTTGTGCCCATATGGGTGTGAAATGGTGAGGCCAAGAGGAGTAAGAGATGGGTTTTGAGAAGTAATGGTGGAGGGGTAGAAGGAGTTCGCAATTGTCAAGTACAACTCCTGTCCATGACAGAAGATGCATGTGAGCTAATACAACCAATGCTTCAAACACTTAAAACATACTACTAACTACTACACCCATGAACATGGAAACATAACCACCCTAAGACAGTAACCCATGCAAACTACAAGACAACATATGAATAGCTAGGCATCTGAGAAGATGGCCGTATCAAGCTCGGATAGAGCCATAGAAAAGCGAATGAAAAGTGATGGAGAGAGAGAGAGAGAGAAAGGGTTGGAGGTTTGGTTCTCCACGGATTGGAGCCTCAACAGACGTTGTAAAGGCCCAATAGACAGGGTTTAAAGAAAGGAAGTGAAGAGATGGGTTGGGTTGAGTGCTTACACGATTTTGAGCTTCAAATGGAGAGTGTAGGAGCTCAAATAAATGAGAATGGAGAGGGTAAGGGAGTAGGTGTTGCTGTGAACATTAGAGGGGTGCGGGATTTAACAGAAAACAGCGGAAGAGACGATTGGAAGGGAGGTTTGAGAGAGAAAATCAGATTTTGGAAGGAAAGGGAGCGTTTGGAGGGGTGATCGAGAGAGAGGGGGAAAAACAGACATGAAACAGGGGCCCCCACACAATTTGGTAGGCACCACACGTGCCTAGGGGTCGGGCTGACCATGACCAGCATCGGCCCAACCTGACCGCGGTTCTGCCGTGGTCCACCGGACCAACCGCTGTGCCGCTGTGGTAGGGCAGTGTTCACCACCCTCCCAAGGTGCCAATGGCACCCCAGGTCTGTCCCGGGTCCCCCCCGGATTGCGTAGTGTGGCCCCCGACTCTATTTGAGGCATTTTCAGGGACAATTTGCAAACCAGAATGAGTTTATGTGACGTGTGGCATATGATTTTCAGGTAGGAGGAGCTAATCTATCCAACTAACCCATTTATTTGGTTAGATTCCAAAAGGTTAAGGGTCAAAAGTCCAATTTATACATATATTTACTATTTATAGTAACTTTTTATTTAAGTATTATTCTTCATCATGTATACGTTAGAATTTGTACCCGGTATGAAAGGAATTAGAAAGAATTGAAGAATGAAGTGGTGCAAGGAGAGATTTTGAAGGAATTGGATAAAAAGGGATTTTAGGCTTTGGTGTTGTGGTTGACCCACAACCTAAGGACATTCGTCTCTAAGGAATGACTCAAACCCGTCGACTAACGGCCTAGAAGTGATTTGGGATCGTTTCGCGTGATCATGGGTATGTACGGCCCAATCTCAGCGGTCGATTTCGGTCGGTTTTGACGTTCGGCGAATTTAGAAAATCCTAAGTCAGTTTCTACGTTCCGTCGCTCCCTCCTAAGTCAGAGTGCGTCAGAGTGCATCGTGTTACCATAATCCAGGTCTGGTTTAATCCAAATCATGCTCTGATACCATCTTGTAACGCCCTGAAAATCGGGGGTCGAGCAAAGCTTAGCTCCCGAGTTTCAACGCATCACTTATGCAACACAGATAATGATGATTATGATGAGAGCATTGAAACATGAATGAGATTAAGCCAAAACAGCATATCATACTCCAGAGACAGTTAAATTTGCAAGTGGAAGACTATGATAGATATATAAAATATATAAACTGTGGTGAGTCTCCAGAGTGTAATAATGTTACCAGGTTAATGAATTACAAGTACAATTTCAAATTATACCAAAGGTGTAGTGTTATCTAGTCAACATCCCTGTAATCCCGTCGATCAAGACATGGCTCACTTAAAGCCGTCAGCATACAACATATACGAACAAGCATCATTGTCATCATAAAGGTCCGGCTCCACCTCAGGAGTAGCGTCGCCATCTGCAATCAGACAAAGTCTAGTGGGTGTTTGGAACACCGTCCCGTAACGTGGGAGTGAGTGATCAACTCAGTGGAACAATAAAGCGTAGGTTAACATGTGATCAATTCAGTTAAGCAGTAAAGTCAAACACTCTTAAATACTCTTATTAGTGCAAGTATGAAAATGCAGTCATGATGTATGCCCTCACCACACACTCCCTCGTGCGACATTATCTTATGTTCGTGGCATGCTTTCATCCCTCAGTGCTCCACATCTTCCAGGCACATGCAATGCGATGAGGTGCATGATTACCGAGTTATTATTAGACCATTTCAAACAGCAGTATTGGGAAACTAAGGTACCTCCCTTATATCATTCCCAAACATGATCCATTCTAGGGTCGTCAGTCCAAGTTAATCTCATACTATGGTGTGTTTCTAGGTAGCTGCAAGGGCTGTCAGGGCTGTTACATGGAACCATTACACCACTCCCCCATCACCCTTTTAACGGTTCATCACTAAATTGATACAGGCCTAGTTCATAATCTATACACCGCGGCAAAACTCGTCGCCTCACCGCAAATTCAGAGTATGCTCGACGTCACTACAAAGGGCTGTCAGGGCTGTTACAAGCATTCGTTGCACCACTCCCCCATCACCTTATCAATGTAGGCTGACAGCACGAATATAGTGTCCCATACCACCATAATCGGCTCACGAGTCTGGTTGCTCAATGGACACTACGGGGAGGCACGTGGCCCCAGCGTAAGCCGACAGCTCGACCACGGTGTCCCATACCACCATGCCCGGCTCATGAGTCTTAGCGGATCGAGGTACCATGGTTAGAGGGGATTTCACTGGTAAGTTTGGTACCCTAGGTTCAAGCAGAGGCGTCTAAACACGGTGAACATACATAAGACAGATCGGGTTGCTTGACGAGTTCGGCTAGCTCGAGCGCACAACAAGTTGAACGATATGAAGCGCATAAGCACTTCGTGTGGCCAACCACTATCACCAACCGAAGTACGACTCGGGTTCGTCGAACACATCTCATGTGGCCAATGAATCACAGCCACGAATTCAATCCCGTTACCAATTGCCTGGATTATAATCATAGCCCCAAACACAATCAATCCTTATTCTGAAGCATATAGAGTAAAGCAGAATATACAAAGTAATTCAAGCATGTTATAAAGTATGTTATAAAGCACAATATAAACAGGGAATACAAACACCTATATTTCACAAGTAAGCGGTTAAAGTAAACAAACAACATGAAGGAAATCATATACATCTCTAAAGTAGTTGAGAATCCTATCTCAACACCCTATTAAACTTAGTTCGTCACACAATTTCTCACACAGGCATTTTAGCAAACACTTAAACTACACCACTCCAACATACATGACGTATGTTGATTTCAACATAGAATAGGACGAATCCTTATAGCAAGGAATTGTCGCATACACATCAATCATGTTCTTACATTAAATACATTTGGCAAGCATAAATCATGCATCCATATTTATTTAGTCATTTCAACAAACACTTTAAACTACATACATCAACATACATGACATATATTGATCACACAGGTATAAGGCCAAATCCTTTCACTAGGGAGTTGCCCCAATTATAACACGCATGCACCCACGACGGATAGTCATGGCAAGCAGGAATCCAAGTTCCATGTTCATTCAGTCATTTCTACAAACACTTGGGCTACACGTTTTAGCATCTATAGTGTATATTGGTCGTGACGTGATTTAGGGCAAATCCTTTCGTCAAAGGGGTATCGCCTATACAACAATCATGTATCCATGACAATTAGTCATGGCAAGCACGAATGCGAATTTTATACTCATTCGGTCATTTTCACAAACACTTAGAATACACTATTTCAACATACATAGTGTACATTAGCAAAACATGTATTAGGGCGAGTCCTTTCGCCAAACAAGTATTTTACCCATATATAATATATCAATACAGCAAATAATCATGGCAAACACATTTCTAAAATTTATACGTATACGGTACTTTCTACAAATACCTAGAGTATGTAAAATTTCATATTCTTCATCTTTAATCAAAACGGAAAACAGACAGCACTTTGTACATGTGCAATTGCATGCAGATCATGAATCTATCATTATCTGACATTGAAAGTATTGAAAACCACAACCTATACACCTAAAGTCTGCACCTTTTGTCGTAGAATCGGAAAGAACTCGATAGATTTGCTAGGCTTTCGTATACGCCAGTTTGGCAACTTATAGAACGAAATAGGTTAGCTATTTCATAACCTACAACTATCAAAACCTCAAAACAGATTAGGGTTAAGGTTTCTTACCTAAAAACGAAGTCGGATTCGCCGAGAAAGTGACTAGATAGGCTTGTTGAACGACAGGGAAAAGGGTAGGAAGGATCTCCCACTTCTCTCACACTTTCTCTCTCTTTTCTCTCTTCTCTCTTAGGGTTTCTTGCAAATTCGTATGGCTGTGAGAGAGAGGGTTCTAAGGTCCTTATATAGCCTAAAAATATACTAAAATAGACTTATGGACAAGGTATACTTAGGTTATAACCAAACCGAACCTTTTCCAACTCAACGGAGCACTTCTGGCGGGCCTCCTTGAGCCAAAGGTCGGACTTAAGATCACTGACATTGGATCTAAGTTTGGCTAAGTTTTCGTTTCAGTCGGATTCCCAGTTCACACGTGGTGGACCAGTTTTAGTTCAACGGTCAATGAATCTCGATCAGAGTTTTGAATTAATTTCACATTTCTCACACTCCCCGCTCTGAGCTCAAGCGAATAGCGCTGGGATACTATCTAGATTTGATTTTCGAGATGGTTGTCAAGCCCAGCAAGGCGGTCCTAATTCCTTAACTTCGTGTTAATCGGACTTCCGACGTGCGGTCCAGATCTGATATGGAGTTTCGAGATGCTCCCGAGAGCAGCCGGGTATTGAGATTGATCCTAGATTTTAGGGTACCCTAGCGTCAATGATTCTACAAGTTTTGGATCTTGCAGATCGTATTTAAAGTGATTGGTGCTAATTTCACAGGTACTCTAGTTTCACACTGGCTAATTCTCACCTAATTTCTAAAGGATTTAGTCCTGAATAATTTCTGTCTGAGGTGGTACCTGGGCCTTTGTTGTTTGTATAGAAAGTTATCCAAGTTATACTACTTAGCTAGTTTAAGATAGTGTCTAGGATGAAAGTGCTTAGAAAAATTGAAAGAACAAGTGGTGAAGGGTGGGATTTGTGATGGAAATGGGTTCAAACGCAGTTTTAGACTTTGGGATTCAGTTTTGACTGGTTAATAAGGTGTTAGGAGTGACCCATTGCCTAAGGATGTCTAATTCCATGCTGGCAAAAATCCGGGATGTTACAATATCTGTAGCTAAAAGTAGCATGAGAACCGTAGCAAAAGGCTGAAATTAGCAAGAGCTACGGTTTTCACTTAAAGGGTTACGGTTAATATTCGTAGCTAATGCCTATTTTAATAAAAAAAAAAACTCAGATATAATGGCAGCTCTCACCATTGTAGTACACCCTGATAACTCGTATATGGTAAAATAGATAAATACTTCATGGTTAAATCATTCATTCATTCAATCAAACAAAATAATTCATTCATTCAATCAAACAAAATCATTCATTCATTCAATCATATACAATCATTCATTTCCATTCACATAGTAATTATATGTCTATTTAAAGTTCTCATTAGTAGCAAGATCCAATGCCTTCTCGCAGCCAAATAGCTTCTCAGCAATTGCAAGCAAAAACTCCATAGATGTCCTCTACTGGTTATCAATTTGCCATGAACTAACACCCTATATATTCTCAGCTTCACTTTGATCTGAAAGCTTACTGCACATGGCGGAAAATCAATTTCATCATACAAAATGGAAGAAATTGCATGTTATGACATTATACGTAAAGAGGCTGAAAATGTGTTTGTGTGTGTTTTGAAGATTGAGCTGAAAATGTAATGGACCCACTTGGAACATGGCCATCCCAAGACCTGCATTTAACAAGATCGTGACAGAATTTTTCATGATTCGAGGCTTCTTAACACCCCATCTGTAGTAAGAAAGATGTTAGAAGAAAATCAGATTCAAGAAAATCAGATTTACATGTAAAGAGCAACACATCTAAAATTCAAATCTCTATTAGAAAAAAAAAAAAAAACTATAATTTCAAATACCCACTTCCAGTTCATGAAGAAAGACTAACGATCACATCGAAATCCATCGCTCTCCCCGAGGACATGAAATTCCAAACTCTCAACCTCAAATTCAAGAAAAAAGAGCAAAAGAACAAAGCTGAATTCAAATCTCTCTCTGAAAATCTGCGAAACCCTTCACCAACTGTTCAACTAAACCCTTCATACCCCAACAACTGTTCCACACACTTCAAAAATCTGCTACCATTGTTCTATACAACAACAGCATTAAGATATATTTAAACAACAACTGTCAGTTTGGAACAACAACTTCCATTGTTCCATTGTTCCTTAGAAAATCTGCAAAAGATATGTCGAAAGGGTGTGATCTGTGTGTACATTTCAAGAAAGTTGACTCTTGGCTATCAGAGAAAATAAAGAAAATTTTGCCAACACTTGGGTATTGGCCAATAAAGAGAGCTGAAGTTGACTCTTTAAAAGGAAGCAGAATAGGACATGAGAAATGTTAGATGCAAGCTACAGTAGTTGAGAATTATAAAATATGATAAAGAGGTTCAACCGTTAAGAAGTTAAATCAATGTGCTGAACTAAACAGCAGTGTTAAAACATTTCAAGTCTCAGAGATGTGCAAGGATAAATCAACAAGTTCAACTTAGCAGCATTTTTTAAGATTGGCAATGGAATGATTAAGTTGATTACCCCATCGATGCAGAATGATAGAATACAGATTTGGTATGGAGTCTGCACTTTCAATTTTAACAGTTACATGTATATCTGCACCACAGCCTGCAGAAACCATAGCAAAGGACATTGATAGAACATAAAATGTTCAACCAAATAAATAAATAATTACGTAAATAAACTTCAAAAGGCTAAGAGATTGTGCTACCAATAAGTTCAAGTTTCCTATTGGACTATGTACAAAATTCATTTCAGGTAAGAGCAAACAATAAATGATACAATATCTACTTGTTTCCTGGACAACACAAGTATACAAGGAAAAGTCCAACAAGAACATTAACAAACAAAGGCTACTTTCCAAGATGCCTCTATATGAGCCTTACTACACTATGCAAATGTTTCAAGACCTGCCACCTGATGAACAACTTTGCTCCTCACCTAGAGAAAAGTAACATCCATCGACTCTCCATGAGTAAGGATTGAATTTAAGCCCTCCATCTAAATCAATGATGAAAGAACCGATCTCCTGTGTTGCTCCATAGCCCACTGAAGAACAATCAGGACCTGCCATACAAAAATAACTTCACATTCTCCTCCAATATTCATAAAGGGACAAATTCCATTTTCCATATCATATCAGGAATTTATTGGTAAGATTAAACGATCCATGTATTATGAATATTTATACCAACAATTTCCATTAGCATCACGAAAATATTGGGTCATTAGGTTTGACCATTTTAGAGTCTTTGAATTCATTTGAGGAAAATTTTAGTATACATATTAAATAATGCTTTAAAATCCTTTTTGTCATTTTATTCTTTTCAGAGAAAAACTAAAGAACTGATGAACTTAGTAGAAACATATAAGTTGTATTATACTGTATCAAAATTGTGTCCAAGGGTGCTTTTAGTTGCACCAAATATCTCATGATTAATAAGTTTGGTGTAGAATTTTATGATATTTAATAAAATCTGGTGCAACCAAACACACCATAAGGCATTGAAAGGGGCACTCATAAAATGATGTTTTGAATACTATTTTCATTCAGTAGA
This sequence comes from Magnolia officinalis, assembly GCA_021015155.1. Classification (NCBI taxonomy): domain Eukaryota; kingdom Viridiplantae; phylum Streptophyta; class Magnoliopsida; order Magnoliales; family Magnoliaceae; genus Magnolia; species Magnolia officinalis. Next base: position 21,626,023 of record JAJHSJ010000013.1, on the reverse strand, counting down.
AAAAAGGACCCAAACAGGATATTCCTATGTCTCCACCATGTAAAATTTCTGACAGGAAAAATTAACTGCAATTAGTCATTGAACACCACTAAATCATGCAACACAAAAGGATATGAAAAGAGTTTTAAGTAATGATTTTAGTCCAAAATAAATGATACATAAAAAAGAAAGAATCTCACCTGACATGAACATAGAAAATAATGTCATTGATTCAAAATTATAATCTGTCACACATTGCGAGATCTGGACCATTCATCAGATGGACATATCATGAAGAATACTTAGCTCACAAATCCTATATATTGATGGACAATCCTAACTATCCAACTGGATTCCTCAAATGAGTAATAATTTTGTTAGTCCTTGGATTAGTATGTGAAACCTGGAGCTAAAATCCTTCAAAACAAAACACAACTAGCAATGACTAAGATGCAATTGTAAGCAACATCAGTTGAAGCAAGGAAGATACAGAACTGTAGATAATCTGCCATTGGTAAACACATTCAGAAACTCCATAGGCTTCTATATCAACATGAAAAATAAAATAAATAAATAACCAAAGTAAAAATAAATCACAAAGCTCAATCAAAATCTGCTTTCACCCAATTCCATAGATCCATGAACAAACCTCATTTCACAACATCCATTAAAAGACACGTATATATTCCACTATCTGCACAAGAATCCCAACTAAGTCATGAGATGGAAGAAGTTTGATTTGAATCAAACAAAAAATTACAACAACAAATTCCACATTTCCATTGTTAAAATGGGGGAACATGTTATATACATGGCTAGTATCGTAATGTGCACGGGTTGTCAATTACAGGATGCCCCATCCACAATGACCGTGCCTGCTTACCTCCAAAAATCTCGACATGGTTTGCAAAGTAGATATGATTTTCAGCTAAACCACCTGCAACTAGCAAACCAAGCAAATGCATTTTTTACAATGCAACAAAAAGGAGAGGGAGTTACCATTATTGATCGAATTTTATATACAACAAACCCACAACCTGACAAGAAAAAACCACAACCAGTTAAACTAGCAATCAAGTAAGAAACTAAAAGAATTCTTTAATCATATACAACAAACCCAAATTACTCTTAGGCAAGATTGCAAACAAAATCATTATCTCCAACTTTGCCTAATGACAACAATCCATTTTACAAGGATCAAGTGGAGAGACCTGCAAGCTATCATGAGTCGAAATGGCGTGATGGTTTAGGATTCTTAGGACAAGAGCATGGTTATTATGATCACTTGAGGGAAGAGAAGAATGATGAACTTGGTATTTCCTTAGGGAAAGAAAGAAAACTCACACATGGGGTTGCAATAGATCATCCCATTGCTCCTGATATTGTTCATAGATACCCAAACTATGATGGAAACATTCATCAATTTAGTTTCCATTCATTGCATGAAGCTCAGTCAAAAGAAAAAAAAAAAAGAAAAAAAAGATCGCTACCTTAATAACTAAAACCACAAGCTTTGCTTACATATCAATAACAGCATATGAGAGATGCTGGACTTGGTGTGGCGTTTGTAGGGACAATGAGCCTGGATTAATCATGTCAGTGGCCAAACAATTTGCTACATAAATTTCCTGAATTTATAGGTAGAAAGAGAAGGAAAACTCTTCACAACTGTGAGGATCTGTATATTCTCCACTGTACAACTTAACACAGTCCACCATGTATAGTTTTCAGTTTCCGTACTGAAAACAACCCCCCCCCCCCCCCCCCCCCCAAAAAAAAAAAAAGTATGAAGCATGCAAACCTGTGTGTGATTTGGAGACGATTAGATTGTCATATCACCTCCTAGTTCATCAATGACCATATCTACTCTAGTCATAAAATCTAGTAAGAATTGAACAGAAGCATCATCATAAAAAGGAGTAAGAACAGAATTCTGACCAATATGAATATTGGGTCGTTCGTCTAATCCATGTTTAACTCCTAATCCATAGCAATTAGACCAACTGAATGAAGAGTCTAGATCTCACTGAAGACTAATTACAATATGGGAGGACAGTGACTTCCATGCTACTTATTGGGAGTTGATTAATGGAGCCCATATATATTATGTGGAAGAGCTCTTTTTTTGTTCTTTTTTTTTTTTTTTTTGCTTTTTTTTTTTTTCCTTTTTGAAGTAAATAGTGAGGAAGAGCTTTACTAAGCCTACAGACAAGCACAGTCAGGTCATGTTCACACCAAAACATGTGACAGCATGGCACATATGTATGATCCAATCCATCCAACAGAAGGATCCCACCATCTTGATGCCCTGTACAAAGAATCAGGTCGATCTTGGCACAACCTTCAAATTAGAAGCAGAGAACTAGTAATGGAAGAAATTCACATACCATGAAAAGAAGAATCCGATATGCATCTCTGCAACCAAAAAAGTTCAAAATTTTAAAACTACACAAACAGAGAGAATGTCATACTAAAGAAACTAGTCAAAATAGTTTGCATATCTTACCATTGTTCTCATGTTCAGTCAAATAGCCAATCAATAGTTCAATGAAGTTAGGAGGCAAAGCTGAGAAAACAGTTCCGAAGTTGTTGTCAAGTAATGGCTGCTGAGAACACTCAAGCTGCTCACTGTCAACTCTCGAAACAGGCATCTTGGTATGACATCAGGTTTTACAAAGCTCGACAACTCATCAATTTTGCAAGACTAAAGAATTTGTATGACTAATGCTCTTTCTTTTTACGTTTTATAGAAACTCAAATTAATCAGCCAAATGGAGTATAAAGAAAACAAAGATACATCAAATCCTTTGAAAAATTCTATATTACCACACTAAAGGATCAAAAAGTATTTACACTTAAAAAAGTAAGAAAGAAACAAAAAGAAAAAAAAGGGGGGGGGGGGGGGGGGGGGGGGGGGAACTCAATTACTTTACAGAAAGTAAAAAGTAAATCAACAAATGTTATCCAATGAACATTTACGTGAAAAATAACATTAACTAGTAAAAAGGCCAACTCAATGGCTACAATAATACCTTTGGGTCATTGAGCTCTCAAAGATGTGGCAGCCCAGTGATTTTGGTTTCCATTAGAATTATCAAATTGCTTCTTAATGTAAAATACCATTAGCCTTGAAGAAAATCTTTGGTGTGACTGCATTAAGAAGCCAGATTCTTCTAACTATATTCTCCTCCATATTCGTGAACCACATACATGTATTTATCAACAGAAAAACTAATTTCTCCAGACACATGAGTTGCATTAAGAAGTCGGATGATTTGACCTATGAGGTTTTGCATCTGGCAGTACTTTGGCAAGCTTGCATCTCATCACCATACATTCAAAACATGAAATAATTTGTAGGATATAACCACCTTATTAAGTCAATTGAAATATTCAGCAAAAAATTTCCCATGGATTTGGATTTAAGACCCCAAAATAGCTTACAACCCATGAAGGCAGCCCCAACCCCATTTAAGACACTCCCCATGGATTTGGATTTGGTAAAAAAATCCCCACCACAAACCATGGAGTTTGTTTCTCCAAAGAAGGTATTATTTGACAAATCAACCAAACACCTTCGAAGCTCTAACTTTTGATCATTGAGGAAATCAATTGAATTACAGAGCCAATCTATAAAGTCTTTCCCTCAAGGATTCTAGAATTTCTCTCCATAGCTCCCACATTATACCATAAGGAAGAATTTGCCAAATAATTGAGACTTTGGATTGGAAAGGACTACGTGTCCATACAACAAAATGACATGGAAAAAGAACCAATTTAAGATCTACAAACCCTTTACATGGACAACCCCAACCCCAAATAAGAATCTCTCCATGGATTTGGCAAATTCCCAACTCCACAAATCCATGGATTCAAAGCAAAAAATTTTCCTCTAGGAAAAAAAGAAGAAGAAGCTCATTGCACTAGTTCTCCATATGCAATTGAATCCCAAGCACTGAATGCCAACACCATGGATAACCCCCTTAGCTCAAACTTTTGAACAACCCACCAAAAGATCATAGATTTTTTTTAAAGGTAAATGCACTTTTATTGAAGAAGTGCCAAAAGCGAAACATTACCACAAACGCCCAACCATCTCAAAACCAAACACTATAGTTGGATGGACGGCATTAATGTAAGCTACATCAGTCAGGGGATCCACGGAAGCCGCACCCCTTTTTCTAGCCCTGAATTTGATTTTACTTTTTAATGGTGGGCATTCAGTTACCACTCTTTCCTGTCGTGTGGTCCACACATGATTTGGATCAGATTTCCATTTTGGGTTCATACCCTATATTCATATTAAAAAAAATTAAAAAATTATAAAAAAAAATGGATGAACGTTGTAGATATAACATGAACATAATGGGGAAAGTGAGTATGTGATTGCAAATAGAAATCAGCAAGGAAACACCTCAGTAGGCATTACCCTCAACTTTACATTCCTGCTTCAGGTATTGTACACAAGTCCAGGGAAGATAACTAATCAAAATCAATTTATGGAGAATTACTACTGAGTTAAGAAGAATGTTCTTCTCAATATTACCTATAATCGGGTTCCTTATACACATGAGGATCATTACTCTGCCTCATCAACATCCATGCCATTCAAATCCTTGAGTAGATTGTTATTTTGGCATATTAAAACATCCATATCATTCATAAGAGAAAAAAAAACCTAAAATAAAATAAAAATAAAATATATAAAAAAACCCCAATCCAATTCCAAAAAAAAAAAAAAAAAGACAGCAATATGAATATTCAAAGAGAAAAAAAGTAAACAAGAAGAAGAAAATCATTCTTGCGTACCTAAAATGGACGCGGATTATGGCGTCAGAGAGGGAAGTCTTCGTGAGATCAAGAGAGAGGGGATGGTTAGGGAGAGAAGAGGGGTTTGTGAGAGGGGAGATCGAGAGAGAGAAAAGGGGCGCGGGAGATCGGGAGATAGAGAGAGAGAGAGAGATGGATGCCGAATGGGTTTGGAGTGGAGGGAAATGAAAGGTTGAGAGAGAGAGAGAGAGAGAGAGAGAGAGAGAGAGATGGACGCGGAATGGGTTTGGAGTGGAGGGAAATGAAAGGTTTCGTGAGATGGACGCGGAATGGGTTTGGAGTGGAGGGAGATGAAAGATTTCGTGCAAGGGGGGAAAAGAAAAAGGGCAGTGCGGTAAGAGTTTCCGCATTTTTACTTGCTACGGCTTGGCTACGGTTTTAATCCGTAGCTAAAAGCCATTGACCGTAGCAGTTTACCGCATATAGTTTTGACGGTCATAGACGAACGGCCCTCTCAAGGGCGGCTTTGTGGGATCCATCATGATACATTTCATATATCCACTCCATCCATTAATTTTAAAAAAAAATTTATATGGATTGACCCCAAAATATAGGAAATTCGAATGTCAACTTAAACCACACCATCGATCAATGGTAAGTATTTAATCTCCACTGTTTCTTAAAGTGTGGTCCACTTGAGCCTTCGAACTACTTCCTTTTTTGGGCTCTTGCCCAAAAATGCTCTTTCAAAGTGAATAGACGTATTAGATGGAGCACGCATACTTTAATGTGTATCATAGAGTCCCTTATGGGGCCGTCTCAAGTTGTAGGCACGAGTGGTGGGGTTAGCTTTTAGCTACGGTATAATATTTTTATCTACGGATTTAAGCCGTAGCAATTTAGCTACGGTCTATATCCGTAGCCAAAAGCTATTATAGTCCGTAGCCTTTGGTCATTTTTTCGGTAGTGACAGGGTTGGCCTTACCAGGATGGTAGGAGACTTCAAACTTGAAGTCTTTCAAGGTCTCCATCCATCGTCATTGCCTCATGTTCGGGTCTCTCTAAGTAAAGATGTACTTGAGGTTTTTGTGATCGCAAAAGAGCTCGAACTCCTCCCCGTAGAGATAATGTCTCCAGAGCTTTAATGCGAAAATGACCACCGCTAATTCCAGGTCGTGCGTGGGGTAGTTTTCTTCGTGTTTCCTCAACTGTCGCGATGCATAGGCAATCACGATATCCCTTTGCATAAGTACACAACCCAAACGAACACAAGGCGCGTCAATGTATATAGTATATCTGACCCCTTGCTTTGTCAATACTAACACGGGTATGGACATCATTTTGTCCTTTAATTCCTAAAAAACTGTTTCTGTTTTCTTGTTCCGAGCAAACTTAAGATCCTTCCAAGTTAGTTAAGACAACGGCCTAGCTATCTTGGAAAAGTCTTTAATGAATTGGCGATAGTAGCCAGCAAGTCCAAGGAAACTCCTCACTTTTGTAACTGAACCGGGCTGCTCCCAGTCCTGAACCACGGCCACCTTAGCAAGGTCGACGGCTATTCCTTCCTTGGACACCACGTGTCCCAGAAACTTGACTTATTCTTTCCAGAAGTCACATTTCTAGTATTGTGCGAACAATTGATTCTTCCTGAGAGTATCGAGGACTGCTCGCAGGTGTTCTTCGTGATCCTTCTGACTCGTGGAGTATATCAAGATGTCATCTATAAACACGATGATGAATTGGTACAGATATGAACGAAACACCCGGTTCATGACGTCCATGAACATGGCCGGTGCATTTGTAAGTCCGAACGGCATCACAAGGAACTCATAGTGCCCAAAACTGGTTCTGAATGTTGTTTTCTGCACGTCTTCATTTCTGACACGCAACTGATGATACCCGGACTGCAGGTCGATTTTAGAGAAATATTGTGCTCCTTTCAACTGGTCAAACAGGTCATCTATCCTGGGTAGAGGATACTTGTTCTTGACCATGCCGTGATTCAACCTGCGATAATCAATACACAACCGCAGCGACCCATCCTTCTTCTTTACAAACAACACAGGTGCTCCCCAAGGAGATACGCTAGGCCGTATGAAGCCTAATTCCAGCAGATCATATATCTGTCTCCTTAATTCCTCCATTTCACACTGAGGCATGCGATATGTTGGTAAGGAAATGGGTGTTGCACCAGGCACAAGATCCATAGTAAAGTCGATCTCGCACCTAGGAGGTAGTCCAGGTATTGTTTTGAACACGTCCATGAAATTTTGGACTACAGACGTGTCCCCAAGAGTCAGACCATCAATATTCTCCAATAAGGAAGCGTAACAATTTATGTGATAGGGCCAACTGATCTGAACTGGGAAAGTAAAGGTCGTGCCCTCAGGTCCACGGGCTATCACCAATCTGGTATCATAGTCGATCTCTGCCTTCATTTCGGTGAGCCAATCCATGTTGAGGATGACATCGTAATGATGCAGCGGGGTGACAATCAGGTCATGCACACCGTTCTGCTCCCTAAGTCTATCGGGTAATCTTTACAAAACTTAGTAGCGTCAGAGAAAGTCCCTATCGTGGTAAGGACTCTCACCCCAACCATAGGGGTAGTGCTCAACCCTAATAGTTTGACTGTAGAGCACGATATTATCGAAATAGTGGACCCGGTGTCCACCAATAGAAATACAGGTGTACCTTGAATGTGGGCAGTGACTTCAAACGCTAAAGGCACTGCAATTGTTGCCTCAGATGCTTCAGCTGCAAGTGCGTGTACACGAGCTTGTTGAGGACGATTCGATTGCGCTGCCATATGCCGTTGAGACGGCCTATTTCGAGGTACGGTTGGTCTATAAAAAGGCTGTGTTGGCAGTGCTGATCGTAGAGGTAGAGCCGAAATAGCTTAGAGCAGCCGGCGGTTGATCTTCTAAGGTGGCATAAAGCTGTTGTCCCTCATCTTAGTAAAACAATAGGAGTCTGTATGGCCCATCTTCTTACAGTAGGTGCACCAATGGTCTGATCGCCTTTGCTGGGTCGGTGGAGCCATAAGCCTGGGAGGAGAATCTGCACGTGGCCTCTTGCCAAGGACGGTCGATTCAGCAATTCAGGCCGAGGTCTCGGGCCCATGGGCATACGTGTTCGGGACAGTCTCTCGCCATCCTGCTCAGCTCGCAGGGACATGTTCACTAGCTCAGCATAGTTGGAAATGCTAGCGCAACATATCTTTGTGCGAATTTCACGCCGCAGACCCTTTGAGAATCGCTGCATTCTCATCGGCTCGTCTGCTAGGATCAGTGGAGCAGATCTGGCCAGCTCCGTAAAGCGGGTCTCGTATTCAGCAACGGTCATCTCTCCCTATCGTAGGCGGAGAAATTCAGCCTCCTTTTCATTACGGTAAGTGAGGGGAAATACTTTCCATGAAAGTGAGTCTCAAATGTGTCCCACGTCCACACGTGTCCTTGAGGAACGGTCTGTAGGATGTTGTCCCACCAAAGACTAGCCTCTTCTTGAACATATAAGTAACCAGCTCTACTTGCTCTGCCTCAGAGCAGTGCAACGGCTTCAACATCTTGAAAATACGTCTAACCAATAATCAGTCTCCTCGGGTCAGTGAGTTCCTGCGAAAGTAGGAGGACGGAAGCACTGAAAGCGCTCAAACAAGCCATTAGTGTTCATGGCTCCAACAGGCTGCACAGGTGGCATAGGCGGGACCATGTTTATGTTTTAGGCAATAGTCCCCGCAATAGTGGCCTAAACTTGCTGTTGTTGTTGCATTAGGAGCATCATCAGCTCCAACCTATCAGAGGGAAGAGCCGCCTGAGGCATGTGTGGCGTTGATGTAGACGCACAGTTCTATTCTAGAACCGGTGGTTCATAAGGTGTCGGCCCATTGGTGGGGCCAGTGGCCGGCTGTGAATCTGGCACAGTCTCAATATTCAGGCCCAAGTTAGGGTCCGTATGGCTATCGCTTAGAGGAGGTGCCCCGTCAATCGATCCACTAAGTGCGAGACGTGCAATGTTCCAAGTGTTTTTAGAAGGCATTCCCTATATACAACATAGGGTGCAACATGTGTGAGATTTAGAACAACATTACTCAATTTTCCAAACATTCCACACATTCCATATCAAAGGAAGTTTCATGCCTTTCATTTAGCCAAAATTGTCACAATACATGAGATGTAGTCTTACATGAATCATGACAGAGAATGCATGTAAGCTAACCTAACAGAAGCTATAAACACTAAGCACACCAACATCCAACTGAGCCTACCAAGGCTATCACAAAGAAAAATAAGAAACAAGGAAAACCAAAAGACAACTACAACATATGACTAGTCCTCCAACTCTGGTGAAGGTAGAGGCGCACCCTTATCCTGCATACAGCACAAGAGGGTTTTCAGAGTACGAGACATCCTCTTGAATTTCTGTTTTAGGTAGGCCCGATTTTCCTTGAATTCCTGCTTCAGGGTAGCTTAGTTCTCTTCAATCTTGGTCATGCGGGCTTCTAAGGCAGCCCGATCATGGCGGTCCTCACTAGTAGCAATAGGAGATCCCCCATCAAAGTCTTGGGCCTCCTTTTCTTTATTTTGCTCTTCCTCCTCACTGCCTTCCTCATCCTCAATGCCTTCTCCCTCTCCACTTCCTTCCTCCTCAATTTCTTCATCATCTTCACTTTCATCTTCTATTTCATCCCCATACTCATCGAGTCGGGCTTGACGTTGCCTAGGAACGATCCCCATATTGTTGAGTGTAGTATCATTACTGAAGTGGATCGGCGCAAGGTCATCCATGTTTAGTTTGAAACCGAAATTACGAGTAATCTTGCAGATAAGTCGGCCGAATGAGAGTGAGGCATCTCCCCTAATAGAGAGTACGGTCCTCATTATCTGTGTCAGGGTGAAAGTAGGCAGACACAGCTTGTCTCCTTGTATAGCTCTGAACAGGAAGTCCACCATCAAACGATTGCATTCTGTATGGTTGCTCCACCTAGGATATACGTTGTACGTGCATATATGGTGGAGTAGGCGGAAGTTTGCTGTCATCTTGGTTGATGGGAGGCTATTGCCTCGCCTCCAATGAGCCAGTCGACCACAAAGAAACCGCGTGTATGTGGAAGGGAGATTTGAGAGAGAAAATGGGATTTTGGAGGGGTTTAGAGGGTTTGGAATGGGGTAAAATGAATAAAAGGGGGCAAAAGAGAGTGAAGTAAAGTGGACCCACACGTGGGGGGGCCCACATAAATGGGTGGAGGGCGGCGGGCTGCCGGAACCGCTGGCCCGCCGCGGCCTGTTGTGAAGGCGGGCTGCGAGCCGCCATCCGGGCGGTGCTGCCGCGCCCCCTTGGCTGCCAGTGGTGCCTCCGCCCTGGGGCAATGGCCACCCCCTCCCGGGACACTGAATACGTGCGGGGGACCCCCTGTATCCCACCGAAAATTGGGCTTTGGGCCCCTACGCCCGTGTAACGTGTTTTCTGGGTCTAACTCACTTGTATTCGTGCCTTCTGATTTGTTTCAAATTCGGGATTCACCGAATTTTTCTTCTAACTCGTCGATTAACGGCCTAAAAAGGGGCTGAGATCATTTCACATGATCTTGGACGCGTACGGGCAACATTACAACGGTTAATTTTGCCCATCGGCAAAACCTTGGGATCCTATGATCATTCCTACATTTTATCGCCCCCTCCTAAGTCAAAGTGCATCAGTGTGCGTCAGTGTGCGTCATATTTCCATAACCCAGGTCCATTTTAATCCAAATCATGCTCTGATACCAACTTGTAATACCTCGGATTTGGAGGGTCGAGCAAAGCTCAACTCTCGAGATCCAACACATCACTTATGCAACATAGATAATGATGTTTAAATATTATCCATATTAGTGCATTAAACATGAGGGGGATTATACTAAAACAACAAATCATACTCCAGATATAATTTACTCAAGCAAGCGGAAGACTGAAATATATACATATATATATATAAACAAGCAAGGGTTCAACAACCTCTGGAGTATGATCATATAACCGGGCTGAAATTTATACATGTATTGGTTCAAACTAAACAAACAAAATGTGGAGTATCCAGCTAATCTGTGTATCCCTATAATCCCATCGAAGCAGCACGAGGTCTACATAGACCTGTCAGAGAGCTGAACATAGGAGAACTCTTCCTCCTCGTCTACAAAGTCCAACTCCTCTGCATATACATCCTCATCACCTGCGTCTATAACAAGTCTGGTTGGTGTTTTAAAACACCGTCCCAGAGTGGGAGTGAGTGATCAACTCAGTGGTACTATAAGGCAAAGGTTAACATGTTATCAATTCAATCAAGTAGTAATGATAAAGCAATACAACATCACTTCCTAGCTACTCTTGTTAATACAGGGATGGTGTGTAGTACCCTCGCACAAAACTCCCTCAAGCGACTTCATCAACCATTCGCGCGTGGAAAACTCCCTAAACGTGCACTTCCTCACCAAAGCACATGCAATGCGGTGCATGGTCGTGTTAGCCAAGTACTTAATTAGGCTTATTCATACAGTAGATTCGGGAAGCTAAGGTACCTCCCTTTACATCATTAACCCAAACAGGGATCCATCTAGGTTCGTCAATCCTAATTAGTCACATACGATAGGCAAGTTGTAGGGCATCACCTCTAATGAAAGTAGTGGATAGGCAAATTCAAGAGTTTATACTCGAGGTCACTACGAGGAGGCTCGTCACCTCAGCGTAGGCCGACAGTTCGAATACAGTGTCCCATACCACCGTATTCAGCTCACGAGTTTGGGTTGCTCACTGGTCACTACGAGGAGGCTCGTCACCCCAGCGTAGGCCGACATCTTGACAACGGTGTCCCATACGACCATGCCCGGCTCATGAGTCTTAGCGGATAGTGGTACCATAGTTGAAACGGGCCTTTACATTGGTAACTGGTACCTTAGATTCAAGCAATGATGTCTATACATGATAAACACACAATAGGCCAAACGGTTTATTAGACAAATTCGATTGGTACGGGCGCATGCCGAATTAATCGACATGGAGCTCGTAAGCACTCCCCGTAGCCTAACCACTGTCGACAATCGTCGTACGACCCGGATTCACTGAACGTATTAAATGTGGTGAGACGAATTCGGTCACTCAATGGAAATCATTATCGATTGCCTAGACTACGTTGCGGTCCCAATCTTACTCAGATGTAGCATGTAAATACATGTGAAAGTCATATCAGCATTTGACAAATAATACAAATTAATATCTCATTTGATCATTTCATCAAGCATATTGAACATGTTACCAAACATTGCATTTCATTTATAAATTGCGTAGTCGAAATTAAGATTTCGTGAAGGAACTATACATATGGCTAAGGTAATTGAGAATTCCATCTCAATACCCTTATTTAATACATTTCATCAACAATTTCTCATTCAGACATTTTATCAAACACTTAGACTACATATAACTAATTACATAGACTAGATTAGTTACGACATGAACCATAACAATTCATTACATAACATCGGTTATAAAGCATATAACATACATGGATCTTAGATTAGAAATCATGACAAGCACAAATCAGGATTTCACACTCATTCAAACATTTCAACAAACACATGGAATGCTTCTTATATTCAACATAGTTCACACATGTATAATTTATCGAAAACGTCGTAACTAAGATCATATGGCAGCAATCAAGTCAGACATAAATCATTAGCTGACATTGAAAGCCTTGAAAACCATAATCTAAACGTTTATAGTCCTCACCGTTCATCGGAATACTCGATTCGGACGTGGTTCGAATCTTACGTTCCCGAATATGGAATAACGGGTACCTAAATAAATGAAATAGGTTAGCTATTTCGTCGATTACCCTATTTGAATCCCTAAATCAAGATTAGGTGTTTCGACAAGAAAACAAATGTGTTTGATTTGGGGGATTTATTCAATGATAACAAAGAATTTGATGAGAGAACATTGATCACATTTATTCTGAGTTCATTCACATCCTTTGATTCCCTTAATTCTAAAAACAAAGTAAAATTAATCAAAGTAGACAAGATAGTCTGATAGAAATTTCGGCAGCATAACAACGTTATTTCAGTCATCTCCTAGGTACTTAGGAGGAATTGCTGAATCGATCAGCCAATCTCCAAGGAGATAGAAATTTCGGCAGCATTCCGGCTCTATTTCGGTCATCTCTTAAGTACTTAGGAGGAATTGCTGAATCGATCAGCCAGTCTCAGGCCTAAAATCAGCTCTGAGCATCCTTCCAATCTTTCTTCATTGAAATGTGAAAACCCTCTCAAGAATACGTTGCGTGGACAGTAGAACGAATCCTTTCGTTGTGCGGGTCGCTCAACAGATGCTTCTATTGCCTGGGTCGCGCAACCAATTTTCCCGTTGCACCGGTCGCACAATAACTTCTTCCTCTGCGCAGGTCGCGCAAGAGCTTTCCTCCGTTATGCGGATCCCACAACGGGATCCTTCCGTTGGACAAAACTTCGTTTCGCCTATCTTCTATTACGCGGATCACGTAGGGGCTCTCTTCCGTTGCACGGGACACGCAACAACTTCTGCGGGTCACGCAACAACTTCTTCCATTGCGCGGGTCGCGCAACCGCATTCCTCCGTTATGCGGGTTGCGCAACTGCATACCTCTCTCTCTCTTCCCTTCTTCTCCATGTCCTGGTCCACTAACTGATCGAACCTTCCAAATGAAGAGGAGAAGGGTATTTATAGGCCCCACCACTCTTACAGAATAATGATCACCACCACTTATTTCTTCACATATGGACACCTTCTTTTCTTAAACCATGGTGTTTACCAAGCTCCCTCTTAAATGGTGGTGTACAACCTCTCTCCCTTAAAATGACACCTATGCACCCTTTTACCAAACTACCCGTTTCAATGTCTTTTACTGAAACACCTAAACTTCCCTGGTCTTGGATTTTTACTCAAAATACCTAAACTACCCCTGGACATGGATTTTTACCAAAATACCTAAACTATCCCTAGACATGGATTTTTACCAAAATACCCCCGGACATGGATTTTTACCAAAATACAGATTATGCAACCTTGTAAAAGACCTGTATCATGGAATTCTCTGACCACTACAATGAGATCTTTTTTGTGCCTCAACAGATGCCCCCTCGATCCTTCTTTGATTGATTCCTGAAATCAAATGGAGGATTGATCTTCCTCTGCCCGAATAACTTGAATGAACTGCAACTGAAGGATGACTGGATGATCTTGCTTGCATGAAAGATTGGATGATCATTCTTGACCAGAAGATCGAAATGCTCATATTTGACCAGAAGACTGGAATGCTCATACTTGACTAGAAGACTGGAATGCTCATATTTGACCAGAAGACTGGAATGCTCGTATTTAACCAGAAGATTGGAATGCTCGCGTTCGCATGAAAGGCTTGAATGATCACGTTCAAACAGAAGACTTGAACGATCACGCTCGAACGGAAGACTTGGATGATCGTGCTTGAATGAACGACTTAGATGATCACGCATGAATGGAAGACTTGAATGATTGTGCAAAAATGGAAGACTTGAATGACTGCGCTCGAATAGAAGACTTGAATGACTGCGCTCGAATAGAAGACTTGAATGATTGCGCTCGAATGGAAGACTTGAATAACTGCGCTCGAATGGAAGACTTGAATGATTGCGCTCGAACGGAAGACTTGAATGATTGCGCTCGAACGGAAGACTTGAATGACTGCGCTCAAATGGAAGACTTGAATGATTGCACTCGAACGGAAGACTTGAATGATTGCGCTCGAACGACAGATTTGAATGCCCCCTGCTAACAGTGTTGAGCGGATGCTTCACTAGAGAAGATGAAATTCTCTTTTCATCGAAACTCACCACCGTAACAGCTGTGATGACTTTGTCTTTGAGCAACTTGATCAGAGAGTTATCTTTCAACACCGCTGTTGCTACAACGGTCTCTTTGATCAACTCCAGCGACTTTTTTTTTCTTCAATTCTGCAACGGTCTCTTTGATCAACTCCAGCGACTTTTTTCCTTCAATTCTGCAACGGTCTCTTTGATCAACTCCAGTGACTTTTTTCCTTCAATTCTGCAACGGTCTCTTTGATCAACTCCGTTGCTCCTACCGTAACAACCCTTTTTTATTGTTTCCTTTATTCATGATCTGCATAATCCGATCTTTCAAATGATGATCTTTCCTGCCAAATTAATTGGAATTAGCATCTCAAGACACTATAACTCTTTTAATTTAGCCTTAAGAAGCATTGATAATTTTAAAATATGTATTGAAAACTTCTCTTCTCTTTTAGGCTGATTGTGATATTCGTAATATGATAATGATTTAGTCATCTCATCTTTGCGCGTTATCATCATGCTTCGCATTGCATTCTTTGTATTCTTTATATCGCGCTCTTGGAGATGTTATCTCCAACTCCAAAGGTTCAACCGCTGAGTCTTTTGTCGAGTTGTTTCTAGCTTGTGCTCCTTAGCATTTCTTCATAAACTTTTCCTGGGATCTTTACTGATTCTGAAAAATAGACAAGACTTCTTTCAATTTACACTTAATAACTTTCCAAAGGACATAGAAGTTATTGATGATGATTTCGTCTGTTCTTTGTCTCCATCAGATCTGGTACTTGGAGTCTTGCAATATCATTCCTATGATAGTGAGAAGTTATGATATCGGCATATAACCGAGCTTTAACATAGAAGAAACTTTTCAACGTTCACACTAAATCATGCTTCATAATTCTCGGTATATGAATTCCTCTACCATGCATAAGAGATTATCAGAAAGACCAAGGCATAGATTACTTTTGAAGACATAGATCCCGCCCTCTTTCCCGGTCATTGTCGCATAAAGATTTCTTCAGAAGATAATATTTCCGAAGTGAAGCCTGCAAATACTCCTGAAGGATGGATAAATATTTTTTTTTGCTTCTCCTTTAACAAATCCAAAGAATATATCTGAATCTTTATATTGTCCGGGAGAGAATAAAGAGAATAATAATCCTTCACTAGTTTATTCTCTGTCGCCTTTTGAGAACCTTGTGCGATAATATTTCTCTATTCATCAAGAAGGGGAGAAATGAAAAGACCTTACGGCTTTTGTCAATATATTAATTGGCCTTGAAGAGTTGAACTTTTTGAATAGATAATTGCCAATATCTTGAAGGCATTTACTATCGCTGTAATTTGAACCTGATTCCAGAGAAACGCATTTTTGCATATATTGCTTACTCAATATTTAAAATTTTCATCAGACAATTGCATATTTGAGCATATCTAAATTGAAATGTGCATCTGCAGCATTTTGAATGCTACACGTAGTTGATGCTTTTGAGCATATTTGATGCTTTTGAGCAATGGTGCTAGTGTACTTTGATTGACCATACTTTAACTGGACAAGACTGGACTTGACCTGACTTGACTGGACTTGACTAGTCTAGATTGAACTAGACTGGACTAGACTGGACTAGTCTAGATTGAACTAGACTGGACTGGACTAGTCTAGATTGAACTAGACTGGACTGGACTAGTCTAGATTGAACTAGACTAGACTGACACCTACACACACAGTTTAGGCTCTTAAGTAGTGGAGCAATACACAGTTTAAGCTCTTGAGTAGTTGGAGCAAGCAGTTTCTTAGACTCATGAAGGAGTCGGGTCTCACGTGATGATCTCTGTAACTCTTATGAGTTCGCTGGACTTCTCACTGCCTAGGGAGTTCACAAACAGCGATCCATCAGAGGGGCTCAGTGAAGCTACTGGGGCCGTGAACTCGGTTGGAATTACGCACAAGGTTGGCCGCGGTAACTCTCTAGAGTTCACAGAGCTCACAAGGTGACCTTTGGGGTACCAAATCTCGGGCTGTCAGTCCGTCAATGAGTAGGTTTAAACCCTTCCTCATGAGTTAGTACTGAAATTGAGCTAAAAATTTGGGGGTTCTTACGCATGGTTGGCCTATCTATGGACATGGTCAAAGAGCTCACACTGCGGCCCGCTTTTCCTTTGTCTGCAAGGTCTAGCCCATTCATGGGAGGGCATTTTCCTCCGTTCCTCGTGACGCTGCCAGAAAGCTATACAGATGGCATCGGTCTTACACGTGACTGACCATTGAGGACTTTTTTAGCCTTTTAGGCTTTTAGTCACTGGCTTCATCAGCTGCCCGCATAGGTATGCGTACGATGGCCTTCACGGGCTTTTTAGGGCCATTGGCTTCTCGCCGCTGCCCGAATGACGATCTTGATAGGCCTTATGCGTAGTTGGCCGTATAGGCTTGGCTAGGCTGCCTTAAATGATGAGCAACCATCATTATTGTCAACTTTATATATGCGGTTGGTTGTATAGTTTATTCCACTGCCAAAAGATGGTGATCAATAATTGATATTTTGCCGCTGCTAATAATTCTTTGATAATATTCATATTTTGTTTGAAATAGTGTATCAGTTTGGCGATGATAGCAATTTTGATAAGCGATTGATGGCGACAACGATAATTGCTAATTTTGGCGATAATCATTGATACTTACCAACAGAAATCTTTGGCGTCAGCGACAATCGTCAGTGCTTGACAGCAATCATCAATGCTTGGCAGCTATTATCAACGCTTGACAATAATCATCAATGCCTTTTCATTTGGTGATCGTCATTGACGCTTCGCATTTGACAATGATTTGATATACTTGAAAGCCTGTCTTGCTTTGGCGATGACTTAATATGCTTGAAAGCCTGTCTTGCTTTGGCGATGACTTGATATGCTTGAAAGCCTGTCTTTCATTCATATACACAAAAGAAATACATTCTATGGTGAGAAATATATTTCACAGTTCTTACTCACCTGTCTTGCCCCCTTTTGATTAGGAAGCATTGCTCTGGGAATCTTCGTAATCAAAATTACGATGTCGCGACCTTTAACAAATATGCTGACGCCGCATCATTTCATACTTTGGCTCAAGATTAGCTTTGCCCCTGGTCTCGAACTAATCAGGCCTGTGTACTCTTACCCCTTTTTTCTTTTTTCTTTTTTTGTTTTTATATCGCACACCTTAACAATTTCTCTTTTATCAACCGTCTTCTGTAACTTGTTCTTCAAGCCATTCACTTTTCTTTCTTCTTCAATTGTATCTTCTGAATTTCTCCTGAAATTCAAAGTCAAATAAAAATTTGCATTTTTATTCATTCGCCTAAGAGAGAATACATGACCTTGTCTTTCACAATCCTTTTGCTCCTCTACTTGTCGGCGACAATTGTTAATGCTTAATAGCAATCGTCAATGCTTGCTAGCATTAGTGCCTGCTTTTGCCCCCAGCTTTAACCTACAAAAATTGATATAGACAATAGACAATTATCATATTGGGGAATTAACGATTACCTCATATGGGATTCTGAGATTTTAGCATTCTGAGACTTTGCTGGCGTTCTGAAACTCTGCTTATCTTGCCCCCTGAATAATTGTGCCATGAATCTTCTGAATCAAAACGTTGTGATTCTTCTTTGTCAAAACACTGTAATTCTTCCTGGTCAAAATGATGTAATTCTTCCGCCAAGTGATTATCTTCCATCGCAATCATATGTCATTACTTTCTCCTTTATTTCATGTCTTCTTTTATGACAATTTTACTATTGTCAATCATCTCTTGTAGAATATTATTTTATTCTTTGCTTCATTTCTTTTGAATATTGTAATCGTGGCAGTTTGATTGCCTCTGTAGCTAGCGATTGATTCCTCATAACCAGTATATCGTCTTCTTCAATTGTATGTTTCCCTTAGTCCTTGAATTGTCCAAACTCTTCCTCTACTTCCTTATTTGTAAAATTTCCGATGTTCTATTTAGCGGAATTTCTACTCTTTACCTTCGGCAATCCTTTGTTTTGCTTTCTTTCTTCGGCAATATCTGCTGCTACTCTTTTAAGACTTTCAAATAGCTGATTCATATGAGAGTTGAGTAGCTTCACTTTGACCCTTCTCAAATTGCAAATTGGACTTGTTCTTCTACCTTGGTAAGTTATGACGATGCCCCCAGGGTTCTTTATTAACCGATGAATTCGTTAGTTTGTTAACTGATTCATTTGCTTATCGGCGAGCAACGTCTAATTTAATCGAACTAACTTTTCATCTGAGGGTTTTCCTCAAGGTTTACTGTTGTTCATGGTAGTTATTGTTGGAAGAGTAAGGTCTTCAGTAAGACATTCATTTGGTGAAGGATGATGAACACCTTGTTGGCGATTTTTTTTCTATTTTTTGCACACTTCGAATGTACTGATATCCGTATTCGGCAGGATGATATTCCTTTCACCAAATCTTAGCCATCTCTGTCAACTTGATCTAATCACCATTGTTCCTATACGCTAATCACCATTATCCCTGTACGCGCAGTACCCTATAACTTTTGTGCAAGTCTCATTCTTCTTTACATATCTTTTCTTTTTATTCTTCTTTCTTCTTTCTTTCTTGTCTCCAATATCTTCTCATTTCTCCAAGGCAATGTATGATGGAAACTTCGTATACTTTTGTGTGGTACCACACTATCATCCGTCCTTTATTGTTTCGCCACACTACTGATGGAGCAAAAACTGCTTTCGACATTACCTGGCATTATCTGTATTTTCGCAACTGATTTGATCATCCTTGATACTTTCTGGTATTTTATTTTTTTTTGATACTTTCGACGTTCCCTCGCTTCTTCTTCACTAAGTGATCCTATCAGCCATGACAAGATGTGTTCTACCAATTTCAGTGACATCACACACAAGCTTTCATATAGAAGCTCTCGCTGTTTTGTAGGACTGAAATGCTCACGAGCAAGAGGAAGAACCTCAACTTCCTTGCCATGGAAATGCTTCTGTATGATGCCCATCGTTTGGTTAGCATGTGAGCACGGCTTTGCATAAAAATTAGTTGAATTTGAATTGGCTCCAGCACTCTGAATGCTTTCTATCGAGCATCTAAAGTTGTCGAATTGGCTTTCTTCTTCAGCATGCTCCTGAGCAAACGATAATTCCCCATCTACCACTGGGAATATAACCTTATCCTCAGCAATGCCGTGGAAGATACATACTTTGGCAATGAATTGTAACCTCTCATTGAACGCTAATAAATCAGAGAAATCTCCTGAAAGTTGTATCTTCCTTGCTCCTTCAGCTATATCATTCAATTCTCTTGTTATAGCATTGTGCCAATACAATATTTCATCAATTGGATGTGCTACAATTGAATCAACAGCTGACTCCCGATGTTTCCTTTTTTCCAGTCTTGGAAGATTCACAAGCGCACCATCCTTTCTCTGTTCAATATATTAGCTGGTTGTGTGTGGGACCCACACAGCATTATAGTTGAAGATCATCTTTAGAACTTTTAATGACCTAGGCAATATTTTTCCTTTCCTTGTTTACAAGGGTACTACAAAAGAACTGAGATCAAGGCAGCTTGTTCTTCTTCCTTAAACATGTGCTGACTAACTGATGTTTGAATCGCTCCCGTACAAGAAGATAGCTCTCTCCGGAAACTGTCATTGTTCTGGCATTATTTGTCCTTGATCAAAACTGATTTGATCTTCTCCGATACTTTTTTTTAACAGTCCATTGGATGTGAAGTAAACAACTGTATTAGTCGGGAGAAAGATCGCCGCGATATATCTGTCATTCAGAACAGAGTGTTAGTTAATTTATTAAATAAAATCGTACTTTACTTTTATAGATGAGGGGGAGGATGTTCCCGTTGAGAGTCGCCATTTTGGCGTCTATACAGACGCCAAAAAGTGATGAATGTTCTCTTAATATTTTCTAAGTCATCATCGAATAATAAAATCCCCAGTGGAGTCGCCATTTTGTTTCGACAAGAAAAAAAATGTGTTTGATTTGGGGGATTTATTCAATGATAACAAAGAATTTTACGAGAGAACATTGATCACATTTATTCTGAGTTCATTTACATCCTTTGATTCCCTTGATTCTGAAAACAAAGTACAATTAATCAAAGTAGACAAGATAGTCTGATAGAAATTTCGGCAGCATAACGACGCTATTTCAGTCATCTCCTAGGTACTTAGGAGGAATTGCTTAATCGATCAGCCAGTCTCGGGCCTGAAATCAGCTCTGAGTATCCTTCCAATCATTCTTCATTGAAATGTGAAAACCCTCTCAAGAATACGTTACGCGGGCAGTAGAACGAATCCTTTCATTGTGCGGGTCGCTCAACAGATTCTTCTGTTGCGCGGGTCGCGCAACCAATTTCCCCGTTGCGCAGGTCGCGCAACTTCTTCTTCTGCACAGGCCATGCAAGAGCTTTCCTCCGTAGCTCGGATTGCACAACGAGATCCTTCCGTCGGACAGAACTTCGTTTCGCCTGTCTTCTATTACGCGGATCGCGGAGGGGCTCTCTTCCGTTGCACGGGACGCGCAACAACTTCCGCGGGTCGCGCAACAACTTCTTCCGTTGCGCGGGTCGCGCAACTACATACCTCTCTCTCTTCCCTTCTTCTTCTCCATGTCCTGGTCCACTAACTGATCGAACCTTCCAATTGAAGAGGGGAGGGATATTTATAGGCCCCACCACTCTTACAGAGTGGTGATCACCACCACTTATTTCTTCACATATGAACACCTTCTTTTCTTAAACCATGGTGTTCACCAAGTTCCCTCTTAAATGGTGGTGTACAACCTCTCTCCCTTAAAATGACACCTGTGCACCCTTTTACCAAACTACCCTTTTCAATGTCTTTTACTGAAATACCTAAACTACCCCTGGTCTTGGATTTTTACTCAAAATACCTAAACTACCCCTGGACATGGATTTTTACCAAAATACCTAAACTACCCCTAGACATAGATTTTTACCAAAATACCCCCAAACATGGATTTTTACCAAGATACCCCCAAACATGGATTTTTTACCAAAATACCCCCGGACATGGATTTTTACCAAAATACCCCCGGACATGGATTTTTACCAAAATACAGATTATGCAACCTTGGAAAAGACCTGTATCATGGAATTCTCTGACCACTGCAATGAGATATTTTTGTGCCTCAACATTAGGGTTAGGATTTCTTACCCAAATCATAGTTGAAACGATTCACGTAGCGATGGTGGGGAGGTGAATCAACACGTGGAGTAGTGGGAGGGAATCCCAACAACGATCTCCCGAACTCTCACTCTTCTCCTCACTCTTTTCTCCTCTTTTCTCTCTTCTCTCACCTAGGGTTAGAGAAATTCGTATGGAATGAGAATGGGGTGGTTTAAGGGCATTATATAGGCTTAGAACTGGTGTAAATGGCCCCAGGGCCATGGTATACTTAGGTCATAGCTAAAGGGCGACTGTTTCTGACGAATGGGGCTTATCTGGAGGTGCATTACCTGTCTACGTCGCAGAGTAAGTTCCCTGACAATGGATCTAGGCCAAGATGCGATTTCAGTGCGTTTCGATAGGTCGATCAACCGTGACGGACATATATCAGATCAACAGTCGTTGTCACTCGATCAGGGTCACAAGTATACAGATATGTGCAGGGAAATTTCCCTTATCCATGGGTGAAGTTCGGTTAGAAACTGATGGTCTGAAATCTTCAATTTTGCCCGCAAGCCAATGGTCCAATTCACTTAAGTTTCAATACCTTTTTCTAAGGATATTCGCGTTTCTCACACACTTCGCTCAAGGCTCAAGTTGTGCGTTTCTGGGTACTATCTGGGCTCGATTCCCGCAATGATTGTCAAGCCCAATAAGACGGTCATAACCCTATAGTTTCGTGGTCATTGGACCTTCGACGCGGTCCAGGTCCGATACAGAGTTTCAATGTACTCCCGAGAGCAACAGGCTTTGGGATTTCTCCTAGGTTTTTAAGTAGCGTTGAGTTAGTGATTTTGACCGGTTTGGGTCTTGCCATTTGTATAGATAGTGGTTCAAGCTAATCCACCAATTAATTCAGTTTAATACTTAATTAATTTTCGTCTAATTTCTATAGAATACGATCCTTAGGGATTTCTGCCTAATGTGGTACTTGGGCCTTTGTACGGATTTTTCCGAGACGTTACACCCCTCTAAGGGCATATAATGCCGACCTAATGCATAGGTTGGTTATAAATCAGCCATAGGCCGATCAGACCTTGGCCCAACCCTAGTCCGGTCTACCCTCTAGGTCGGCCATGGGTCGACCATTTATAGCAGACCACGACTTGGTTGGTGAGCGAATCGGTCAGCATAACTTGACTGAATATATTGATACTCCGAGATCGATCGACAGTCGGTCAAGGTCCGTCGATTATCCCCATCTGGACACTCGTCATTGTATCTCATTCAGAGCCGAGCCAAGGAGTTAGCTCGATATCAGAGATCTGTCTTTCGAGATCCTCGGAAGATAACTTCCGATCTCGAAAGTCTAGGAGATCGAAGATTTCGGGATCGTCTTAGATAAGGATCAATCTCCTATGAACCAGGAAAGAATTCTAGGTTCAACAGATCTCTCCCCCGCGTCCTCGGGAAGTAGGGGCTCGAAGTTGAGATCCGGATAGAGTTCCTGGACCGTATCAATATAAGCATTAATGTAACGTCCTGGATTTTCCCCAACTTAGCGATGGACGTCCTTAGGTAATGGGTCGATTATAACACCTTATTGACTTCTCAGAACTCAATCTCAAAGTCTCAAATCTCCTTTAAACCCATTTCCTTCAAAAATCTCACCTTTCACCTCCTTATTCTTCAAATGTTTCTAAGTACTTTCATATTAAATACTAATCCTAAAGTTTAAATGATGAAGGACAATACTTAAACTAAAATTTACTACAAATAGTAAATATATAAATAAAATAGATTTTTTAACCATTATCCTTATGGAATCTCATAAAATAAATAGGTTATTTAAATAGAGCAGCTTCTCCTACTCTAAAATCATATATTGCATGTCGAATAACTCATTCCGGTTTACAAGATACACTCGTTTCAAAAGCCGCGTGGCAAAACCACCATCAGACAGCACAGCGGGGCGCGGCGCGCTGCCGGTGCACCGAATTTCGGTGGACCCTCGCTGCAATTTTCTACACTTTTCGACCGACTTCAAAAAGTCATATCTCCATCAATATAACTCTGATTTAGGTGAATCAAAAGTCAGATTTAAGCTTGATATGTCTAGTTTCATATAAAAATAAGTAAAAAATAAAATAAAAATTTTAATATAGTTAAATATAGGTTGATGTGACAACTATTCAAAAATTATTAGTTCGGACAGCTACTACTTCTAGAATTTTTAGAATTTTTCTAGAACACGAAATCTAATGAAATTTGGTGGAGATAAAATAGACTTGATGACGAACTATTAAAAAAATAATTAAAATAATATACTAACTAAAGGTGCCAAAAAGGGACACAGAACTATCATAGGACCTTATTTTGTCGTAATTAGGGCAAAATTTAGTTAAGTACTAAACTAAATAAGTGGTGGATTTAACTCGAACCACCATTTCCATAAATGGCAAGACCCAAAATCATTAATACCATTGACTCAACATCCCTTACAAACCTAGGAGAAATCTCAAAACCCAGTTACTCTCGGGAGCACATTGAAACTCCGTATTGAACCTGAACCGCGTGTCGAAAGTTCGATTACCACGTAACTATAAGGTTATGACCGCCTTATTGGGCTTGACAACCATCGCGGGAATCAAGCCCAAATAGTATCCAAAAATGCACAACTTGAGCCTTGAGCGAAGTATGTGAGAAACACGAATATTTTTAGAAAATGAACCAGAACTTAAGTGAATTGGACCGTTCACTTGCGAGCGAAATTGAAGACTTCAGACCGTCAGATTCTGACCAAACTTCACCCATGGATCAGAGAAATTTCCCTGCTCTTATCCGTATACTTGTGGCCCTGATCGAGTGACAACTACCGTTGATCTGATACGGGTCCTCCGCGGTCGATCCACTAATCCGATCGTACCAAAATCATAACCTGTCCTAGATCCATTGTTAGGGAACTTACTCCATAACATAGACAGGTAATGGACCTCCAAATTAGCCTCATTCGTCAAAAACAGTCGCCCTTTGGCTATAACCCAAGTATACCATGGCCCTAGGGCCATTTACATCACTTTTGAGCCTATATAAGGCCCTTAAACCATCCCACCCCTCTCTCATACGAATTTCTCAAACCCTAGGTGAGAGGAGAGAAAAGAGGAGAAAAGAGTGAGGAGTAGAGTGAGAGTTCGGGAGATCGTTGCTGGGATTCACTCCCACTACTCCACGTACTGAATCGCCTCCCCGCCATCACTACACGAGTCATTCCAACTTCGATTTGGGTAAGAAATCCTAACCCTAATCTTGATTTAGGGATTCAAATAGGGTAATCGATGAAATAACTAACCTATTTCATTGATTTAGGTACTCGTTATTCCATATTCGGGAACGTAAGATTCGAACCATGTCCGAATCGAGTATTCCGACGAAAGGCGCGGACTATAAACGTTTAGGTTATAGTTTTCAATGCTTTCAATGTCAGCTAATGATTTACGTCTGACTTGATTGTTGTCATAATGTTGTAGATACGCCGATTCCTGTATAATATACACGTATGAACTGTGTTAGATAAAAGATGCATTTCATGTGTTTGTTGAAATGTTTGAATGAGCATTTAAATTTGATTTGAGCTTGTTGTGATTACTGCTCTAGGGTTAATCATTGTCATATATACATTACTCTCTCCGTATAAGGAATTGCTAAAATATATGTTATAACTAACCTAGTCTATGTATTTTGTGTAGTGTAGTCCAAGTGTTTGTTGAATTGTCTAAACGAGAAATTGTTGATGATTTGTACTTTTTACGAGTATTAAGATAGTATTTTGCATTACCTTGTACGTATGTATAATTTATCTCATGTAATCATACTTGCCTCTACGAAATTTATGCATAAAATGCAAGTGTTTGTTAACATGTTCAAGGTGTTTGATAAAATCCTCAAATGAAGTATTTACTTGGATTGTTTGTCAAATGCTGAAATGTCTATCACATGTATTTATTTGCTACATCTGAGTAAGATTGGGGTTACCGCGTAGCTCAGGCAATCGGTAACTTTTCCTATTCGGGTGGCTGAATTAGTCACACCACATTTGGGAATGAATCCGGTTTATACGAAGATTATTGACAGTGGTTAGGCCACACAGGGTGCTTATGCACTCCACGTCAATTAAATTAGTGTGTGCCCATACCAATTGAACTTCCCTAACAAACCGATTGGCCTATTGTATGTTCACCATGTATGGACACTACTACTTGAATCTAAGGTACCCCTTACCAATGTAAAGACCCGTTTCAACCATGGTACCATGATCCGCTAAGACTCATGAGCCGGGCATGGTAGTATGGGACACTGTGGTCGAGCTGTCGGCCTACGCTAGGTGACGAGCCTCCCCGTAGTGACCAGTGAGCAACCCAAACTCGTGAGCCGAGCATGGTGGTATGGGACACCGTGTTCGAGCTGTCGGCCTACATCAGCGCAGCCTGGCTGCAGTCCCAACGTGGGTTGGGGTGAACCGTCTGATCCAGACCTCCTTCGAAAATAGCGCTCCAGTTAGTAGGGCGTTGGTGGAGTGACCTCGAGTATAAACTTTTGAATTTGCCTATCGACTGCTTTTCATTATGGGTGATGCCCTACAACTTGCTTATCGTATGTGACTAACTAGGATTGACGACCCTAGATGGATCCCCGTTTGGGTTAATGATGAAAAGGGAGGTACTTTAGCTTCCCGAATCTGCTATATGAATAGGCCAAATCAATTACTTGGCTAACACGATCATGCACCGTATTGCATGTGCTTTGGCGTGGAAGTGCACGTTTAGGGAGTTTGCCATGCGCGAATGGTTGGGGAAGTCGCTTGAGGAAGCTTTATGCGAGGGCATGCATCATTTCAGCATACCATCCCTGCATTAATAAGAGTACTTAGGACATGATTGTTGTATAGCTTTATCATTACCGCTTGACTGAATTGATAACATGTTAACCTTTGCTTTATAGTTTCACTGAATTAGCTACTCATTCCCACCTAGGATGGTGTTTTAAAACACCAACCAGACTCTAGTTTAGATGCAGGTGACGATGAAGTCTATACTATGGAGCAGGACTATATGGATGAGGAGGAGGAATTCTCCTACGTCCAGCTCTCAGACAGGTCTATGTAGATCATGCGCTGATCGACGGGATCACAGGGATTATATGGATTAGTCGGACATTCACATTTTGACTTTTTGTATATTTTGAAACAAACATGTATATATTTAGCCCGGTAACACATTCATACTCTGGAGGTTATGAAACATGTATATACTTTATATATTTATCTCAGTCTTCTGCTTGCTTAATTACATTAACTCTGGAGTATGATATGCTGATTTAGTACAATCCCTCTCATGTTTAATGTATTAATATGGACAACATTTAAACATCATTATCTATGTTGCATAAGTGATGCGTTGGATCTCGGGAGTTGAATCCAACGGGAGTTGAGCTTTGCTCGACCCTCGAAATCCGGGGCGTTACAATCAAAGCCGCAGTTATAGAACTTGGTAGCTTCGGCGGTCCTCTCCTCCGAGGACTTGAACGCATCCATTGCAGCAGCCACCGCCAAGGCCATGGAGGCCTCGTCTTTGGCCTGTTGATTTTCTTTTGCCTGCGTTACTGCTCGGCTCAACTCTTTCGCCGCCTCGGCCTTGGTTCGCTCAAGCACGTCTCCCAGTTGGGCATTGTCCTTTGCAAGTGAGTCGGCGTGAGCCCGGGCTCCAGTCAGCTCAGTCGCAGTAATGGTGCATCGTGCCTGTAGGTCGTCGATGACCCCCTGGAGTTGCAGCTCTCACGCTTTTCCATCGTCGAGCTATCGGCGCAGTTCCGCCTGCTCTATCCGAAGGAACTCAACCTCATCTCGGAGGGTCCCGACCTTGCCCTTAAGAGTCGCTATCTCCTTATCCTTCCTCGTGAGCTCCTTCAACTTCTCACGGGTCATCAGGAGCTTCGGGACGGACTGATTCAAAAAAAAAAAGAAGAATATAAGCACATGATGAGCAGAGAATCAAGATAGGGAAGGTTAGTAAAATACCGAGTAGAAGACGAGGGCCATATCGTTGATGAAAGACTCCTCCGACTTGGTAAGAAGGGTTGCTATCTCCTTCCCCGGAGCATGCTTCGCAGCCCTAATGAACTAACCCTGACATATGATAGCCCGACGGAAGTCTGTCCCCACTGTCTCCGACTTGAGCTGACAACCCCATCGCTTCCCCTACCCCGGTCCCACTGCCTGCTGAAGCTTGGGCCTCAGCTTTAGGGTCATCCCCACCTTCGGAGGAGAGAGCATCACGTCAGCCATCCGAATGGCCTCCTCCCGCTCAGAAGAAGATGAGATGACTATGTAAGGTTCGGGGGTTGATGGAGGTGTGTTAGGAACGCTAGGGGCGACGACTGGAGGGGGAATTGGAGCCGGAGCGTTATCAACCGCGACCCCAACCGCGACGTGTGCTGAAGCCGGAGCTGCAGCAACATAAATTGAAGCTAGAGCCGGAGCTGCAGCGACATAAATTGGGGTCGAGGGGCCCCCATCGCGAGGAGTCGTCTGCCTCTTCCGAACAGTTGTTTTCGTCCGCGGTTCGGCCCTCAACATCTCCTCGACGGACGGAGCAGCCTTCCTCTTCCGACATCCAGAAGCCTTGGCTATGCCTACATACAGGACAGTGAGTTAATGTCCGAGCTAAGAGACCTTCAATTTCATCACAATAAAGGGGCACTTACTGAATGAAGTGAGGAGCAGCTTGGACTTGCAGAGCCCGGACCGATGAAGATTATCAGCAATAATCAGAATCGACCAGGAGCGTAAATCTTCCTAACGCGCCCTGGCCTTGGCAATCTGATTCTTTTGGTCCGAGGTGATGAGAGGCGAGCCCCTCGAGAAATCTGCAAAAATAGAATGAAGACATTGATCATACCACAACAAATAAGGGAGCAATGCAGGAAGATTGTTCGGGATCCGACATGGAAGGGTAAATCGGGTAGGAACCTGAGTCCTTAGGTTCCTGAGCTCCGCCGCCGGCGCTTCCCATTCGCCCGAAGCCCAAAACCATTTGTTCTTCCAATCTTTATTAGAGGACGGAAGTTGCAGGACCAGCCCCGAGCCCTTACTGCCGCGAGTCACGAAATAGTACCACGGCTCCTGACTATCGTGCTTGATCAAGTATAACTTATTAACTCTTTTGGTGTCAGTTCCGGGTTCTTGACTTAGCGCCAGATGATGTATGAAGATATCAAAACCCTCTAAGCATTGGGAGTAAACTAGACTGGGGCCAGTCTCAAATAAGCCGTCAGGGCTCGGATGAATGGATGCATCGGAAGGCGGAGTCCGCATTGTAGGGCGTAGAGGAAGATAGCTACTTCCCCCTCAACAGGAGCTCCAGCACTGTCAAAGGGTTCTGGCGCTTGTATCCGTACAGAGTCTGGGATCTCGAATTCTGATCGAATCCATTCCATCTGAGACTCGACTAGTATAGAGCCTCCAGGGATGGTCTCCGCAGTTCGCCCGCTCGTGGGCATCTCCGTAGCCCACCTCGTTGAATCTCGGGGGGCTCGGGAAGCCTTCTTTCCACTCTTATAGGGCGTCCGAGCCCTAACCTCTTTGTTCCTCCTAGGTGAAGGATAGAGAGGTACAACATCAAGAGGGCCTTCAGAGGTTTCCCGTCTATCGTCCGAGCTCTCTGGCCCAGAATCATCCTCGTAGGCATAATCACCTCGGATCATCTCCGAGTCGTTTGACATTCTACAGATGCGAAGGAAATAAGAATAATCTGGAAGTGTAGGGACGACTCACCGGAAGCTGTTCCGAAATGATCGCAGGAAATCACTTCTACCGGAAAACTACTAGTTGGTCGGAATCACCTCTCTCGCAAGTCACGTCCGTCAGAAATCGCCTTCGTCGGAAATCACCTCCTCAGGCAGATCACAGCAACAAGAATCTAGAGAATGGAAATGTGAGCGCCTCTGAGCGCTAGGGTTTTTATAACTCACAAAAGATTCTCGCATTAATGGCGAGACATGATGACCGCAATCAAATCGTCGTGAGCCGACTTCAGAAGACACGTGGCTGAGTTCTATTGGTCTGGGCCCGCCAAGCCACGTGCCTCTAGCATTGGGCAACGAGCTTCGAGCAGTGGGAGCGTCGTCTATCCGCCCCTTGTGGCTTACGTGGCGATCCCTCATAATGACCTTGACGATTCGAGATCCTAATCGTCGCCGCGCGTCCGCTTGAGGCTAACCCGCGGACGTATCTCTTCGAATATGGAAATCAGGATTGCGACTGCACGTGTTGAGGGCGCAATAGTGGAAGCTATTGATCTTCCGCATGGGTTTACTCTCTGAGTCCGTGCACGAACTCGGAGAGTAGGGGACTTCCATTATGGGAAGATCCGAGCCTTCTCAACTCCGAGGTCTAATGCTATTCAGAGCCAACTCGAGATGCACGACTAAGTCCAGAGTTACGAGAACAGCCGAGGGGAAAGACTCCCACCTCGGCATCAGTTATGCTTTCACTCCTAGGCCTTGGGTAGACGAGCTGGGGCCGGGGCTGTCAGCTTGGAGTAATCTGAGGCCGAGGCGGTCGGTTTGAGACTCGGATTGGAATCTACTTGTGGGACCTTGACGTGTCCTATCACTGCACGATTAGTAATGGTTACACAACCACCCACGTTTGCACGATCACACGACGGTTGGGTAGCCGAATCTCCCACGGGAAGTGGTGAATGCCCCAAGACACGCTGAGTTATGCGGACATGCCCATCTCAGGCGAGGGGGTATAAATAGTATCTCGTGGGGAGGAAACAGGTATGCAATATCTCGCACCCTCTCTCTACACTTTACTTAGACCCAGATTCCCTAGCCTGACTTAGGCATTGGAGGGTCCCCCGGCTTAGCCAGGGTTTCCTTTGCTCACCCTTTTGTGCAGGACAAGGGTCTGTCGAAGGTTCACCGCATCGAGTGAAGGGTGGTCCAGATTTTGACCTCAACATAGTACATAAAAATTCATGTTATTATGTGCAACTAAACCAGCCTTAAAGGTTTAATAGTTTAACATGACCTATTCCATCATCCTTGAGGTTTTTGGCATATTTATTAGGTTATTGACAATTATTAGCATGATAATATATTTTTGTACTCTTCCATTGTTAGAAGTGGAAAAATGAATTTATTTATCAATTAGTGGGTGCCAATGAAAGATAAGTAGAGAACCAAGCACCAACGGAGGGAGTGTGCCCGCCACACTACTAAGTTTAGTGTTGTGTTGACATCATTAAGTTTTGTAGGTCCCACTATGCTGTATGTGTTATATCTACGCAGTCCATCCATTTTATGAGATTATTTAGAGCATGGCTATAAATTACAAAAAAAAAAAAAAAAAAAAAAAGATAAATCCAAAATTCAAGTGAGCCATACCATAAAAAATATTAGAGATTGAACACTTATTATTGACAACTTTTTGAAATCCAAGTTGATATATGTGTTTTTCCTTTACCCAAGTTTGTGTGACCCAACAAGTTAGGTGGCAAATAAACATTGTGGTGGCCTTGGGTATGTTTCAAGAGGTTATTATTCTGACTACTTTCTAAGGTGTGGTCGAACTTTGGACTTACATCAATGGGCCATATCCTAAAATGGTCATTTTTTTAGCCTATATCCTAAAATAATCTTGCAAAAGAATGGACTGTGGGGATTGGACCCATATAATATGGTGACGTCAACACATCACCGAGGTGGGTGATGTTTGACCGCACCACGTAATCTGCTTTCCAAAAAGAGGGAAACATCTTTCGCCCTTCCCGCTGGCGGCATCATAGTCATTTGAAAACACGTGGCATTTGTGGCATTTTTCGTAGTTTACATACGTAACGGGCGGGAACGGATTGGCTACTCCCCCTGACATCAGCCCCGTGGCTGATGGTCGGTGCTCTGTGGGCCCTATCATGATGTATGTGTTTCATCCTTTCCGTTCATCTATTTTTAAAGATCATTTTATGCCTTGATACGAAAAATTAGAGGTTTATAAACCTCAGGTGGACCACACCACATGAAAACAATAGCGATTGGATATCCATCATTAAAATCCTCCTAAGGCCCACTGTACTGTTTATTTGGCATCCAATAGATTTATGAGGTCATACAGACCCGGATGAAGGGAAAAAACAAAAATCAACTTGTTCCAAAACTTTTATGGCCCCAAAATATTTTTTAATGGCCAACGCTCATTCAATACTGTTTCCTGTAATGTGGTCCACTCAAGATTGGTATATAACTCATTTTTGTTATCACAAAGTAAAATGATCTTTTAAAATAGATGGACGGAATGGATGAAATACATACATCATGGTGGGGCCCAAGGAGCACCGACCACCAGCCATTGGCTGGTGTCAGGGGGAGCAGCCAATCCGTTTCCGTAACGGGCTGGGTTTTGGAGTGTATCGAGGTGGGTGGGATTCCGTGGATTCCTGACCGAGGGCTTAACGTGATGTACGCGTCTTATATCCACCCTGTCTATCTTTTTTGAAAACTCAATTTAGAATATGATCCCAAAAATAAATCAGCTTCACATAAGGTAGACCATAATATAGGAAACAATAGTAATTGATCATTAAAAACTTATTATGAGCCACTAAAGTTTTAAATCAAACTGATATTTGTGTGATTTCTTCGTCCAGGACTTTGTGACCTTCTCAACAGTTTGGCAAATAAACGCTCTGATAACTCATGAAGTTTTTAATGGTGGTGATTCAATCACGATTTTTCCTTAGCAAGATCTAACCTAAGATTCAGATTTTTATTTTTAAGATTATGCTATAAAATGAGCTTTCAAAATAAATGGCAGGCGTGTATTTAACTTACGCACATCATAGTGGGCCTCACTGTCAGGATACACCCAAACTGCGCCGAATCTAGTAGATGGGCATAGGGTATTACCAGCACCACACTAAGACCTACATAGAAAAATACGGTTCTATATAAGGATATGTGGGGCACTGTTATTTATATGTTTTATTCACGCAGTCCATTTATTTTGACAAATCATTTTAAGATATAAGCTAAAAAAGAAAACAGATTCAAGGCTCAATTCAAGGCTCAAGTGGACCACATTGCCAGAAGAAGTGGAGACTGAATTCCTACCGTTGAAAATTTCCTACCGCTGGCAGTTATATTTATTTGCCATCCAAGGTTACATATTTGTATAAAAAGAAAACATAAATACCTGCTTAATTCAGAACTTCTATACTTTATAAAGTTTTTTACGAAAATTTCCACAGTGTGGCCCACTTGAGCCTTCAAATTGTTTCTTTTTCGTACTCATGCCTTAAAATGACCTCTAAAAATAATTAGACATTATATACATAATGGTAGGCCCCACATATCCCGTAATAAAACATATAAATATTGGTAGGGATAAGCGATAAAACATATACATCATGTTAGCCTCAGAGATCCCGTGACAGGACCGTCCATCTTTAGCTCAAGTCTCGTGGGGAACTATCCAATCTACTCACGTATCCATCACAATCATAGTGCGTCTGATGCCCTTCTCTCGAGTTTAGGCCTCATCGTAACGATATCTGTTAATCCTACACGCAAGTTATCCACGCAGGCACACGTGTCAAATGTACAGTTGAATGGAAGATCGTATCCGTTCAACATGTCCTGGCTCTAAAATTACACCCGTCCACTGATCACTAATCATGGTGGCCACATGTGAATGCTAAACGTTAATTACGATCGGCAATCCTTACCAATCTCCATTTCTTTTGTACCCACGTGTACCCTTCTGACCAAATACTTGAATGATTCAAGCCGCTGACAACGTGGACCCAGCTGAATACACGTCCTATCTCATGAAACCACCGTTGAAGAGGTCCACGCCCGGTCGTTTACGGAAACGGATTGGCTACTTCCCCTGCCACTAGCCCGGTGGCTGTGGTCGGTGCTCTGTGGGCCCCACAATGAATTATGTGTTTCATCCATTCCGTTCATCCATTTTTAAAGATTATTTTATGGATAGTTTGCAAAAATGAGAGGGATATAAATCTCAGGTGGACCACACCACAGGAAAACAATAGTGATTGGATATCCACCGTTAAAATCCTCCTAAGGCTAACTGTACTGTTTATTTGACATCCAATCCTATGATTAGTTCATAGTTCATACAGACCTAGATGAAGGGAAAAAAATAAAGATCAACTTCATCCAAAACTTTTATTGTCTCTAAAAAGTTTTTAATGGTCCACGCTCATTCAACATGGTTTCCTATAACGTGGTCTAGTTGAGATTGGGAAATATCTCATTTTTTGTTTCATATCATAAAATAATCTAGAAAAACATATGGACGGCATGGATGAAACATATACATCATGGTGGCACACAGAGCACCGACCACCAGCCATTGGCCGGTGGCATGGGGAGTAGCCAGTCCGTTTCGGTCGTTTACTCAACCACCTTCCATCTTTTATAAGGGAGCGAATAAGGTGGAGCCCCGAACATGCGAATAAGGTGCAGCCCCGAACATGAGGCCCATCTTAATGTATTTATTTTATATCCAGGCGGTTCATTCATTTTTAGCGGATACAGATATCTCATGTGGACTGCACCATAGCCAGCTGATATTTATTTTTATCCATCATCCATTTAGGTATGTGTTGGACGCCAAATAAACACTATAGTGGGTCTTAGGAAGTTTTTAATGGTGTGTTCAATCACCACTGTTTCCTATGGTGTGGCCCGCCTGAGATTTTGATCTACTTCAGTGTTTAACTCATTACATTAAATGAAATTAATGAGATGGAAAAAATGGATGGATGGAGTGGATATACAAATACATATATCTAAGGTGGGACCCACAGTCAGGGCCTCTGGTACACTGTATGCCTGAACGAGTAAAAGCTAGCCTTATTCTGGTTTTACGGCTTACATGACACGTTGGATTTTTCTCTCAGAGAGGTTGTTTGGCAGCTTTGGATTCCCTGATAATCGGTCCTAATAAGATTTTGCGTTTGGCGGTGGTAAAAGCACCCGTTATAAAAATCAAGTACTGGAGACGTGAATCCAATACGTGTTATCACAGATTCCACCTGATGAAGTCAGTCATGACGTGAGTTAACTTCCGCATACTGATTTCACTTTTGAAATTTGGTGGGCGCTGTCATATTATTTAAATATGTGAAATCTACCTCCATCACTGGGTGTGTCACCACATTTCAACTGTAGGGTCTAAAAATCTGTGCATTATGTGATTTAAGCGGGCCAAATAAAGGGAAGTAAATGGGAGAGAAAACTTTGATTTTTCAAAGCCAATCATAATGATTATATGAAAATTTTATCCCACAAATAGATTTTAAGTTAAAATTTATCTATTGAGTTAAACAGTCAAACCTATCAATCATTTATTCAGGTGGGCCCCACTAAGGAAAATAATTTTGGAAGGTAAGTGTTGTAATGCATACGATTTCCAATTGTGTGGTCAAAGTAAATCATGAATTGTGCATTATGTGATTTAAGCGGGCCAAATAAAGGGAAGTAAATGGGAGAGAAAACTTTGATTTTTCAAAGCCAACCATAATGATTATATGAAAATTTTATCCCACAAATAGATTTTAAGTTAAAATTTATCTATTGAGTTAAACAGTCAAACCTATCGATCATTTATTCAGGTGGGCCCCACTAAGGAAAATAATTTTGGAAGGTAAGTGTTGTAATGCATACGATTTCCAATTGTGTGGTCAAAGTAAATCATGAATTGAACTCATTTTTGGGCCCTACTATTAAAATGAGGTGATGCACTTAATGATTGAGGTGAATTTCATAATGGATTGTGTGAAAATATTTTAACTCTATATTGACTTGTTTATCAAAATTAGCTGAAATCCACTTTAATAATGAGTGAGCCTTACTATTATATTTAAGTGAAATTCATCTTAATTGCCATGTTCATCATACCATTTTAGCCATAGGCTCCAAAAATTAATCCATCCGTAATTTAGGTGGACCATGCAAGGGAGATAGTTAAGAGAGGGATGCTCACACTTAAAATTTGTAGGATTCATTACAATGATTATATGAAATCCATTCTAACTAATAAATACTAATTAAAATTTAGAAAATAGTTTGAAAAGTAAGTGTTGCTGAATTAAAAATTAGGATGATTTGTAGGCTCCATAATTAAAATGGGGTAACACACTTATTAATTAGGGTAGAAATTTCATAAAATGTCACGATGAGCCACATGTGAGATTTTGTAGAATCAGTATGATATATGCTTCAGAAGTAAAAGTCCCTTCACCATCCCACAAACACAATTTTATTTTATTTTATTGAAATCCATTTATATAATGCTAAATATAATTACGAATTTTAATTCACATGTATTCCATGATGATTATGATTTTGCCTCCACTAACTTCTTTTAAAATTTCATTTTTATGAATATTCTCTCCAAACTATGGGATATTTTATGCGTTTGCTATAGAACTAGACAGGACACTTAACGAGTTAGCTACAACACAATGAAACAGATAATATGATCTGTCATCACCGGTGGATTCCAATTCATGCCTAATCAACACTGCCAAATTAACAACCCCAAAGGTATGCCGGGACTCTAGCCGTTGGATTTAGGTACTTTTGAGTGATGGAAAATTGTAATTTGTAGGGCTCTTCTCCAACAGGGATGCCAAAAATTATCACTTGGATATTTTCAACCGTTGAT
Organism: Magnolia officinalis; assembly: GCA_021015155.1. NCBI lineage: Eukaryota > Viridiplantae > Streptophyta > Magnoliopsida > Magnoliales > Magnoliaceae > Magnolia > Magnolia officinalis. The sequence goes on along the minus strand of JAJHSJ010000013.1, from coordinate 21,589,504 downwards.
TATACATAGGATCCACATTGTTCAGAATAACAGACCCACATCATCAATGAAGTCTAATTGAGAGAGCTTTTGTTCCCTGTTTTTCCACTATACATGGACGCGGTTTTGCTGGTAAACCCAACACCAGCCACCAGATTATGTCAAAAGCTTTGTGGCCCCATCATGATGTATGTGTTTTATCCATGCTGTCCATCCATTTTTCAATTCATTTTAAGGCATGAACGGAAAATTGAAGTATATCCAAAGCTCACGTGGACCACGCAGTAGAAAAAAAATAGTGGGATGATGATGTACACTGTTGAAACCTTTCTAGGGCCTTCAGTACGTTTTTTTTTTCATCCAAAACTTATGTGGCCCAATGAAGTTTTTCAATGGTAAACGTTCAATTCTCACTGTTTTCTGTGGTGTGATCTACTTGAGCTTTGGATTTACCTCAATTTTGGGTTGATGCCCTAAAATGAGATGGAAAAATGAATGGACGGTGTGGATAAAACACATATATCATGGAGGGGCCCACAGAGCTTTGACATCAGATAGCTATCCGGTGTTGTCATCAGCCAAACCGCGTCCACCGTAAACAGCGAGAGTGACTGTATAAACGGTTTGGATCATTAGAAGGTGGGCCTGCAGTGTATCCAATCGAGCAGACCTCTCTCATGAAATGTCGGATAATGGAGCGCAGTCTACTACCGGGTAGCTAGAACACAGGCGAGGCTTACTGCCGTACGCATGTAATAAACCTCAAATCTCAACCGTCCAAATAATGAGAACAACTGTAGATTGGTCATATACTCAAAATCAGATGGATTAAACAATTCTGACTTTTGATTAATACACATTTTCATTTCAAATTTAGACCGTGTACCACATTTTATCTCTACAGTCCATTAGATGTTCACTGATAAACCGGTTATGGATCAGAACACCAGCTAAGTTTTGGGACGTAGTTCATCTACATTTGGGGCCACTCTTTACACGGTTCAGATTTGAAGTGTATCCCACGTGTAAGTTAGAAAACTTCACCCATCAAAACACCTGAATACACCATAACTGTCAAAATTTGCCACGTGTGCCTGCGTGTAGGATATTGGTAGGTTATAATACACGCCTTCTCGTGTTTCCTGACATAGCGCTCTTTCCGTTTCCTAACCTTTCATTTCTCTGCACGTCTTCGAGAGCATCCCTCCCTCTGTTAAATCTCCTCTTTACAGAATTCTCTACGAAAGGTATTCTCAAAACCCTAACTCCACACCTTTCTCTCAAAGCTCTCGATCGAAATCTCTATTTCAAGAAAAATCTCCATTTCAAGAATCTTTCTTTTCAAAATTCGAAATTTCAGCCCTTCCATTCGCTCGATTCCTCAGTTTTCTTAGATTCCCAAAACCAAATCTTTTTTTCTTTCCCTTCGTAGATCCAAAGTAAGCAAAGATAACATTTTCGCTGTATTTCGAAATCAGTATCAACTTCCAAAAAAATAAAATAAAAATTCGAATGTGTATAACTCATCAAAACCGTCCATTTTTTGATGACTTTTAATCAGACGGAAATTGATCGATCAATTTTTTTAGCTTACTGATGTAAAATTTCTTTTTCTGGAAGTTTAGGTGGTGTTCTGTTCGCCCGGTGAAGGTCGTGATTTCCCGAAGATCGCGAGGTTTGGAATTTTTGTTTTAAGTCTGAATTACAAGTTTTCTGAATATCAGCAGAATCCTGTATTGCGTCTACCAACTTCCGATTTCAATTTCAGCTGAAAATCATGAAATTAGTGGCAATTGGGTGTATTAATTGGTATTCGATTTGAATTTTTTTTTTTTTTTTTTTTGCAGATATTGGAAGTCTCGGAATTGAATTGAGGCCTTGTTAGCAGAATTTCTGTTAGATTGATTGGACGCAAGGATTTCATAAATTTTCAAAGAGTTTATATGCTGAAGAAGTCTTTAATATGGACAGTTCAGAGACATAGACTGTGCTTTGAAGGGGAGTTTAATTTCTGAAGTTATTATCTTTGTACTGAAACCTACAATTACTGGGCCATTGTGAGAACCATGGCTTTTGATTTGAATTCAGTCTTGATGAAGTTAGGGGCGGTTTCCACGTCGGATCATGCTTCTGTTGTTTCATTAAATATTTGCGTGGCGCTTCTTTGTGCATGTATTGTGATTGGTCATCTTTTGGAGGAGAACCGTTGGATGAATGAATCCATCACGGCTCTCGCAATTGTGAGTTTTATTTATTTATTTTTTAATATGGTATGAATTTGGTTACTGGTGTTGATTATTTATTTATTTATTTTTTGCATGCTTTGATGGCAGGGGTTGTGTACTGGAGTTGTTATTATGCTGACTTCTGGTGGAAGAAGTTCACATATCTTGGTCTTCAGTGAAGATCTTTTCTTTATATATCTTCTTCCACCGATCATATTTAACGCTGGGTATGTTGGGCCTTCTGATCACTTTCTCTTCTTAGTCAGCCTGTATTGATTTGGTTCTGTCAATCAGAAATTGCTATTTTTTTTTTTTGGGGGGGGGGGGGGGGGGGGGGGGGGCGGGCACACCCGGGTGTGTTGTGTTAAACACCCTTTCAGGCAGCTGATTGGATAGCTACCATGCTATCATTGTCTCAGGTTTTTTAATGTGGCTCATCTGCATGGTGGCCTAACTACGTTGACAATCCTGAATCTCCTGATTGCTCTATACGAGTGCCACATACACATTGGGGATTTCTTTTTTGGCACATCTTATGGAATTCCTTTAAGTATAGGTTTAGTCTGGTAATGTATAACTAATCCCTGTTGAGTTTGCTTAGACCGCACTTGTTTATTATCAAAATAGAAGCAAGATATTCCGTATCGGTAATGGCGGCCGCAATGTTTACCACTGTTACTGATACAGGTATCGTCCGTAACAGCCAATACAGGACCGCAATGACCATTATGACCCCCATAACGGTTGACAATTTGTTTTGCTCGAAAAATTCTAAAAAAAAAATCCAGAAAATTCAGAATAATGTAAATATTCCAAATCTATGTTCATTTTTTGTTTTGAACATGTTTATGGTAGCGTAACGGTCCACTCTTTGGTAAGAGTGTTGTATTGGGCTGTCTAGTGAATTTATGAACATGGTTATGTGTCTCTAATGTTTACACATCACAATCAAGAATTAATATTAGAAATTAGAAAAAAGGCATACGAGGCATATGTACCACCTTTTTTTCTTTTCTTTTTTTTTTTTGAAAAAATTGCCCTTGAAGCTTATATTCGCCCAAATCGCTTCAATTTACTGTTTTAATCCTAAAAACTATAGTACGAGTAGTTGAAATATGTTGTAGAGTGATCTAAAAAATATTTTGGAATGAAAAAGTGAAAAAATGAGGAGAAAAATGGACTTATAGAGAAAAAGTGGCAATTTTTCGGCTGTACGGGTTAATGGTTGTTATGCCCCATAATGGCTGAGACGGTCCCAAAAAACCAACTACCCTGTTTCACCCTTGTATCATGTTACGGTCAGCCTTTATCTATATGTATCGGTCTTTATGGCCGTATCGTAATGGATACGGAGCACCTTAGAAGTGTTGCATTTTCCTCTCTTCATAATGTTTATTAGAAGATGATAGTTTTCTAGGTTAAAATATACATAACAAACTTTGGAGGCCTGAAGAATTCTATTTTTCATGGAGATCTTAGTCTTACAGATGCAATTGATCTTCTCGTTTTTTGTCTTTCACCGTGTTGGTTACCATTATAGTGGACTTAAGGACTGACATGTTGGTATGTGGCATGCTGTTTTGGAAAATTACCAAGAGAACAGAAAACCAAAATACCGATTTAACCTTCCAACAAATATTGTTGTCAGTTTTCTGTCAGTGGGGTAAAAAGAAGGAAAACAAAACAAGTCTTTAGCATGTAAGCTAGCTTCAATGGAACTGGAGTTGAGTGCAAGGACAGCAAGGGATGTGCACAATCACCATAGGAACTCTTTATTTGAACTAGATCCATGAAATTGCTTCAAGGCAAAACATTTCATTTGCTGTTGCAAATAGGAATCCAATGAGATTATGGACACATTAGCTGTGGAATGCAATATCAGATCTTTGCATTAGGAACAGGTTTTCTTGCCTTGATGTACTCCCTTTTTATTAGTAAATTTCATTATTTGTAAGAAAATCATCCAAGAAATTTTCATACTAGAAGCAGAATATAGGACGAAACAAAGTTGGAGAGGAAGCGGAATGGTATTACAAAGTATGTTGGTTGTCATAGTATGTCCCCATTGAGATGAAAGTATGGATCCAAGATGGTCTGATTGCATCAGGAAGTAGTGCAACAGTTGGCAAGCATGGCGAATTAATCCCTTTATCTCATAGCCCAGGCCCCAAATCCATTGGTTAGGTCATCAGCTGAACCCTCCTCGTGGGCCCGAAATCCATGGGCTCCGCCTCACATGAGTCACCCGCCTCACACGGGCCCCAAATCCATGGGTTACGCGGGCCACCCATCCTGAGTGTGCCCCTGCATCCTGCAGGCCACCCCACTCGAACCCGGTGTGAAAATGCCCCCGCATTAGTCACCTCCGGTGAGGAGTTTTGAAAACGAGACCTCCCGCTCTGATACCAATTTGATGCAAGACAACTAACCACTTGCATTAAAAGCTCGAACTGATAGAGCATGACGAATTAATCCCTTTATCTCATAGCTCAGGCCTCAAATCCATGGGTTAGGTACTCGGCCGAACCCTCCTTATAGGCCCTAAATGCATGAGTTCTGCCCCCTCGTGGGTCCCAAATCCGCGGGTTATGCGGGCCACTCACCCCGAGTGTGCCCTTGCATCCCACAGGCCACCCCACTCGAATCCAGTGTGAAAATGCCCCCGCATTAGGTACTTAAGTTCACAATCTTGTTCCCATGATTGTGCAACATTGTGTTTGTTTGGCACAGAGTATCCAGAAGCAAAGATACTTTGTATTGGGATTGGGTATGTTTTTCCCGATCTCAATGTCCATTTTTAATTAATTGTTACTTGTAAAACCAAAACCACGTAAGAAGTCTTCATGCTAGTTGGAGATTAAAGGGTAAGAGGATTGGCCTTTTGAATTAATTTCCACCGTGTACATGCAAAGTAGTATGCTGATGTAGTGTGTTGATGTCATAGTTTTGTGTCATGGATGTAGTGATTTGGTCAAATTGAGGACTTGGAGGTTATCGGTTGATAGGTGGTAGAGATGATGTTGTGCAAAAGTAGAGGTGTACTGGAGATTGAATCAAGAGTTCCTTTCTAGCTTAAATTATGCCGATCTTGTTTGCCACATCCAAGGCACCATAGTTTGGAGTCAGTCTCATATATGCCTTTTTGGTCCATCAAGCCTGATCAAGGTATTCATTTTCTTGGTTTTGATGTTGTACATCTTCTTGACTGCAACCTTGATCTTCTTCTTATCTCTGCATGTATGTCGATGATGAACACCATGGTGGTTTTGTTTTGAATCTTCTTTATTGCGGACCTAGCATGAGTGGATATTTGAGTATCTGATAGTGGTCAATCTTATTCCTTGGGGGCACATTGATGTGTAGGGTACTTGGGGTTACATTCTTTCTTCAATGTCTTCTGCCGATGATATGTGATTGACATCTAGATCTTCTTGGCCTTGTTTATTAAGAGGTCAATGCACCTGATTTCACTGTCCTGGCAGTCTTCAAAGCCTTTTCCTTTGGGTCAATCTTCTTTCTAGCCTCAGCTTTAGCAAGGGAGCCTTGGTTGTTAAAGAAACTCTATCACCTTTCTTGAAAGGTACAGAGGGAGCAACGTAAGGTCCGCTGTGGCCATTCTAGGGTTGAAGCTTGAGAGAGAACGATAGAGGGCTACTAATACAAAGAAGTCAACCCAGTGGTCTTCTATTGTCACCTTATTGCTAGATATGGAGAATCTCTCAATGACATGAACTTAAGGTTTCTAGACAAGTTTGAAAAAAGATTCTTTAAATAAGTCCTAACCTTAGCTGCAAAATGCATGAGCAATTTGGGTGGTTGGGGGCTGGGAGCAGGATCAAGTTTATGAAATCAGAGTGGGAGTGGGAACACCACCTTGGGTAGAAGGCGCCTGCGACCTTTGTCCTAGCCCTAAGACTGTGGAAGTGAAGTCACCATAGGAGGGCTTAAGGAGTGCTTTTCCTAACCTTTTTGCCATGATTGTGTGAACATCTGACACGATCTTGTTGTGTACGTTGGGCTTATTAGAGTTTCCAGTAGCAAAGCCTTGAGTCTTGTGATACCTTGAGTGGTTGGAGGAAACATGGGAGGAGGTTGCTGCCCTGGCCAGAATGAAGGCTTGGGATATCGTTCCTAGTTTTGACAAGATTTCACTTACTATGGTAAATCATCTTCATCATCAAAGCCAGCTGCCCCAGTGAGAATCGAGGCTTGGGATGGTGTTCCTAGTTTTGACAATATATCGCGTAGCATGGTAAATCATCATCGTCATCATCATCATCATTAAAGTTTTATCCCAATTAATTGGGGCCAGCTATTCATGATGGAAGTTATGGCATAAGTTTGACACTGCCTGCCAACATGACTCAAACCTCCTTTATCTGGGCTTGGGACTGCAATGAGAGCAAAAAACTCCCACAGGTGCAATGTAATAGACAATTACGTAGGTTGATTACAATCAAGCGCTATCTAATAGTTTAGTACATACGTTGATTACAATCAATGAGTTACTTAGCACGGTAAATGGTCTACCAGATTAAAAGGAATTTTCCTGTAATTTTGATCATTATTAGACAAGATCGATAGTATGGTTTTGTTTAAAAAGATTTACATTGGCTATGAGGAAACATTTTGATGCTTTGCTGACTTGCTTTATTCAAGGTGATTGTTTGAAGCATGCAACAGTTGTTGCTATTTCAGATCAGTGTTGATATTTTGATAATGCATTTTAGTATTTTACAGTGGGGATTTGGACAAGTGAATGTTGTTAAACCAACAGTCTTTAGGTGAAAGGAGCATCTGCAGTATGCATATAACATGAACAATGTCTTATGGTTTAAAGCATGCATCTAGTGTCCGGTATGGTAATAGTGGTGCATTTCTTTTCGTTATTGCAAAATTTGTTTTTCTTGAGAATTAGTGTTTGTTCACTAACCGTGTTGGACTACTAGTACCAGTATAGTCATGGATTAGGTACCAGTTTCGGAGTGCGACTCGCCTGTGGACTGAAATCGGTATGATTCACCCTGACTTGGTCTGACTTGGTCCGTTTCGATCCTGTACATGTATGGTGACTTGTATCATTTTGGATCGAAACTGATTGATTCGATTTGGACAATATCGGGTCATATCGGATGATATTTAAAACTATGAGTATAGTTGTTTCCTTTGTATGTGGATGACTTGATAATTGCTGGAGGTGATTGGGATGATATCCTGTCAATAATAGACCACTTGTTCAGGGCATTAAGGGAGCTTTGATGTATCCTCAGGACCTCAACATGGATTTGAATATCAGTATCGTATCAGGCGATATTGGCCATATTTTATTCGTATTGGTTGGGTATGATACGGGCTGAATCAGTCAACTCCAACACTTTTGGGCTTTATTAGCCTGTATTGGTGATACAGCCATGAAAGCCCAACTTTGGATTTATTTACTTATAATTTACTCTCATTTGTCGACTTTTTTTTTTTTTTCATTCAACCATGGAGGAAGATTATAAAGTCCTTTCAAACTAGATCTTGGCCTATTTTGGGGATCAAAACAAAAGATTTGGGTGGGATTTGATGAATTGAAAAATGGTTCATTATAGGAAAACCAAAGAAAATGGTAACCCATCACTTGTTTTTCATGTTTTCATTTTTATTATTATATTTCAATGAGATGGACTCTAATTTACCAAGGAATGCCTGATTTGTGTACAATTAGCGGCCATTTGGTTGATTTTGAATAGGTCAAGTTGATAGACAACATTCCCATTATATACAATTCCAAAATACAAAAAGAAAAATGATAGATTCATGGATATCTCAAATTTTCTTTTTTTCTGATATTTATCTTAACTCTTGGCATAAATTTTTATTTTTGACCAGTATGGCCATAACTAGTACATGATTCCCATGTCATATCGTTTTTCGGCTGGGTCGACACACTCACCAATATGTCAATATCCATATTCAGAACCATGGTCTTTGGTGAAGAGGTGTTGGTTGAGATTCCAACCAATGATCCTTTTGTGGACAACATAGAAGTGTCTTCTAGTTTACACCATTTATAAAATATTCCTATACTTAGCAAAAGTAATGGAATTTTCTTGCACTTGAAAAATATAATAAGGTCAAATAAATTATAAACTAATAAAAATAAAGAAAGAGCTATTTACCTGCAACATATAAAAGCAACATCCATGCTTAAATTGTGTGCAAGTTCTTAGTTGTGTTGTATGTATTACTTCTGAGGTAATTTGTGATTGCAGACAAGCTTCAAAATAGTGTGACTGAAATGAGTATCATCTATACTTTGCTATTTCTTTTCATGCAAAGAATCTTGTTGGATATGAATTATACAAATTTGTATTAAATGGCATATTTGGCGTATTTGTTTAATTTTCAGTCCTTGGGCCCTCTCAGATCCTTGCATTTATCAATCCTGGATTGGCCAAGGGTTAAATCCCGTGGCTCAATAATTGACAAGGTGTGTTTCAACATTGAGGTCTCGGGTTCAAGCCAGTGTATAAAAGAAATCCTGGATTGGCCAATCCAGGAATTTGCAATCCCTTGTTTGGGTTCCAAGGATTAGAATTGATGAGTCCAAGAGTCCATTTACTACTGTTCAATTCCCAGAAATTGGGATTGAACTCTCCCTCCCTCCCTCTCTTTCTCCCTCCCTCCTCCCCAACCTCAATAGATGTTTGCTTTGTCACTGATAGTCATCTGACCTCTGTTTGATGTTGTTGACTCAAGTCTGACCACCATTTGATCACCTATTATAAGTTTGAAATCATATCCTTTTTTATTGTTTATTTTCTCCTACCAAACGTATTCCTCTTTCTTAAAAATCTGCCCACCAAATAATAGATTTACGAATTTCAGTATTTGCAAATTAAGTTTTGGGATTTGTGACTCCCAATCCAGGTGTCAACCAAACAAAATGATTTGCAAATGCAGGAGTTACCAATTTAGGATTTACCACTCACAAGGTTCGGAACTCCCCTACGACTAGGAAGTTTCACCATCCAAAGGGCCTTTTTAACTTGAGGGCTGTTTGGAATGGGGCATTTGGATGCCATAAATATTTTAGTTACTAGGTATTACAATACCCGATTATTGAAATTGTTGGGAATTATCATCTGTGTTTGGATAACATTTTGGAGTAGGTGATTGTGATGCCCAAAAGTTGAATACCTGTTTGGTTCGGCTACCAGTCGAAAAACATAGGTGGTAATGATCCACAAAATAGTTTTGTCATTGATCTAGACCATCCATCATGTGGGTCCACACTTGGTTGCCCATCCCTCTTAAAGAATCACTTTGTTGGATGATTGTAAATGGTTAGGGAAATGGATGGTTGATATCGATCATACTACTATTGGTCATATCATTGATCTAGGCCATCCATTATGTGGGTCCCACCCTTGATTGCTCATCCATGTCAACAAATCACATTTGTTGGATGATCCTAGCTGTTTGTTAAATGCCAATGGAAATGGATGGTCCATTGATCATACTACAAATGGTCCAATCATCAATCTAGACCATCCATCATGTGGGCCCCCACCTTGATTCTCCGTTCCTTTCAAATGCTCATTTTGATTGGATGATCCTAATTTTCCAATCATGCGTAGGGAAAATGGACGTTCCATATTGGCCATAGTAAAAATGGTCCGTCCAATCATGGTCTCACTCTTGATTGCCCATACCTAGAAAAAAAATCATGTTGATAAGGTGATTCTAACTGTCCAACGAGTGCTTAGGGAAATAGATGGTTCATATTGGGCATACTACAAATGGTCTGATCATTGATCTATACTATCCATCATTTAGGTCCCACCTTTGATTGCCCATCTGGGCCATCCCTCCCAAATTCACTTTGGTCTTGTGATTCTAGCTGTCCAATCAATGGCTAGGAAATGGATGACCCATCTTGACCATGCTACAAACAGTGCCATCTTTCATTTAGACCCTCCATCATGTGGATCCCCCTTTTGATTGCCCATCCCTCTCAAAAAATCACTTTGGTCAAATAGTCCAAGCATCAACTCTTTCCCACCTTTGGTTGTGCATCCATGTTGTTGCTAGTGGAATCTGTACATTCCAGTATTTTTTGGACAATGAGATTCCCCGTTTTTGTGGTATTGAGACTTCCATTGAGCATTTGAATATCTGGTATTCCAATGTCCGATAGTTCCCAATCGCAAAAATTGCACTTCAAGTCGAGAATGGGATTTCCGGGAATCCAAGTGCCCCCAATCTAGACTGACTATAACTTCTATGACAATCCACTTTCATTTTATCACCTCTTTCCCACCTTGGTTGTGCATCCTTCTTGTTGCTGGTGGAATCTGTAAATCCTAATATTTTTTGGACAAGAGATTCCCCATTTTTGTGATATTGAGATGTCCACTGAGCATTTGAATATCTGTTATCTAATGTCCAATAGTCCCCAATCGCAACTTAAAGTGGAGAATGGATTTTCGGGAATCCAAGTGCCCCCAACCCAGACCAACTATAACTTCTACGACAATCCAATGTCATTTTAGTCTGCCTTGGGTAGACTGCCACCTAGGGCTGTTCACGAGTCAAGTCAGCTCGATAAACTCGCTTGACTCGGCTCAAGTCAGCTCGGATTGACTCGGCTTGAATGGCCGATTCGGGCCGAGTCAAGCTAATTTTTGGAAGCTCGAGTTGAGTTCGAGCCGAGTTCGAACATGGGGCATTTCAACTCGACTCGACTCGACTCAAAGCTCGAACTTGAGCTCGACTCGGCTCGATTAATAAGTATATATATATATATATATATAACAAAACAGCAACCTGACCCAACCCTAGCCTCCTTTTTTTTTTACCAAGTCTTGGATTTTCTGGCATGTGGGTCAGATTCCTGGTTTTTGCTTTTTGCAGTTGAGTGGTCTGAAATGTGTACTTTTTGAGCTGAAAGTCAAAAGGCTCTTTGATTCAGCTACATTTTCTTTTGAAAAAAAAGAGAATGCGAATCTACTTTGCCTACTTTTGGGCCACTGGAATGTAGATCTTGCAATTTGCATTCCCCGGTTTTTAAGTCCTGAAACTCAAATATGCTTTTGTATTTTCTAGCAATGCATAAGAAAATCAACATCTTGTTCGGCATTTTTCAACCATTCATACAAAACCCATATCAGGCTCTGCATTTTTCAGCCATTTATTCAATAACCATCTCAATCTCTGCCTTTTTCAACCATTCATGAAGGACCCATTGCACCCTAAGCATTTTTCACATACATTTGCGGAATGCCCTGTTTTTCTGCATTTTTATATAGAACATACAAAATCCCCAATCTGCATTTTCAAATCATTCGTACAAAACCCGACTCGAGGGAACAAGCTCGAGCTCGACTTGACTTGAACCACTAGCTCGACTCGAACTCGACTCGATAGCTTTGACAAACAAGCCAAGCTTCAATGTCGAGCTCGAGGCCGAGCTTGAGCTTGAGCTTGAACTCGAGTACAGCATGGACAAGCCGAGCACTCGACTCGGCTTGATGCCCACCTCTACTGCCACCTCTTCTTTCTATCCTTATTCCTTCCACTTTCTGCACAATGTGTTTTTTGTACCTCTCTCTCTCTCTAAATATGTTTCTGTATATAGGCACTAATTACTTAACTAGTTGTTTGGATTTCGGGTGTGATCTTGAATTTCTGTGGATAAGCTTGATAATCTTTCTCCTTTTTGTTTGTTTTTATTTTTATTTTTATGTATCAGGTTTCAAGTGAAAAAGAAGCAATTTTTCCGCAATTTCATGACAATTATGCTGTTTGGCGCAGTTGGCACATTGATATCTTCTGGCATCATTTCAGTTAGTATGTTCCTATTCTTTCTCTTCATATCTGTTTTAGATTAGATTTCTCATTATGCCTCTATTATTCTCTTAACTTCATAAGTGGTCAGCATTGTTACATTTAACAGGAAAAATTCTCTTTTATTTAAATTGCCTTGTGCTAGATGCTAGAAGCCAAGCTATCTCCATGTCAGACTGATTTGTATTGTGCTTATCTGAGACTAGCATTGACGGCACCAGTTAACTGACTGTGAAGTTGTGCTTGCATACAAAAATTAGGGGTACATCTGTATCTAGGTGTTTGCATGCAAAAATTTGGATTATGCGATATGAACCATATGTCAAAATTCTTTTCTGGTTGCCAGTAAAAAAAATATAGATGTTATTTTACTTGTGGCCCTTGATAGAGTGGAATGGCAGACAAGATTCATGTAGCCATCTCCATTAATTAGGATAAGGGTTAGATGATGATGATGATTATTTCACTTGATGATTAAGTCTACTTGATTCGTAAAGTTAACTTAGTAGCTTTTAAGAAGTCATGCATAAATCCAAGCATTGTGGAAAGGACCCTCAGATGATGACCAATTGGCACTAGAGAATGGAGTCCTTGTTGCCATTAAAAAAATGTAGATATTAATTTTGATGGCCCTCGATAGAGTGGAGAACATGATTCATGTAGCCGATCCTATTAATTGGGATAAGGCTTAGATGATGATGATGATTATTATTATTTTGCTTTGTGATTGTCTACTTGAATCTTGTAGCCAAATTAGCAGCTTTTGAGAAGTCATGCATAAATCCAAGCATCACTGTACGGACCTTTGGATGATGACAGATTGGCAGCAGAGAATCGATTCCTTGTGAATTGGCAGAGCCAGGTGCTCTTATTAACGGGCCAGGTGCTCTTATTTACGGTGGTAGGGACTCTTGCTTCCACTCACACCAAACTTTCACTTAGGCGCTTCATCTTCATTATAGTAAATCCGAGGTTCAAAATGGTGAATCGTAAAATTGCCGAATGGCCTGCGCAGATGGAGTTGAAGTAGGTGCATTGGGCAAAACATTGCATGGTATATGTTGGAAATGGAATCTTTCCAATAGTCCATTCAAAGTACAGATATGCAAAGTCGAGTAGATGGGTCTGCTGAAATTCAGTGTAAAATGTGAAAACTAAAGCTGAACCAATCCAGTTACAAAATCTTATCTTTATGAATAACAACAAGCTATTTAATAAAAGAGATGGCACACCAAGACAAGTGGACGAACTCTTAATATGAAGAGGTGATCTCGACACATCTTCTTCAGTTAAGGCGTCGATGTAGTCATGTAGATAGCATTTACTGAAATCACTTCCCACACATTTAAGTTTTCTGAAAAAAAATGAAAAGAGGAAAACAAATTCTTAGCCTCCCTGAAGAGGGGCTTCCACCCTGTTAGAATTACACAGACCAACCAGCCTGCAAATGCCATTCTAATTCCTTTCTCATCATGTATTTCATGTGCATTGAACCAAATATTGCCATTATCACCTGCTCCAAATCTTTGTTATTTATTCCATGAGGTGCGCTCCAGTGGTACCTGTACCACTGTACAGGCAGATGTGGGGCCCATGAGATATATGAAGGACATCCAACCTGTACATCAGATGCATGAGCTCATGTTGCCGACACATATAAAAAAGCAGCCCGACTAAGGTGGGCCACAGTACACAGAGCAAGATGGGAGGGAACACCCACCCTTTCTTTTCACCGGGGCCTGCCTAAGTTGTAAAACAGCTTGATTTTGGGTCTGACCCTTCATCAAGGACAGATGAAGGGTGTGAATGGCCTAGATTGCAGATACACTACATGGTGGACCTCCTATTCAAATCAATGGTAGGCATCGACCTCTACTTGTTCTGTATAGTCTTGCCCACCTGATTTTTGGATCAGGCACATTTTTGGTTACCGGAGTGAACTGGAGATCACACATCAGATGAATGGGTTGTATGTCATCATTTGGGTCCCACTTCTGTCCAGTACCAGTATCATCGGACTGTGCCCTGATTGACTTAAAAATCATTATCATGTTATCCAGATTGGGTTAGTCTTCTAGCTTCTATGTTAAAACTTAAGTTGCTAGATAATAGCTTAGAAGTTATATCAGTAGTTGCTTAAATGCTTTACCCAATTACTTAATGCTTTAACATAAAAGTTGACAAAATCAAAACATTTTTGAGAAACTAGAGAGACGTCAAGCTTTGAATCTTGAACTCTCCATGTATTTAATGTGCATTAGGTGAGTAAAACTGGGAGGATGACTCTTCTTTTCTGTATGTGCATGTGTTCTCGATATGTTGTTTAGAAAGTAGTTAGCTTATTTCTATGTATATCACCAACAGTTTTGGACGATTTTGCCCTGATAATTAGTTTTTAAGAGTCCTCAACCTAAAGATTTGGAAGGATGTATGAGGGATTTACGATATAGTTCGGGGTATTTGGGGCATCATCAATTGAGGTTATTTTCTTTATTTTAAAAAGGCCTTCAGCTCCTACTTAACCTCTCCCTGATTTCCTAGCTGCCTACTCCATCTTTCCCAATCTCTCTCTTCCGTCCTCTCTCCATGTGCAACGCACGTGCCACAACCTTGGTATGTAATAATCCAAGTGACGTATTGATAAGACTAGGCGCTCACCAATAGTTATGGACACTTGTAAGAAACTTTTTTAGAAGGGTTCAAGAGTCACCGTTGGACACTAAATTCTTTTATTGATCAGAGGGACACTGCGTGTTGGGATAGTGTCCCCTGTATCTCTGTTAAATTCAATCTATTGTGCTAGTTTCTTTCACTTGCCTTTTGATTTGAGGGAAGAGAAGTTGCTTAATCTTAATCCCGAAAGGAAACTCTCTCCACACTGATTGATTTGTGCCTACTCTCTGCATGGGCCTAAGATAAATAGTTTTCTTTCAGACTTCTTTTTCTTGAAGGGTATACACTGTTTTATCTCTTAAATATCATGTCTTAATTTCCCTCGAAAACTAGTTGATGGATGTCAAATATGCTTTTCATAAATGCCTTCTGGAACACGTTTCCATCACTTGCTTCTCAAAGAAAGAAAGAAAGGAAAAAAGAAAGAAAGAATGTCTTTATCACTCAACATGCTAGATTATATCCCGACTGCCCATTTCATGTTTATTGGTCAACAAAGCTATGCATGAGCTTGTACCGGTTCCAAGGGTATGGTTTGAATTGTTATACCAGATGCTTGAAGATGATGGGTGCAACTTTGTTGGGTGGTTTGGAACTTCGGATATGGGTGTCACGTATGGGTATGGGCCTAGATGTAGGACACCCTTTTACTCCCAAATTTTATGATACAGGGATATGGCTATATCTGTAATACTTTATCATAATATTTTGAACATTCTTTCTATTAATTTCCAAATATGTTTGTATTCTATAATGACTTTTTGATATAAACTATTTGGGCATGGCTGAGTCATATTTGCACCAATATGGGTCCTATACCCATATAACTGTTATATCACAGAAAATATGGATCCCTCAGGGATTTGAAAGATCTAGGTGTCATAGGGTGCAAGCTTCTATTTACCTGTATTTACTTGTTAAGAAAAATAAAACATAGCTATGATATGCATTTTAAATCTTTTATTATCTTCACTTATTTTACTACTTTGTGTAAGTTTCATTTTCCAGCTACGTCATCGATTCGTATGTTTGTGTTTGATAGAAATGAGTACGAAATTATGGAAATATTAGCTGGTCATATTTATTCTACTTCTCTAACTCTCTCGCTCTCAACCCAGGTGCTATGTTTCTATTTAAAAGGTTGCAAATAGCTCCTCTGGACATCGGAGATTATCTCGGTACTTTCACTATATCACACGCTCTCCATCTTTCTTCTCCCCCTCGTTTCAGCTATACTCTGTTTTAGTGCTCATATTTTTGTGCTCACATCTGGATTATGCTTCAATACCTGCAGCAATTGGAGCAATCTTTTCTGCAACAGATTCTGTTTGCACCTTGCAGGTTCAAAAACTCTTTGCATAGCTGTGTTGCTATCTCAACTAATAAAAATAAAGACTCACTGCAACTAAAATACCTTTCATCAAATGTAGGTTCTTAACCAGGATGAGACTCCTCTACTGTATAGTCTTGTGTTCGGGGAAGGTGTTGTCAATGATGCGACATCAGTGGTACTGTTTAATGCAATTCAGAGATTTGATCTCACTCACATCAACTCTAGCATTGCTTTGAAGTTTGCTGGCAACTTCTTTTCTTTATTTATCCTAAGCACCTTGCTGGGAGTTGGGGTAAGTTACTTCCTGTTTATGTTAGTGCTGTTGTTTTTATTGTGATTTGAAGTTCGTAGGGCAAGTTTATTTTGTCTCTGCCCATTTCCATGATGTGGAATTGTATTCTCTGATGATGTGTTTTATCTGTTTTGCAGACTGGACTACTTAGTGCATACATTATAAAAAAACTGTATTTTGGCAGGTTTGTTAACAGCAGAATTCTATAATTTTATTAGTGTTCTGGTGCACTTTTTCTGCGTCATGAAATTTTCTTTGGTGCCTCGGCCACTGTCAACTTCCTTTCTTTCCATTATTTCTTGTCGAGAAATTCTCATGAGATTTAGTTTTTCAGTTATTATTGTTTCAATTCACTTATTCGCATAGATAAAAACATAATATCTGAAATTTTCTATGAAATTTTATTGTGTAGCTTTTGAGAATTCTCATCCAAGGTCACGTTTTTATTATCCTTAGTTAATTGACACCATTACTGCATATTATGACGGTTAGAATTCAAGAAACATTTTTGTTTGTTTTTTCTTTGTAAAAAATCTAATGCTCAAACTTCCTATTCCAGGCATTCTACTGATCGTGAAGTTGCACTCATGATTCTGATGGCTTACCTTTCTTATATGCTAGCGGAAGTAAGATTCTACTATCATCTTGGATGATAGATTTCTTTTTCTTTTTCTGGTTCCAGAAGTTCCACCAAATTGAATGCCTAAGCTCTCATTGAATTGCACATAACATGGTTATTCTATATTGCAGCTGTTCACCCTAAGTGCTATTCTTACGGTATTCTTTTGTGGGATCGTGATGTCCCACTACACCTGGCATAATGTGACTGAGAGTTCCAGAATTACCACCAAGTATGTTAAACGGCTGGAAGAGCTAGTCCAAACCATTGTGGCCCACTTCCATTCATGTATCTCTTATTGTCTGCATACAATTGACACAAGCTGTTTACTGCTGTTTTGAATTTCTGTTTATTGATCATTGCAGGCATGCGTTTGCAACTTTGTCATTCATTGCTGAGATATTTATCTTCCTCTATGTTGGTATGGATGCATTGGACATTGAAAAATGGAGTTTCGTGAGTAGTAGGTATGTGTTTAAAACTTAACTGACCTTTGTCTACAAGGAAAGGGGGAAAAAAAAATCTACTCAGCTTGTCACCAATTTTCTGAGATTGTTGAATGTTTTGCACACATCCTTTATTTTTGAAATATAAGTGTGGAATACTCTTGCTCTCCTACCATATTTTGAAAGTAACTTTGTTGAATAATGCCAGAAGTGCATGACCTTGGGTTCATTTGGAAGAAAACAAACTAAATATGTTTTCAAATGTGACCAATTTTGTCATTCGGATATTAAACGTCAAACATTAAGACGGGGTTAGGTTAGGCTCGCAAGGCCATATTGTCCCCGCCACGCGTTTGAACACCAGTTGCCCGATCGGGCAAAGTTGGTGCATGTGGAGAAATAAGGGAACATGTGTCCATTACATTGATGGGGGTAATAAAGGGAGCAGTTGGTTTTCGTAAGGCTCACGAAAGGGCTGCCTGCATGGGGTCAGGAGCAAGGCCACCTGTCCTGTACTTTCCTCTCAATTGGGTAGAGGTTCGACATGTGGACCGCATACGTTCAAATCGTTGATAGGCAAAGAAACATCTGAGCTGTTTGAAGGGCCACGTGGAGATAGTGAGGACCATCGAAATGACTGACCCTGATTAGGGGGCATTAGAGGACCTATTCGGGTGTACCAGAGACGGAGGCAACCACCTACATCAATGCAACTCTCTTTGCGGATGGGAGAGGAGTTCTAGATGGGGCCCGCTGGGCCATTTTGAAGACCCCACATGCATTGTACGGGCATCAGGAAGACCCAACTTTGAGATGATACACGTGGGCTGCTTAAGAGACCGTTTTAGTCGTAGGATTTTTATTTTGGATCGATCCAACCGTTGGATTTTATCAATTAGGCCATCGAGCCACTAGATCTTCTAGATTTAGTTCCCTTAGACTCCGATCTTGCTTCCTAGTGGAGTAGTTTGAGAAGAAAAATAAAAAGAAAGACTTTCTTGTGTGATTGTATTTTTCCTCTTTGTTTTTTAGGGTTTGTGAGAAACCCTTTCTTCCAATTAGATTTTGGAAGGGTAGAGGCTTCTTTGGTAGTGGATTCCTCCAAGATAGATGCATTTTCCTCATTCTCTTCTCCAACAAGGTATTCCACTTTTTTTTTTTCCCCTTCTTTTCCTTCCCTTACAACCTTTCTAAACCTGTCAAAACCCAACTCAATCGATTCTTTTTTCTCCTAACCCATCCATGTGTGGACCCGCACGCATGCACGTGCGTTCGTACAGACCTTCACGTGTGGGTCCCGTTTCGTATATTTGCCTCCTTGATCTCCTTCCCACCCAACCTCAACCCTATATCCGTTGATCCCTAGAACCACGATTCCCAAATCTTAATTCGTGAACCTAAAATCTTAACAAAAATTTAATTTTCTTGTAAAACCTTTTCTAAACCAGAATTTTATTTGCGTCATTGTCTATTCACATATTTGTTGCACTACCCACCTCCAAGTGGGCCACTCTTGAATTATTTTATATTTTCGTGCACCGCGTATATGATAACTTATGACTTTTGTGTTGCAAATCTGAATTTCTGAATCTATTATGTGGATATGTTTGATTTTACATGTCGATTGTTGAAATTAATGTGTAATTGATCTCTCATCTTGCATCCTAGGTTAGTTTCCATTGTCCTACATCAAATTTGGTATTAGCGCCTAAGTCTAGCGTAGGGTAGTTGTTCGACGAAATTCCTATACCCATAGTAGAGCATGTAGATCGCATATAGCTTGCTGAATTTTTTGATTTGGTTTGCTTGATTTTCTGCTTGGGTATTTTAAAAGTCCTATATTGCTAGAATTTTCAGATTTAGTGACTTTAAGACAACTAGTTGTTGAATTTTCAGTTTTAGCCTTATTAGAATCATTATAGGATTGTCCATAGGATTTAAGGTACTTAGGCTCATCATACATATAGTACATGTGCATTATATAGTGTCACGTTGGGCGTCGCTAAATCTGATTTTTTCATCGCATTCATCATATAGTACACATAGCTAGGTTGCCTTTCATTAGAGTCGTTTAGTGTATGCAAACGTGATCAAGTCACGATTTTGGTCTGTTCCCCACCATGAACCTGGATTAGATTGCTGAGGCTAAAGAAAAGATTAACCAACACACAATAGGACCACTACCGCACAATTGACTGCTAGCAACCAGCGTATCACGCGACTAGAGGAATACCACCGGTCTCAGGCAGGAGAGCCAACGGATGAGGATCCAGTTGAACAGGGTCCAGTCCTAGTAAAATCCATTAGGTATCGTAATAGGAACTTTGGTCAGGGAGTAGGTCATGTAGGACCGCACGCCCACGTGCCCTGTAGAGAGTCGCAGGTTGTGAAGAGCGTCAAAGTCGATGCTCTCAATTTTCATGGTCGCTTGAACCCGAAGCATTTCCTTGATTGACTATCTGACATGGACCACTTCTTTGAGTGGCATGACATGTCGGATCGCCGTCGAGCGAGCTTCGCTAAAATGAAGTTGATGGGTCAAGCCAAGTTATTCTGGACCAATACAGTGCAGAAGGCGGAGCAACGTGGAGATGAACCCATTACATCATGGGTTGAGATGAAAGAGATTCTTAGAGAAAAATACATCCTGCTCTCCTACTATGATCACCTTTTGGATTAGTGGTAGTCCTTGAGGCAAGGTCAATGCTTGTATCGGATTACATCAAGAGATTCGAGGAGTACATGATGCGATGTGATGTTGATAATCCTCTGCTGTGACCCTATCTCATTTTAGGAAGGGCCCACGCGTTGAAATTAGGCATGAGCTCATCCCTCATGATGTTGGTACACTAGAGGAGGCCTACCTTAGGGTAGATGAGCTTGAACGATACCTAGTGCAACCGACCATAAAGCGATTTGGGTCTCGTGATTCTAGTGGCAGGGTTGCTCCTTAGGGAGCCAAACTTAACCCTGGGAGCGAGACTAAAGCCCCAACTGGTAATCCCACCTATAACGAATGTGTTAAAGGTAAGGGTCTAGTCAGCACTAGTTCGAAGGGAGGTGAGCACACGCAGTGTTTCCGTTGCAATGGTTATGGTCATCTTGCAAAAGGAATGCCCAAACAAAGAAAGGGGTAAAACTCTCATGATAGATGAGGCAAATGAGGATGACGAGGGCAATTGCGATGTAGAGGAACATGAGCCTAATATTGGTTCTAGTGATGAGGAGTTTGATGAGCAGGAGACCCACACTCTCGTAGTAGTTAGATGCGCCTTTGCCCAAGATAAAGAAAGTGATGATTGGTGCAGGAACACGATCTTTTACACTTGTACCAATGGTGGAGAAAAGAATTGTAAAGCGATCATGGACAGTGGTAGTTGTGCCAACATGGTCTCTACTAGTACCGTGAGTTGTTTAGGCTTGAAGGCCGTGTCTCACCCTTAGCCCTACAGAGTGTTGCGGGTTGATGAGTCCTCCATTTCGGTCTCTCAGCGATATTGTATTATCATCCAGTTTGGCTCATATAAAATTCGCTGTTGTGCAATGTGGTTCCCATGGATGTCAGCCACATCCTCTTGTGTAGGCCCTGGTTATTTGACTTGGACGTTACATATTTGGTCGCTCGAATATTTGTACATTCATGTTTGAGGGCAAAAAAATCATATTGAGTCCACTTCTACCTAAGAGCATACCGGAAAAGAAGGAAACCACCAACAAGGGTGATCCTGGAACTTCAAGGAAGTCCAAGCCTAAGTTCTCTTCACATCATTAATGCAAAAGAACTTGAAAGAGAGACTAGGGAGGATTCAGAGGTGTATGCCCTTGTGACTAGAGAGGCTACTCCCTAGGTTGGTGTAGAGTTGCCTAGTGAGGTGATTTCGGTGATGGAGGATTTTAGTGATGTCTTTCCTGATGACCTCCCGGATGAGCTACCACTTTTGAGGGACATCCAACATGCCATTGATCTTGTCTCCGGGTTGACTCTCCTAAACCCTCCTCATTACAGAATGAACCCTACGGAGTATGCAGAACCTAAGAAGCAAGTTGATGAGTTTCTTAAGAAAGGGTTCATTCATGAGAGCATGAGTCCATGTGCTGTGCTTGCCCTTTTAATTTTCAAGAAGGATGACACATGGCGTATGTGTGTGAATAATAGAGCCATCAACAAGATTACCGTTAAGTACCCATTTCCTATACCGCGTCTTGATGATACGTTGGACATGACGGCCAATGCCACAATTTTCTCCAAAATAGACCTCAAGAGTGGGTACCACCAGATCCGTATTTGCCTAGGTGATGAATGGAAAACTGCCTTCAAGATGAAAGATGGACTGTACGAGTGGCTAGTCATGCTATTTGGTGTTCACAACCCAAAGTGTAGGGTCGTGATGTAGTAATAATCTTGGTGAGACCGAGGTCGAATCAACATGGACTAATCTCGTGCGTATTCTGAAAACAACTAGAAATAGAACTAGAAGAAGATGAAAATCTAAATCTGGAAGTATAAAGAGTAATTGTGATTTATTTAACTAAAACTTGTAAATTCAAAGGTGGAAAGCTAGGGTTTCCAAGGATCCACTTATAGGTTCTCAGGATGCTACCTTGCTTGATTCAAGGACGAAGAGATTTGTCAAATCTCTGAACTTCTCATGGACTTAATCATCAATGGATGAGAGTTGTGAGGATTTGGAAAAGATTCTATCACCTAACCATGCCTAGGAGACAAGGCAAACAACAGGATCTACCAATCACACAACCAATCATAAGAGAATTGTGAAGGTTAGGAAGGATTCCATCATCCTACCATGCCCAAGGGACGATGGGGAACAACAGGATCTCCTAATTTCACAATCTCAATTCAGGAAAAGAAGATATCTCAAGCTATTGCAGATCTATTGTAATTTGAGTTACAACAAACCATTAAAAACTAAAAATATTCCTTCATAATCAAACTATAATCCAAGAGAGTTCAATAAAACATGAATCAAAATAAAGAAAACATCCCAATCGCACTACAAGCTTCACCTCTTAGCCCTAGCTAAGAGGTTTAGCCAACCATAGACATGATTGAAGTAGAAACTCTTAAGAAAAACATAAAAACAACTAAGGAAAGGGAAGAAAAACTCTTGGCGATGGCTTCTCCACGCTCTTGCTCCACTCCTCAAACCCTAGATGATGCCTAGGGATGCCCTGGGGACCCCTATTTATAGTTTTGTGTCACCTCTTTTCGTATCGAGTTGGAAATTTTCGGAAACCGTCTCAAATTTACGCAATCCGCACAAGATTTGTGTAACTCTCAACTGGTCGTGGACCATCCTCGACCGGTCGAGGGTCACCTTCGACTGGTCGTGGACCATCCTCGACTGGTCGAGGATGTCGGGAATTTAGAAGATTTGGTCGCTGGAGTTCGAGTCGAAGTTCTTTCGACCGATCGAGCATGCTCCTTCAACTAGTCGAGCAGGGGCTTGGACTAGTTGAAGGATGCCGATTTTTAGGGCTCCTTTTCTCCTATTCAAGTCTTCAATGCTCCTCCTTCCTCACTTGGTTTTCTTGGATCTTTGGCATGTGAATTTTTCATTCTTGGTCTCATTAGATCAATCCTTGACCTTAGTGATTTTTTAACGTTAAATCTATACTTTTAACATCCTTTTCAATCCAAGCTCTTAAATTCATCTTGTAACACGAACATGATTAAATTAGAAGATTAAGCATTATCATGTTCATAAAATCAAGTAACAAATGGGGTCTAATATGCAATATTTGACCCTCAACATTTGGGCTGACCAATACCCTAGGTACATTTATGCGAGTGATGAACCAGGTGTTGAGACCCTTCATGGGGAAGTTTCTAGTCGTGTACTTTGACAACATCCTTATTTATAGCATGACTAACGAACAACACCTCCACCATCTGAGGAGGTGTGTGGGATCTTTAGGGCAGAGAAGTTATATGCCAACCTCAAGAAGTATTCGTTTTTGTCTAGTAGTGTCATCTTCTTAGGTTTTATCGTGTCACTTAAGGGTATGTCTGTGGATCCCGAGAAAGTCAAGGCCATAATCAGTTGGCCTAAGCCACATAATATTCATGAGGTGCGTAGCTTCCACGGCTTAGCCACATTTTATAGACGGTTCATTAGAGGATTTAGTTCCATCATGGCTCCCATTACCGATTGCATTAAAAAATGGGAGTTCCAATGGACTAAAGCAGCCTCTAGAGCGTTTAAGGAGATCAAAGTCAAGAGACCGAAGCTCCTGTCATGCGACTTCTAGATTTTTCGCAAGCTTTTGAGGTCGCTTGTGATGCATCTGGTGTAGGTATAGGTGGAGTGCTTAGTCAGGAAGGGCACCCTGTCGCTTTCTTTTGTGAAAAACTAAATGAAGTGAAATGAAAGTATTCTACCTATAATAAGAAATTCTATGCGGTAGTGCAGTCCTTGCGCTATTGGCGACATTATTTATTACTGCAGGAGTTCATCTTATTCTCTGACCATGAGGCTTTGCGCTATCTCAGCTCGCAAAAGAAGTGGAACCCGAGGCATGCCAAGTTGGTCCAATTTCTCCAAGAGTACACTTTTGTGTTGAAGCACACGGCCGGGGTTGAGAATAAACATGTTGATGCATTGAGTCGTAGGGTTGTGTTACTCCACTCCATGAGCGTCGAAGTCACTAGGTTTGAGCGTTTAAAGGAAGATTATTTTAGTTGCTTAGATTTTGGAGAGGTGTACATATCATTGTTAGATTGTCAGTCTAGGGATTGTAGTGAGTTTGTCTTTGTTAGTGAGTTTTTGTTTAGAGGTGATAGATTGTGTATACCCCGTACGTTCCTCCATGACTTTTTTGTCTGGGAGCTTCATGCTAAAGGGATAGCTGGTCATTTTGGGTGTGACAAGATTATTGCCTCTGTAGAGGAGCGCTTTTATTTTCCAAGTCTCAAGCGAGACATAGCTAACATTATAGGGCAATGTAGGACTTGTTAGCTGGCAAAGCAGAGGAAGCAAAACACCGGTTTATATACACCTTTACCAATCCCCCACACCCCATAGGTTGATATTAGTATGGATTTTGTGCGTGGGCTCCCCAAGACAATAAACATGCACGATCAATTTTTGTAGTTGTGGACCATTTTTCGAAAATAGCTTACTTTCTCCCATGTTCTAAAACGTCTGATAGCACTAATGTGGCTAAGATATTCTTTGGGAGTAGTTTGAGAAGAAAAAAAGAAAGAAAGACTTTCGTGTGAAGGTATTTTTTCCTTGTTTTTTTAGGGTTTGTGAGAATCTCTCCCTTCTAATTGAATTGTGGAAGGGTAGAGGCTTATTTGGTGGTGGATTCCTCCACTGTGCATTCTTGCTCTTCCTCTTCTCCAACAAGGTAATCCACTTCTTCTCTTTTCTTCTTTCTTTTCCTTTTCTTGCAGCCTTTCTAAACTTGTCAAAACCCAACCCGATCCATCACTTTTCTTTTTTCTCCCAACCCATCCACGTGTGGACCCGCATGCAAGCACGCACATGCATCCGTACGGACCTTCACGTGTGGGCCCTGTTTCGTATCTTTGCCTCCTTGATCTCCTTCCCACCCTACCTCACCCCTATATCCTTTAATCCCTAGAGCTCTGATTCCCAAATCTCAATTCGTGAACCTAAAACCCTAACAAAAATCTGATTTTCTTGTAAAACCTTTACCAAACCAGAATTTTATTTGCGTAATTGTTTATTCATGTGGTTGTTGCACTACCCACGCTAGATCGGAAGTCCCTACTTCCAAGTGGACAACTCTCAAATTATTTTATAATTTCGTGCACCACGTATGTGATTACTTGGGACTTTTGTGTTACAAATCTATTGTGTGGATATGTTTGATTCTACGTGTTGATTGCTGAAATTAATGCGTAATTGATCCCTCATCTTGCATCTGAGGTTAGTTTCCATTGTCCTACATCACATTAGCATCGCTGGAGGGAGGGGATAGGCCCTCAGTGCGATCAAAAGGCTAGGATCAATACACATGTCCCTAGGATAGACAGGGACCTAGCGAGAGACAACTATCTCCCATGCAGGCCAGATGTCTAGAGAGGAGGACAATTCGATGCAATCGCACGAGTACCATAGCTCGCATGGGCCAAGGACAAGGATCTTGGCTCGCATGCCTAAGGTTGAGGTTAGGGTGCATAGAAAGTGAACTTTGTCATTATCCCCAAAGCTCTGGTCTGGGATCATCCACTGGCCAGTTGGTTCGCCATGGAAACCGATAGGTGCAGAACTAGAAACCTTGACCATCAACCATTGCAACTCACTCTGTCAGTGAATGTATCTTCCCCAATAACAATCAGTAGGGAATTCAACATCTGCATTGAGTTTTTCTGGCACACCGGTAATCTGGCCTGACACAGCATTACATTTACGAAAACTTAAACAAAAAACTGGGTTTTTAGGTAGCGTACCCTACCAAGGATACACTTGCATACGCTACTAGGCCTATAGCGTCGCTACCACGGAAATACGCTACGATTGTATGCTACGCAGCGTTTTAGCTTCGCTATGCTATGAAGTGTTTTAGCTATGTTAACACTGTAGTGTACGCTACTGAAAACACTGATAGGGACTGGAGATGGAATCCTTGGCTCCGAGGCTGTCTCACACATGAGGGCGCTTTTGAAAGAAGATGGACCTCCCACTCGGGTAGCTGCTTCCCCTGTTGATAACACCAGAGGAGAGACATCAACATGGGAAACTAACTGTCTTCCTAGACCCTGTAGGCTGATTAGGGTTTTTCTCATCTTTCCTTCCCCTCTTGATTTACTTTCTCCAGCCGATAATGGTCTCCTGAACCTTGATAGCTTTACCATTGAAGGATCTCCCTTGCATACCATCAATGGCTCATTCGAGCTCCTCGAAGCTCTCCATCCTAATGAAAGCAAAGCCCTGGATTGAGGCAGAACCCTCAACCCTCAGAATAATCACTACTCGGACTGTTCCAAAATGCCCAAAAATCCTAAAAAATTGATGTCCATCCATTCCTTGGTAGACTGAGTGAAAATACCTCGTTTCAATGCTGAGGTCTTGGTATCGATTCCCTAGTGGGGGTGGCTAACAGTGGAGTCTGTACTGACTGTGGGTGTGTACTGAAGCTAACGAAAAAATAAAATAAAATAAAAATCCATTCCTTTGGAAATTGGTCGACGAATAGGGTGGGGTACTCATTTAGAGACTCACTTGTTCTCTTCCGATTGTCATACTTAAATCTTTTCCTACCTCTGCCGGCTGGGATCCACACCCCTACACCAGGGTCATGGCAAGGATCAGGAAGATCTTTAAAGAGACGGTCGATGATGCTCTTACCTTATGGATGCATCTCTGTATCTATTACCTTCTTTACTCCAAGCTGGAGAGGCAGGTCTTTTGCTGCTGCTTCTGTTCATGCTTGCAATGCTCGAGTGCTTGGAGCAAGAGGCATGCGGAGTATGAGCACTGTTACTTCGACTAGCGTATCAGCCTTGGCTGTAGTGAGAGGCATCCCTCTCTCCTCGCCTGCTAGGGGTTCTAACTCCCAATGTCAAGGAGAGGATCTTGAATGATTCCGCAGATTATTGTTCTTGAATCCTCTTGAAGGATCTCTTCGCCTAGGAATTCCCAATGCCTTTCTATGCTGATTTTCTCAATCACCTTTCTCACAATTGCCTTTCTTGTGATTGCCTTTCTCATGGTCATCTTTCTCACGAGCCATCTTTTTTCCATTATTTTTTTTCCATTTTTTTAGGGTTAATGAAAATTAATTAAAAAAGAGCAAAAGGGGGCTAAAAAGAGGATGATAAGAAGTCATCTAGCTAATGCAAAGAGGAAGGAAGATGTGATTGTGCCCACACCTTCCTGAGCCACACCGCTAGAGTTTTAGCAAGGATCTTATAGTCCTCTCCAATCAACTTATAAACTCTTTTACTTTCAAAGCATCCACAACCTTTGGAATAAGCTTGGGATCTGTTTAGGAGCACCCTCGAGAGGTGCATTTGAAGCGTAAACACCATTCCACAGTTTGTGTCTCGTTTGTTTTGATGCGCTTTCACAAATTCTTGTCTGACCCTCCACTTGTAGAAATAGGCGCTAAAAGGCCCAGAGTCAGCCGACAAAGCAGGCGGGGAACCCCCTTTTGCCTAGTTGCATCCAAACAGGCCCTTGATAAATGTAGCATTAAGACCCTGGTTCATAATTGCACGATCATGAGATTCCTTGAAAGATGCCATGACATCCGAATTGTTAATAATGTCCCAACATTTTTATAAAAAAAAAAAAAGAAAAAGAAAAAACGATGGAGAACCCATATCAGTGTGCCTGGAGTTTTATCTGCCCATCTCTCTCCTACCACCCTTCTTACCTCATTCTCAAAATCTATCCAACCAATCTGCCTAGCGGGAGGGATGTGCTTAAATGATAGACGTTATTTTGCTATGTCCAACACAACCAATGTTGTGGTTATTACAAGCAGTCAGCTTTAGCATCCTAAAAAAGGCCTATACAGGGGCAACTGATGATCATGCCTTTAATTAAAACCATTCTGAGACACAAAAGGTTTATGGGTTAGTTTACAAAAGATGTGGGGTTCTGCTCCAATGTTTACTTTTTGAAACTAATGGGCTGCAGGATTTGACGCATGTGTGCACATACATATTAATTATACACCACCATCATCATTAACAAAGCCTCACACATGTAATAATTAAAAACTGGCTGATAGGAGGAGTATTTAGCTGACAGTTTGATATTCATCCATTGCAGTCCAGGAAAATCAATTGGGGTGAGTTCGATACTGTTAGCCTTGGTCCTGGTTGGAAGAGCAGCTTTTGTTTTCCCATTATCCTTTTTATCCAACTTAACTAAAAAGACTCCGAGTGACAAGATTTCCTTCAAGCAACAAGTGAGTGTTTAGCTCCTGGGTTTATAAGTGTCTTGTTTGAGCCAATAGACAGACTGAATAATTAATACAATGTGATCTACAGGTTACAATATGGTGGGCTGGTCTTATGCGAGGTGCGGTATCTATGGCACTTGCTTATAATCAGGTAAAAATTCAAGAAGCAATTAATGTTTCATGGGTCTGAAATGTAATACTTACGTAAAAAATTGGCATAAGATTAATTACTTCCATTCTGTCCATCAAGTGAGCTGCCTCAAGTTCACCCTGCAGCCCAAAGATAAGGCCAATCAGACATACAGGTGTGCCACACCTGAGGAAACAGTGAATATCATGCCTAAAACCTTTAAATTCACTAGGTGTGGCACACTTGAGCTTTGGAATGGCCTGATTTTTTTGGTGTCCTTCCATTCTAGTGGCGCATGTCCACTGAATGGATTGGATGGCACATACACAACATAGCGGGCCAAAATGTCTGGTAGGTCTTATTGGTTGGTCGCCCCCTCCCAACTTATCCCTTTGGTGTAGACCACCTGAGTTTCCAATCTGGCTATGTTTTGGCCGCCTAACATTTCAGGACAAGCATTATGGATGGGCGAACCTGATGCACTCATCATGGCTGGCGCCACAGAGGTTGACACTACCGTAAGTTACGGTATTGTTGACACTTTGTGATATTCTCCACACATGCATACAGAGAAAAGTGAGATGCACAACTTACCATTCACTTGAGCTTTGTGGCCCCACCATGATGTATATAGCATCGAAACCATGCATGAGGTGTGCTCCTACCTGCCAGGCCACGCGTTTAAAAATCTGGCCAAATCCAAAACTCAGGTGGGCTGCGGGCTGCACCATTGGGAATAATAATATCATACCTAAAACCTTCAAATTCATGTATAGTGGCCGACCTAAGTTTGAATTGGCCTGATTTTTGCAACATCTGTTCAGCCTGGTGGGGCACACCTGATGAACGGGCCAGATGACATATGCACACCATGGTGGGCTCCACAAATGTACTCGAAGGTTTATATGGGGGTCACCCCCCCTGTTGTTCCCTGTATTGTGGACCACTGTTGCACCTGATGAATGGGGATCATGTGGGCCCCACACAACCTTGCTTGTATGGTAAGTTACCATGTACCGACTATATTGGATCATTCTGTATTTGTCAGTATCTGTTTGCATCTGTAGGAACATGCTAATGTTCCGCACTTCATCTGGTGACTTCATGGTCGCCAAAGAAGCCCCAAGAAGCATCAAACATTTCTGTGGTGACATTAGCTTTGTCTGAACAGCTTTTAAAGGATGTGGAGCAGTCACTTATCTGGACTGCCCCTCCGTTCCACGCTATTATTGGCAGGTCATCATGCAAAAATCACTCTATGAGATGATCTTAGACACTCAACAAATAGCATGAAAAATGATGTTCAAGATCAAGCCTAGAGAGAAGTAGGTTCAGTCATCATCGTGAAACATTTCTTTGACCCTACCAGAGATTGCTTATTATTCCAAAGAAACAGCTCACTCACTCAGATGATGCCAACCATCTGTCATGTGGCTCCTTAAAAAGGATGACTGCAATAAAATAATCAACATTTGAAGGGTCAGAATCATTCAATTGGTGTGTTTTTTGCATCACGGATAGTGGTAGGGAGCCTAGAAAGTATTCACTCCCACTTGTTTAAAGGTAGTGGGACATTCGTGTTTTCCTATATGAGGATTGGCTTGATTTTCAGTCTTTGGTATTCTACACAATGGGGACCCTCCCAGGGGACTGATCTGATATTCACCACATGTTCCCTTTTGGCATGTCATGTAGGTAGGCTGAGCTATACAGGGAATTAGCAAACCTCTTATGAGTACCTGATATGTTTTACAGTCTTGTCATTTTGTAATGAGAACTATTTATTTTGATTGCAGTTTACAAGGTCTGGACATACTCAACTGCCTGGGAATGCCATTATGATCACCAGCACCATCACCGTTGTCCTTTTCAGCACAGTGGTAAGATGCTTCATGCCATCTCAACTCTATGCAACTAGACTTTTGAAGTTGGTGGTTATCAATTGAACTAAATAAACTAATTCCATCTGATCGTTAGAGGGTGGCATAACCATAATAGAATACAAAAAGGTTTTAGAATTTGAAATCAAATGCCATCATGGTTACCAGTAAAAAAAAACATTGGGTTCAAGATACTCTATGCATATGTACATCAGAATCTCTCCCTCAGTCATGGCTTCTCCTTCTCCATCATAGAAAGAGAGGGAAAATAACTAACATTAAATTGGAGTTATTTTGGGCCAAGTTACGCAAACCCAAACCTAATTTAGAAGTGATGGCGGTGTTGAGTTCCTAAACAGGTTTACTGTGAGAGCATTTTCTGGTGGGATTTTGAAATTCAAAGTGTTTTGCTCATTTTGTCCTTTATGTTCATCTAAATTTCTATTTTAGGTTCTTAATGTTGGTGATAGTCTCTCAGTACCATATAAGCTTGGTAATTAGTGATAGGAATA
This sequence comes from Magnolia officinalis, assembly GCA_021015155.1. Classification (NCBI taxonomy): domain Eukaryota; kingdom Viridiplantae; phylum Streptophyta; class Magnoliopsida; order Magnoliales; family Magnoliaceae; genus Magnolia; species Magnolia officinalis. Next base: position 21,558,679 of record JAJHSJ010000013.1, on the reverse strand, counting down.
TTCTTTTTCTATTATTGTCCTGTTTCTAGGTTCATTCCCAGTGCTGGAATGTTCTCTAGCTCGCTCCAGTGGGAAGCTGCCATTTTGTAATCCTTGTTTTTTTCTAGCTGATCTATTGTTGTCAAGTATTCTGTACTCCAGTCTCTGTACGTTTTCTTGTAAAAAAATGCTCTTTTCATTAAAAACAACATCTCAAGGTTGTATGGCAAGTAGTTCTACTTCAATTTCAACAAGGACAGCAGTTGAGTTGTTCTCCTTTGGTTGTTGAGTTCTGTATTGATGATAGGATTTTACTTCCTCTTCTTCCCAATCCCTGTTGCTCATGTACTTGCTATTGTATTTCAAAATGGTATTGAGTTTTTGAGCCACCTGACCTACTCACAGGATGTACTGTTTGGGTGCCTCCGACTGCCATTTGATCCAATTAAAAGAAATAGAAAGGTGTAGATTAGTATGTGACAAATTCACCAGACATGACATAGAATGTGTCTGAAATTGTCGGTTCCATTGCGGATGGAACACATACAAGGGTCGAAAAGAAAGTGTTCAGCCATCAAAATTCAACACATTAAGATTGTCCAGATTGTCAGGTCAGTATGGCTTCTTGGCTATGTTCAATCCACAATGGGACCCATGATCTGGGTGCTTGGAGTATGGATAGATGTGCACGTATGGCAAGTGTATGGTGGCTTAGTCATCACCATTTTAGAGATGGCAGAAAATGCACATGCCAACTCTGACATGGTAAGGCATAATATACCATTAATAAAATGGGGCTTGAGTTTCTTCTTCACTGCGAATAGGAAACGTCCCTTTTCAGTACCTAATCTAGGGTCCCTGGTGGGTTTGTCCAAGCCATTGATCTGATGGCGGCCCCAATCATGGATTAAACAATGCACAAAAGATATCTTCATTTGGTCAAATCTAAACTCTTCATTATTGACATGTAAATACATGGTTAAGAAGTTTTCCTGTTCACATTCAATGCAAAAAAGATCAAAGATTTGATGGTTAAGATCATCCAATTTCGGAGATCTTTTGGTCATTCATAATGGGGGCCATCAGATCCATGGCTTGGATAAACCAACAATGGGCCCACATGTACAGATTAGGTACCAAACAGGAAAGTTTCCTATTCGTAACAGCCTCTAATTAAATAATCTTTTACCTAAAGCTCATTCCTGTGGATCTATGATTTTGTTACTTTACTAAGCTGAGCTGCTTGTTGTTATTGCTCAGGTTTTTGGTTTGATGACCAAACCTCTGATCAGGCTCTTACTGCCTCAATCCAAACACACCAGCGGCATGTTGTCGTCGGAGCCATCAAGCCCAAAGTCCTTCCTCTCCCCACTCCTCGGCAACGGGCAGGATTCTGAGGGCATCCGTGATATCCCTCGCCCGACAAGCCTTCGCATGCTTCTGAGCACACCCACTCATACCGTCCACCACTACTGGCGCAAGTTTGATAACGCTGTCATGCGCCCCATGTTTGGCGGGCGAGGCTTTACACCGTATGTGCCAGGATCCCCAACCGAACCGAGCGTCAATCCATGGTAATCAATACAAAGAAAAAAAGAAAAAAAAGATGTTAAATGATGGTTTTTTCTCAGATTCACATGTTTTCCAATCGCGGGTGTTTGAAAGTGGTGTTTTCAAGGAATGGGAGTTCTTACTGCAGGTAGGAGGGTGAAGTATTTACATCTGGGCATGTAATTTTCAGTTTTGCTTTGTTTTATTATATTTTTTGAAGCATTGTTGTTGACTGAATGTCTCAAGTCAGTCTGCAATAGATGCTCTGGTAGATTTTGTTACAGATACTACATTTTGTAATATGGGTGTGGGAATGTATTTAATTTTTTATTATAGCAATCCATCTTATTTGCTATATATATATATATATATATATATATATATATATATATATATATATATATATATATATATATATATATATATATATAACCCTACTCGATGCCGACCCTACCCGACCATCTCTTTCCCCCTTTCCCTCTCTTTCCCTTACCCAGCCTGCCGGTCGCCATCCTGCCCTTGCCCGAGCTTAGCGCCCCCCCCATGCCCAACCCGACTCGTCTCATCCCACTCGGGTGCGGATTTGGGTTGGGTTGGGCGCTGGGTTGACCTATGAACAAGCTTGACTCGACTCAACCACTATCTTGACTCGAATGCTTTGGCAAACAAGCCAAGCTTTAATGTTGAGCTCGAGCTCGAGTATAGCATAGACGAGTCAAGCCGAGCTTGGCCCACTCAACTCGACTCGGCTCGATGGACAACCGTAGTTAAAGACGGAAACGGGTTCATTGTTCTTTATTAGGGCTAGGCCTGTCAATGTGGTCTGGGCCAGGCCATGACAAGATCTATCCAAGCTATCCAAGCTCAACTCGCAAAGTAAAACCTAGTATGGAGCTCAGCCAGTTTAGTAACGGGCTTAGAATTTTGGATGGGCCCTTCCCTTGGGGCTAGTACTTCAGGTCAGGCGGAAATGGCAGAGCTGGGCAGATTTGATGGCCCTAGCTAGCCTCGCTATGACACACTTTTCAATCTGGGTGGTGTATCAATAGCTGAGACCTTCCTAGGACATTCGCAAGCTCAAAATTTAAGCTACATGAGTAATTAGGTGGACCAATAATGTGCATGGACCGTAGATCCTTATAACCGTCCTTTTTTCTCGTACATATGTAACATGATTGATTACTTGACCATCTAGATTTTGAGTAGGGCATGTTCACGGTAACCCCCAACTGATAAATATCCTAAATCTTGCATGTGCGCTTGACCATTCACTTCCAAGGATTGCAATAGGCCGCACGAGGCTTGGCCAGGGCCTAACCTGACACTTAAAAATTGAAGGCTAGAGCACAGCCCAAGCCTGGCATGGACCTAGTATATAGCAGACCCGAGCCTGAGCCCCGAATAATAAATAAATAAATAAATGGTCCCAAGCCGGCATAGCTTGACACAAAAATTGTTAAAATACCCATTTCCCACTTGAATGTTCCTAATCCATCCATCGGTGAAAGAAATAGACACTTAGAAGAATGAAATTGAGGGTCTACATTCTAATTAAGGATTAGAACAGCATATATGTTATAAGACATTTACATATGAAGTCAGGTCGGACTGGGTCACGCTAAAATCACTTGGATGGCTCCTTCTCTGTATCCCCACGAAACCAAGAATGGAATTCTTTGGTGTAATGCGTTATTTTAATTAGAATCTTTAAAAACTTGATTTAAATATATTTCTCACCTGCTTTAAAGTTGTGTGGAATTGTCTTTTATATAGACAAAGCTTTGAATATGTTACAACAAAATCTATTAGGATGTATATTTTAAAGTTATTTTGGTCAGCTCTCAGTTGACTTGACCAGACATCATCATCCTTTATCGCACCCCCTCAAACATGACTGGCCATCAAAGATATATAGTAAGCTTGTCTTTTAACAAATTGAATCTTTGATCGATCAAAGGTTTGGTGAAAACATTAGCAATTTGATCAGTGGTCGACATAAATCGAACATCAAGATGTTTCTTGGCCACATGAGATCTCCGACGAAATGATTGTCTATCTCTACATGCTTTGTCCGATTATCTGGGCATTTGGCCCAATCAGCATCTATGAAGGCATGTACTTGATTTGAAGGAGTTGGATGAAAGAAAGATACCGAAGTTAATAGTCTCTTTCAAGTAGCGTAGAATACGCTTGACTGCACTTCAGTGGTCATCAGAAAGTGACTACATAAAACTGTGAGACCTTGTTAACACAAAAGTTGAGGTATGGTTGTGTTAAGGTCCGGTACTCAAGTACCTGACCCTTTTCTCTATACAAGTACTTCTATAGATATAGAAAATGGTCAGGCAATGGATTACCATCATGAAGTGATAATTTGGATGATGTAACCATAGGATTGTGCACCATTTTTGCTCCATCCATCTTAGTCAATAGAAGGAGATCTCTAATGTATTTCTTTTGGCAAAGGAAGAAACCATTGGAGGTTCATTGAGCTTCAGTACCAACGAAGAATAACAAAGACTTCACATCTTTTATAACAAATTCATGACCAACATTATCGATGAGTGCGGAAATGGTCACTGGACTATCGTCGGTAACAATAATATTATCCATATAAATGTGCACCAAGGTAATATGTGGAACTGCTTTGTTTATAAATAAAGATGTATCAGCCTTTGAAGCGTGGAAGTCGAGAGATATGAGGTATGTACTGAGGTGAGAGTACCATGCTCTTGGGGCTTGTTTAAGCCCATATAGTGCTTTGTTTAGCCAACAGACGTGATGAGGAAACCTAGCATCAGTGAATCCTGGTGGTTGACACATGAACACTTTTTCAGATTAAGTAGTTGTGGAGAAAGGCATTGCTTACATCTAATTGACGTAGAGACCACCTATGGGAAATTGCCAAGCTACATACAACTCTAATAGTGGCAGGCTTGATTACCGGGATGAACGTTTCACCATGGTCCAATCCATGTTGCTGGTGAAAGCCCTTTAGCTACCAACTGTGATTTAAAACGGTCAACAGACCTGTCTGGTTTGCGTTTGATGTGAAAGACCCATTTATAACCCACAAGATTCATCGATGGGTGAGAAGGAACCAGGGATCGGGTTCCATTATTAAGGAGATCAATGATCTCATCAGCCATTGCTTGACGCCATTGGGGATGCTTGTTGGTAGTGTTGAAGCATATCTATTTGATTGTATCGAAAGGACCAATGAATTGGGATTTCCCTATTGGGCCAGGTCATTTCGGGCAAGCAGATCATTTATCATACAGAGGATGAGCTTCAAGAGAATGATTCGGAGTTCTTGCAGAGTGGAACCATGCAGTACCAGACACGAGATAAATCTTCCAAAGAACAAGGCTTTTTTCGAATAAGCCAATTCGTTTGGGACCCTGTAGATGTTCATCGACAAAAGATAAATTAGTAGAGAGTGCACAAGGTAATGGGTGCTGAGTGGAGAGGTAGGCCTTTGGCTTTCTTGTGTTGTCATGGGTTCTGGTTATCATTGGATGTGGGAAGGTGATTTGAGGATTTGAGGATATTGGTTGTGGAGATGTGAGAGCTGTTGGCATGGCTTGAGATGAAGGTGAAGATTGGGATGGTAGGGAGTCCAGTGATGTATCAGATGGATTGTTAGGTGCTGGTATAACAGGCTGAGCCGTAGGAGCTGTATATTCTGGTTTAGAGAATGAGCTCAGCAAGGAAGGTGAGTGTGGAAGTAGACTTTGTGAGACACGAACAACACTAGGATATGTAACAAGTACAGGACCAATGGTGATTGGATGTGGTGATGAATATTGGTGAGAGACCTGAGCTTGGGCAGCAAAAGGGAATGAATGTTCATCAAAGATGATATTCCAAGATATATAAAGGTGATTAGATGGGATGTGAAGACATCGATAGCCTTTGTGATTGGGTTAGTAGCCTAGGAAAACACATTCGTTTGGATCGGAATTCTAATTTGTGAGAATTGTAATGGGTGAAGGTTGGGGTAACAGGAGCAGCCAAATGTCTTGAGTCAGAGGTAATTTGGGAGTTGTTCATATAGTTTTTGAATGGGTAAAAGGCCATAAAGGACCAAGGTAGGTAGCCTATTAACAAGGTAGGTTGCTATGATGAAGGCATCAATTCAATATATAGGAGGAACCAAGGCCTTGACAAGAAGTGGCAAGCCGGTTTCCACAAGATGGCAGTGCTTCCTCTCAATTATGCCGTTTTAGCCATGAATATGAGGGCAAGTGAATCGGAGGTGAATCCCTTGAGTTACGAAGTAGCTTTTGAGTTTAACATACTAGCCACCACCGTCGGATTGAAATTCTTTGATTGTTGATCCAAAGAAATTCTCGACTCTAGTTTGAAATTTGTTAAATGTTGGCAAAGCTTCTGATTTATTGAATAAATGATAAATCCAAATAAATCCACTAAAGTGATCAATAAAAAAATTCTTTGTAATGAGAGGCACATGTAACATATTGTTAAGACGAATGACAACATTATGAGATTTTAAAATAGAAAAGCCAATAGATTGAATGGGCAAACTTGCACCATTTTCCATTCAAATATGGTCATTTGCCAATATACTCAGATGATGAGTATGTCTGAGTCAAATGATGAGTAGTGCCTGAATCGGGATACCAACACTGATCGAAAGTCGGGGACAGGGTGTGAAGCATAGCTTGAGGACGAGCATTACCTTGGACGGTTTTGTTGTCACTACAACAAATAAGAGTAACAGCGGCACTTTAGGTGCCTCTTGCACCGGCGCTGTGTAAAACAGGGCCCACGGATGTTTTACCCTATATAGATATAAAAAAAACCCTACAGTCATTTCATTGTGTAAAACAGGACCCCCCCCCCCCCCCCCCCCCCCCCTCTCTCCTCTCTCTCTCTCTCTCTCTCTCTTCTCCTCACTTGCATCATCTCCAGATCTCTCTCTCTCTCTCTCTCTCTCTCTCTCTCTCTCTCTCTCTCTCTCCTCACTTGCATCATCTCCAGATCTAGTGTGGCCAGCAGCCCCTGCCCTTCGTCTCTTCCCCGGTCAGGTACTCATTTCTCTCAAATAGATATTTAGGTTTTTTATTTTTAGATCTGTAAATCTGCAGATTATTAGAGGAAACAATATTGGAATTAGGGATTTCCTAAACTCTGTAATGGGAAAAGGATTAGGGTTTGTTGCGAGATGTCTTAAATCTGAGTCCTTTCACAATTGGGATGCGGAAAAGAGTTTCGCGGATTTCGTGTCGCAAGTCCTTTCGCAACTGGGATGCGAAAGGAGTTTTGCGGATTTTGTGTCGCAAGTCCTTTCGCAACTGGGATACGAAAGGGAAGTTGCCAAAACTATAAATTGGGGTCCCTAGGGCTATTCTAATATTATTCCAAGACTTCCTAAAGGTATTCCTAAAGGGGTTCTAGGGTTATCAAAGGGTGTAGTAAGGGTGAGATTCGATGTTATTCGAATCGGGTAAGTCCTTTTCTCTTTGTAATTGATGCTTTCATAGTGGTGATCTGTCGCTTTGTGCCGTGGTTTTTTCCCGCAAGGGTTTTCCACGTTAAATCTGTGTCTTTTCTTGTGTGTGTGCTTGGTACCATTGGATTGCTATCCTAGATCTAGATCTGTGTGATTTCGCAGGCCGAAAATCCCCAACAAGTGGTATCAGAGCAATCGGTTGGGGCACATATCTGAATCTGAGGGATTTGTAATAATGGCAAGTGCTACGTATGATATTGAGAAGTACTTAGGGAAAAATAATTTTGAGTTATGGAAGATCAAGATGATGAGTTCCTTAATCAAACAAGGCGAAGATGGTGCTCTTGAGGAGCGGAAGTCCACTATGACTGATGGTGATTGGAATACTCTTGATAAGAAGGCTTTTCATCGATCCGTTTATGTCTCACGGATGAGGTTCTCTACAACGTCATGAGGGTGAAAACTGCGGCTAAGTTATGGGCGAAGTTAGAGGATGTCTATGCGAAGAAATCCTCTGAAAATCGCCTACACTTGAAGCGGCAGTGGTATAACTTCAAGATGGCAGAGGGTGGAGATCTGGAGGCTCACATCAGCAACTTCAATAAATTGGTTTGCAAATTGCTGGATATGGAGGAAGTGATGAAAGATGAAGAACAAGCATGTATGTTGCCGAATTCTCTCCCAGCGTCCTATGAGTCATTCAAGGACACTATGTGCAGTATGAATAAAACCCTGAGTGTCGACACTGTTATCTCAGCCATTCAAGGGAAGGCTATGAGACAGCTAGATAGCAACATGGGGACATCTTCTGATGTACTGTTTACAGTGGGTAAGAATTCTGAACAAGGTACAGGTTTTTCAGGTTCTAGATCCAAATCCAAGGGCAAGGGCAAAGGAAAGGTAAAGTGCTGAAATTGTGGGAAGGAAGGACATGTGAAGAGGGATTGTGAAAATCCTAAATCTAAGTGGGAAGATTCTGAGGCTTCATGCAGGGAGGCTAACATTGCCACGTCAGATGAATCGAGTGGATGTGATGGTGATGTTTTGTCTGTGTCTTCGCTCAGACGGTCATACGATGATCGTAAGGACGAGTGGATGCTAGACACAGGGGCATCTTTTCACATGACTCCTCATCGGAGTTGGTTCACCAGCTACAGGGATTGCGATGGTGGACAGGTGTTTATGGGCAATGGCTTTGCCTGTAATGTTGTGGCTGTTGGTTCTATGCGTATCAAGATGTTTGATAGGGTGGAGCGTACCTTGACTGATGGCAGGCACGTTCCTGATTTGAAGCTGAATCTGATTTCTCTTGGTGTGCTTGAGGCAAAAGGATGCATGTACACAGGCATTGCTGGTGCTCTTAAGGTATCCAAGGGGGCACGGGTAGTCATGAAAGCGCAACAACTTGATCATGTTTATAGGTTGATCGGGAGCACTTCAAAAGGTAGAGCTACGGTGGATGTAGCGGATTCCACCTCTGCACGTGTGTGGCATGATGGACATGGCCACATGAGCGGACAGGGCAGGAAGGCTGAGACGTGCGGACAGGAATATAGAGCAGGTGGAGTAGCCACCTATGTGAAGAATCATACGGCATGATCGCAGGATATCGGCGTGGTACATGGACGACTCTAATATCGCAGAGGATTCATCTTCTATTCTGATGGCTCTAGGTGAACCTGGTGCTGAGAAGTGGAAGGTAACTATGGGCGATGTGATGGATTCGTTGTACCAGACCGACATATGGGAGCGGGTGGAGCTTCCAGTGGGCCGGTGAGCGGTTGGATGCAGGTGGACCTTCAGGAGGATACAGTATAGATACAGGGCAAGGTTGGTAGCAAGGGGTTATTCTCAGAGAGAAGAGATCGGCTTCTCAGAGATATTCGTGCCGACGGTATAGCAAGTATTTATCAGATCCGTGATTGGCACTGGTTGGCTAATGTGATCTTGAGCTATGATGTGATGCAGAAATAAGAGAAGAGGTCATGAAACTACACGGTTGAAGATTGAAGACATGGTGGAGATTGTTGCGAGATGTCTTAAATCTGAGTCCTTTCGCAACTGGGATGTGGAAAGGAGTTTCGCGGATTTCGTGTCGCAAGTCCTTTCGTAACTGGGATGCGAAAGGAGTTTTGCGGATTTTGTGTCGCAAGTCCTTTCGCAACTGGGATACGAAAGGGAAGTTGCCAAAATTATAAATTGGAGTCCCTAGGGTTATTCTAATATTATTCCAAGACTTCCTAAAGGTATTCCTAAAGGGGTTTTAGGGTTATCAAAGGGTGTAGCAAGGGTGAGATTCGAGGTTGTTTGAATCGGGTAAGTCCTTTTCTCTTTGTAATTGATGCTTTCATAGTGGTGATCTGTCGCTTTGTGCCGTGGTTTTTTCCCGCAAGGGTTTTTCACGTTAAATCTGTGTCTTTTCTTGTGTGTGTGCTTGGTACCATTGGATTGCTATCCTAGATCTAGATCTGTGTGATTCCGCAGGCCAAAAATCCCTAACAGGGCTTTCCTAAAAAATCACTTTTATGGTTTATTGGTTTGATTTTCTTGTGTACTTCTCATTATCCATATGTCCATCGCTCAAATCGCTAACAGATGATGTTAATCATTTGTTAGTGGTTCAAATTCCGATCAATGGTTTGATTTTCATAAATCTGTTAGTGGTTCAACTTCCTCGATATTTATCGGAGTTTGTTGGCCATGTCTGGTAAACAATGGGACCAATGATCTAGATGGCCTGGGTTATTATAGATGTATGCCATGTATACAATGCATGTAGACATAGAATAGTCTTGCCATTCATCATTTGTTGTGAATGTTTAAGGTGTGCACAATATGTGTTTGATGAAATGTCTCTGTTTTAATAGTTTTCAATTTATATGTATGCTATGTTTTCGTTGTTTTGAAACATGATTTCAATGAAGGCTCTAAAGTCAGTGGCCATGACGGACAGTGTGAGCAGCGTTAATATATCATCTGAATTTCAGCTTGTCGTGTAAAAAATTATAAGCAGAATAAATACCTTTATGCCTTGCAATCTTTTTATCACCTGGAGTTGCCTGAAGGTAGCCTTGATGTTATTTTGAGATGCTAGATGTGTTGTTGTCAATGGGTACCTATATCTATGGAAATCCAAACTATCCAATCTGATTTTATTGGATACAGAACCAAAATTTGGAGCCGATTAATTGTCCGGTTGGATTAGTGTCCACAGACTCACATCCAGTTACATTTCAGGTTGGGTCACATCCTTAGTTCTAGGGAAGTACAATGAGGTAGCATGTAGGCTTGTTAGAATTGGAGTGAAGAGAGGGTCGCTTGCTATACTCTTTGTATACTCAATGCTTGTTATCCTGTTTTGGCTTTAATAAAATCTCATGTCCTTTGAAATAAAAAAAAGGTTGCGTCTGGTACTCAACTCGGGTACCCATTGGCTACCAAGTATGTGATTTTTTTCTTAAATTTGTACCTCAATTATATTTATTACCCCAAAAATGTAGAAAGACATGTTTTTGGTATGGACCAGAATCTGGATCTGGCCTGAACATGAGTCTGGACCCGATTCCAGATCTAGACTCAATTTTAAATCCTAATATGGCCTGAGCATGAGTTTTGTGTCCTTATCATTGTGTCATCCAGAAGCACTAATATTTCATTGTCAATTGGGTTCATGTCTGTGGAGACCAAACATTGAATCTTATCATGCAGATATGTACACTTGTATATGCATGCTTGAGGCTAGAGCCATTTAGGAAAAATAAAAGGAGTTTCTTGCTTATCAAAACGTGAGGAAAAATGATAAATGATGAGTTGAATACTGGTTGATTCATAATATCTTCTTCTTCTTCTTCTTGTTCTTCTTTTTTCATAATATCTATTTTGTATATGGAAATTTGCATTTACGTTTTCTGGGTTTTATTGTTGTTTGTCCGGTTTTGTGTACTTATCATTGCATTCTCCAGAAGCATTAATATTTCATTCACAATTGGGTTCACTTATGTGGAGAGAAAACACTGGTTCCTATCATGCAAATATCCATCTATAAGTATCTGCATGCTTGGGATATTAAAAAAAAAAGTTTCTTGTTTATTATAATACAAGTGATAATGATGATGTAAAATGTAAAGAGGATGCTAATTTCAAAAGTGTGCAGTAGCCCTGACCAGCCACACGCACGTGCCACCATAGAACACGTACGCTAGATCAGAATCAGATCTTTCCATCACGTGGTCTACACTACATGGTTTAGATTTTCTGGCCATTTCACACCTCAGGCGTGCCATATGTGATATCACACACAACAAATGGATGGCTGGAATATGTTGTAACCATCCGTTTACTGTCCAGTGTGACCCATCTGAGGAATAAAGCAGCTTGCCGATGAAAAGCTCTAATCGTAAACACGCGTTCCATATTAGCATGTGATCCTTCGTGTATAAGGTATGTGGGCAGCATCCCTAGCCGTGTGGCATTAGCAAACCTCTGTAAATTTAGTAGAATATCATCCAAGTTTCCAGTTCATACGAGTGGAGCCATCATCCAGTGATCCAAACCATTCAAAGGATAAAATCCTCGAGAAGGTAAACCCCTCAAAATGTCGGTCCTACATGGATGGCTGAAAAATAATCCACTGTATAGATTCAACCGATAGAAGGCCTATGCCCATCATGAAATCTAGAATTGCCCAATCTGAGAGAAATTAGTGTACACATAATCCGTGTTGAGGCCAATCAGATCGACGGTTTGGATCATTGAAAAATGGGCCCATACTGGTACAAACTGGAAGATAGGTGCATCTGACTTACCCAAAAGTGAGTGGTGGGGCTGGAAACATTCAACAAGCTCCCGTTCCTTCTAAACCTCGTGATCTTCACCTTTGGATTCTCATATCTCTCACTAAAAGAAGAAGATGACGATGGAGATGAGGACAGCACAACAGAACCATCTACATCACCGTTCATCATCCCTGGCCCACCCTTCACCTTCTCCACCCTCTTCCCTCAGAAGTATGCGATGTAAGGGTCTGTTTGAAAGTCGTCCGCGTTTACAACGCAATGAAGACTTTGTACAAATGGCAGCGGACAACACTGACAGTACAATACCGTCAGTGAGAAATTCTGGCTCTGCCATGTATTAGCGCGCTTCGTATACCAAGGTCGGCTACTCTTAACCAAACATTGCTAATGTCACATCAAACCCATTAATACAATGCAATACACCCTAACCGTGAATCCAAACAGGCCCTTAATGTCTATGCGGCCCGTGTTTGAGGCCCAATGCGATGTATATGCGGCCCGTATTTGAGGCCCATTGTAATGTGTATTCAGCCCGTGTTTAAGGCCTAATGTGATGAATATGAGGTCTATGTGATGAGTCCCATTATGATGCATTTGAGGGCTAGGCGATGGAGTCCATTGTGATGTATATTAAGCCCATGTGAGAGGCCCATCGTGATGTGTATTAAGCTCTTGAGCGAGGCCCATGGTGTTGTATTTTTGGCCATTGTGTGAGGCCATGGGTCCACTATATGTTAGGATCTATGTGGGTCATTCCTTAGGGGTAATGTTGGTTAAATGTCCACATTATCGAGGTTGATTGTCGATGCCGGTTATTGATACCGATTATGAGTATGTGACAACATAGCATCATGATACATGCCCATATGCATCATCTACATATTTGTTATGAGATGTGGTTGATCATTGCATATGTCATTGAGCATGTTGTTATAAGACTCCCTGATAGGCGGAGGTTATCTCACATGAGCACACGGTATGCGCAGGATTGATGTATGATTGGATTGTATGACTTATGCATCTTGCATTGTGATTACTCTACGCCCTAACGACATCAGGGCCGTAGCCTCCACAGGCATATCATGGATGGCCAGATGAGACGCCGAAAATCTGTTCTAGCATCAGGCTACCATAGATGGCCTTGGGTGAAAATTCTGAAACCCTCTTGGTACCAGATGACGCCCCAATGTCAAGACCGAGTGGATACATGAGCGCCCGAGTGCCGAATACCAGGAGGCCGCGTCTCCCACTGTGTCGTGGTCAGTTGGGAGGGGGTATGGCCTTACCCGCCTGAGGGTAGGGGGCATACCTAGGCTGATTTGACTAGCTCGTAATGGGTCCGCTATCTACGTGCCGGATAGATATTGGCAGACTATTGGTCAGGCAGATAGTGAGGTTTCTTACAGTCACTCGGACTGTGCTGCTGGGAGAGGGGCAATGCCATTTGGAGTGTACTAAACTCCGGTGATGATCCCAGAGATGAACAATATTGATATGTGGACTTATTGAGTAGGAGTTGCATATTTATTCATTCATTCATTCACTATCCACTCGGACTGGTGGTACGCAACTATTTGTTACGTATACCTTCGTAATGACCAGGATTTCGGTTGGGGCATGCGACTAACCTGAGATCAGGAGTTTACTACATTGAGTCTGACTATCCAAATTTATGTATAAGACTGGTTTGGATAGAAGTCCTTGTGGTGGACCTTGTAGCCTGCAATACTACGTATTATCATCCCGACTTCACACTCCAGCATGGTCATTCCATTCACACCGCATACTTCATTACATCCCCGGCTTACGGTATTTTGGGTTACTGTGTTTCTACATTTATATGGTCTAAATACGGCTGGCGGTATACGTGAACTCATCAGGAATTGTATATTGCATTGCATCAGCAGCATATGA
>JAJHSJ010000013.1:21257140-21544863 GCA_021015155.1 Magnolia officinalis | reverse complement strand
AATACATTGATCAAATCACTATGATTAGATTCTTTGTTGGAAAATCTGATCCAATGGATGGTTTAGTAATACATCATTTAGGTTGTATATAGGTTTACAACCATACAGAGCCTTGGATCCATCTGGACCATACAAAACAATTTAATTTTATCCTCACAGAAGTATCTGTCGGTTAAGAATTTCCTAAATTTTATCATGAAAGAATCTGATCATAGGGACCATACATATGATTATTTACTATCTCAAGTAAGTTAAGAGCAAACATCAAATACATCTGACCATCAGAATTATGGATATGGCCCACACAAGAATGGTCATAACAAGTTCTCAAATATATCTTTCATATAAGGCCAAGATCTCAGTCGTCTGAACTCCGATTGAGGCTTATTATATACCGTTGGAAAGCTGGTTCAATTTTCTACAAATTCAACGTAACGTATATTTTTAATATATTCATTAAAAGAGTTAAAAATGGGTCCGTTTTAGGCAAATCGGAATCCTACATGTGTTGCTAGACAGCAGCCAAGTAAACTTGATGTTACGAATAATTGGACCGTTGGATGGCTACGAAATTTGGTCCAGAGTTAGTCATATTGTGGTTCATATTATTCCCAAGTTTTAAATCTGATCTTAGCATGGTCAATTTTATATAATTTTTAGAACTTGTTGTCCAGATACTAAAAAAAACAGGATTACATGTACCATACTGACATGGGCGTGCACACAAGAACTCCACACAGTGGGGCCCACATATTAAGAAAATAAAAAGAGGAAGAAAGAGGAGGATGAGGAGGATGGGAGGAGGGGTGTAGACTCACCTCAATGGATGGATGGTTGGATGATGATGTGTGGTCCACTCCCTCTTTGATCAATGGTGGGCCACACCTTGGCCCCACTCTCTCTTAAAATCTCGGAATTTTTCAGAATTTTTCGAAGTATAGGAAAAAAATAAGTGCAAGAGAGCAACTACTCTTACATAGGGAATTGGGGGTTGAGGTAGCAAGATGATGTCACTACGCCAAAATCGCCAATTTGCGACGGACGAATCCGTCGCAAAAATCGCTTGGTTTATTGACGGATTTAATACGTCATTAATGGAAAAAGTCCGTCACCAATCCTATCTTTCTTGAAAATCCATAGTTCAATAGTCGCGGAATTTCACGACGGATCGAAACCCGTCACTAAAATCTAATTTACGATGGATTTTGGTTCATCGTAAATTGGCGACGGACTAAATCCGTCGCAGCTTTTGAATTTGTGATGGAATATGATAGTTGCAAATTCCTGCCCAAAATAGCAATTCGCGACGGATCATTGTCCGTCGTAAAAGGGCTTTTGCCTAACATTTATTTTTTTTCATTTTTTTTAGAATATGGTGGAAATTTATGGTTTTTATATATATATATATATATCTATATATATTATATATATTATATATATATATATCTATATCTATATATATCTATCTATATATCTATATATATATATATATATATATTTTTTTTTAAGTCTAAGAATTGTTTTTATAGAATTTCAGTGGTTTAATTGTACATATTTGTATCTAAGGTTGTTTTTTAACAATTGATTAAATGCAAAATTTTTTTTTTATTATTTTTATATCAAATGAGTGGAAATTATTTTTTTATAATTTAAAACTAATATTTAAATGATTTGTAATATCACATGAAAAAGAATATTGAGAAGTTTAAAAAATTTAACAATGTTTGAGAAAAATTGAGATTTTGAAAAATAAAAATAAAAAATTGTGATTTAATAAAAATCTATTTTGTAGGAAAAAATGAATATTAAATAAAGTTGATAATTTTGAAAAAAAGAATTTGATTTCGAGAAAAAAAATAATATCTTGAAAAAGAAAATTAAAAAGATTAAAAAATGTGAAAATTTTGACAATGTTGAAAAATGAAAATATTTTGAAAAAGAAAATAAGAGTTTGTATTTTGAAAAATAAAATAAAATTGATAAGTTCGATAAAAATTGTCAAGTTCGAAAAAAATGCTTTTAAAAAAAATGGAGAAGTTCGAAAGAAATGAAAATTTTAAAATAAAACGATATTAAAAAATCGATACTTTAATAAAAAAACAAATATTTTGAAACGAAAAATAAAGAAGTTGAAAAAGTCTGTGATTTTGAAAAATAATTGAAAATGTTCAAAATTTGAAATTAAAAGAAAAAGTTATTTATAAAAACATTGAGATTTTGAAAAAAAAAATATCATTTTAAAAAAAGAAAATTGAAAAGTTGAAAACAAAATGTAACATCCTGGATTTTCACTGTTTTGGATTTTCAAAAAAATCCTTGAAATTATTATTATTATTATTTAATTTAACTTATATTATCACTTATTGACCATTAGCACTCAACGTTAGCTTATACACGAGTGATCCAGTCTAGTCACGATCAGACCGTGTGCAGGCCATCAAGTCAGATGATCGGTTTGTACTCGGCGACAGCTTGTGCAGGCCGTGCAGCAGCCGAGGAAGGTCAGAAAAATCTAAAAATTTAGGAAAGCATAGATCTCACTGGGCTTATGGTCCATCGCGGACCACGGACCCAGTGGACACCCAGAATTAGAATCTTGCACTTGCCAAATGCACCCCACCAATGGCAGAATTGAAAATCTGGCACTTGCAAATAAAATCGAGATACCGGCTTTCCAGCCGTTGGATTTCTTCCAAATTTATGGTGAAGGTCTAATGTATTTTTCTACGCCCGTCCACAAAATCTGGGACCTGATCGTTGCACAGTGACCATTGATCACAAACTAGACCCGTACGACTAAACCTATATCCGATCGTTCTCAAATTTTGCATGGCCCTTCATCGGGCCATGAATCACCTATTCTGTAAGTTTCATGGCTAAAGGGCCACCAGACCCAACCCAATCACCAAAATGGGCCCCACAGGGCCATTTAAAGATCGGAACCATATGCTCAAACCCCATACTCGTTAATCTGTTTGTTCCTAAACTTTGCGTGACCCCTCATCAGGCCATGGAGCACTTGTCCTGTAAATTTAGTGACCAAGGACCCATCAAAGCAACCCCGTTACTATTTTAGCCTAAAATCGACGGTTTAGAGTAAGCATGACCAAATTTCCACTTTCACTAGTTATAAACAAGCCACACTATGAACATAATTAATCCAAACCCTAATCATTGCCCACGAGAAATCTCACTATCAAATTCATTCCAAAAATGCCCCGAATTTCTAAACGAGCTCTAGACCGCTCGTTGGTGGGCCACTAGTTCCAAAACTATAGAATAATATCCGTCTTCCTGGGCTTGACGTCTATCGCGGGAGTCGGACCTGGATACTATCCAGAACCGTTCAACTTGAGCTAAAGGACGAGTGCATGAGAAGTGCAAATACCCTGAAGGAAGAAGCTGGAACTTAAGTGAATTGGGTCGTCCACTCTTATTCAAAGTTGAGGATTTTGGACTATTGGTTTACGACCAAACTTCACACGTAGAGTAAGAATATTTCTCCACTCATATCCGTATAGCCGCGGCCCTGATCGACTATCGGTGACTGTTGAACAGACTTCTAACCATATCTGTCGATCGGCGCATCCAAATGGCGAGCCGATCATTTCCCTATGTAGATCAGCGTTATGGCTAGCTATCCTATGGTGTATATCAACTTATACACCCTATAGTGGGCCCTAAAGGCTAGAAAGACCCTACCATAGGTCTAGTATAGTAAAAACCCAACACTTGGGGCCATTTCCACCAAATCTGACATTATAAAAGGGGTTCATTTGGGCACCCCCTCTCCCCATACGATTTTTCCCTAGAAAAGGGAGAAGAGAAAGAGGAGAAAGGAGGAGAAAGAGAGAGGAAGAAGAAAGGAAAGGAGTGTGTGGTAGGAGGTGGGGCCCAAGGAAGCTCAACCTTGCAACTCTTTACCCCTTCTCCAAGGAAACCCTTCACCTCAACCGCAAGAACAGCTTCCGTTGGCTGTCTAGGTAAATCTCTCATCCATTTTTCTTGAAACCCATGTGTTGAGAAGGGATTGGCATAGATTTCTAACATGCAAGTGCTTACTATAGGGATTTCAGCCGGTCAACCCCCAAAGTCTCATTCCTAGGTCGTTTTTCGAACGTCCAATGATCCATAGGTGCGGACTATTAATCTTAGGTGGCCTAGCACCAATTATATCATGAGTTTAATGATTTTGTTTGCTAGGGTGAAGCATATGTAGAATCTAGAGAGACCTTAGGATTTGGGTGCTTATTTGAGATGTATGGAATTGTATGTTGCTTACCCTTTCTTATGATGTTGTTTGTGCCTTACTTGTTTGAGATATTGTGGATGACTATATGCTCATGCGTTGCCTGATTTTCTCATATGTTGTTGCCTATGATGTGCATGATGTTTGTCCATGTGCATTTGATTCCTTGAAATGTTGGAAGTGTTCAACTTCCTCACCAACCCACACACTCACATGCACCTTGATCCTGATAACGTAGTATGCTTGTTAGGAAGATTTGACTCATAGGTTGTGATGTATGTGAACATGACATTTTTATGCTAGTTGGAAATCTTGATGGTTGGCATGCTATGAATCAACATTGAACCCTCGGGTTGGTCGTAAACATGAGGAGAGATGGTAGTTCCATCGGTAGGACTATGCTAGTGCTAAACCCTTGAGTTTGGACGGGTGTGTATGGGTGGCTGTAGTTCGACTACATGGGTCCCTTGTACTCGATGCAGCTCGTCACATGCTCGCCCGACTCGTGCGATCTAGCCTACTATCTGACCAACCTTGTTTGTTAACCATGTGTAACGCCCTGAAAATTGGGGGTTGAGCACAAGCTCAACTCCCAAGTTCCAACGCATCACTTATGCAACATAGATAATGATGATTGAATGTTGTTTGTATTAATGCATTAAACATGAGTAGGATTAAGCTAAAACAGCATATCATACTCCAGAGACAGTTAAATTACGCAAGCGGAAGACTATAATAGATATATAAATTATATAAACTGTTGTAAGTCTCTAGAGTGTGAACATGTTACCAGGTTAAATATATTAATGTATACTCCAAAAAGGATTAAAATGAATATACATGGGTGTTTCAAACGTGCTAAATAACAAGTGTAATGGCATCTAATCAGTAACCCTAAAACCCCGTCGATCAGTACATGACTCACATGAAACCACCTGAAAATAGCATGCAGGAGAAATCCTCCTCATCATCATGAAAGTCTGGCTCCGCTTCGCAAGCATCGCCATCATCTGAAACTCAAACAGGGTCTGGTTGGTGTGTACAACACCGTCCCGTAACGTGGAAGTGAATGATCAACTCAGTGGAACAATAAAGCATAGATTAACATGTTATCAATTCAGTCAAGCAGTAATGATAAAGCAGTACAATCAAACATTCCTAAATAATCTTGTTAATGCAAGTATGAAATGTAGTCATGATGCATGCCCTCGCCAATGCTCCCTCATGCGACAACATCTTACGTCCGCGGCATGCGCTCATCCCTCAGTGCTCCACATCTTCCAGGCACATGCAGTGCTATGTTATGAACATGATTACCGAGTTGTTATTAGTCATTTTCATACAGCAGTATTGGGAAACTAAGGTACCTCCCTTATATCATTCCCAAATAATGATCCATTCTAGGGTCGTCAGTCCTAGATAATCTCATACGATGATGCGATTCTAAGTCACTGTAAAGGGCTGTCAGGGCTGTTACATGCACTCGTTGCACTGCTCCCCCATCACCTTATCAATACAGGCCTAGTTTATACTCTGTTTACTACGGGAAGGCTCGTCGCCTCACCGCAGATTCAGAGTATACTCGAGGTCACTACAAATGGCTCATCACCAATCAGTGTTGGCCGACAGATCGAATACAGTGTCCCATACCACCGTATTCGGCTCATGAGTCTGGGTTGCTTACTGGTCACTACGGAGAGGCACATCACCCCAACGTAGGCCGACAGCTCGACCACGGTGTCTCATACCACCATGCCCAGCTCATGAGTCTTAGCGGATCGAGGTACCAAGGTTAACGGGTTTACACTGGTAAGTTTGGTACCTTAGGTTCAAACAGTAGCGTCCATACATGGTGAACATATATTAGACAGATCGGGTTACTTGACGAGCCCGACTAGTACGAGCGCACAACCAACTGAACGACATGAAGTGCATAAGCACTTCGTGTGGCCTAACCACTGTCGCCAACAGAAGTACGACTCGGGTTCGTCAAACGCATCTTACGTGGCGAAATGAATCTCAACCACGAACTTAAGTCTGTTACCGATCGCCTGGACTATAACATAGCCCCAATCATACTCAATCCTTAACCAGAAGCATGCAAAGTAAAGCAGAATAAACAAAATGATTCAAACATGTTAATAAGCATGTTATAAAGCACAATATAAAGAGGAAATACAACACATACATTTCATAAATAAGCGATTAACTTAAGCAACGTACATGAAGGAAATCATACACATCTCTAAGGTAGTTGAGAATCCTATCTCAACACCTCTCTAAAGCACCATCACCTAAATACTTACTCTCACAAGCATTTTCACAAACACATAGAATACACTCTTTTAACATACATAACATATACTAGCAAAAAACATATATTAGGGAGAATCCTTTCGCTGAGTAAGTATTACACATATATATAGCATGTTCATACAGTAATTAATCATGGCAAACACACTTTCAAAATTTATACGTATATGGTATTTTCTACAAATATACAGAATACAAAATACGCCATAATTTGCATATGCAATCGAAACGCAAAACGAACATCACATTGTACATGTACAATAACACCTAGATCATGAATCTATCATTATCTGACATTGAAAGCGTTGAAAACCATAACCTATACGTCTAAAGTCCGCACCTTACGTCGTAGAAGCGTCACGAATACGCTAGAATCTCTAAGCCTTCGTCTACGACAGTCTATCAACCTATAACACGATTTAAGTTAGCTACTTCACTACTTGTAGCAATTGAAACCCTAAAACAGGTTAGAGTTAGGTTTTTCTTACCTAAGAACGAAGCAGGAATCGCCGGGATAACGACTGGAAAGTGATGGTTAAGCACGTAGATCGGCAGAGTAGACTAGCAGGAAAATTTTCCCACTTCTCTCACACTTTCTCTTTTCTCTCCTCTCTCCTAAGGTTTCTCTCAAATTCATATGGGCTGAATGAGAGAGGGTTTTAGGTCCTTATATAGGCCCAAAACTCACCAAATTAGACTCAGGGCCAAGGTATACTTAGGTTATGTCTAAAGAGAGATTGTTCCGTCTCAACGGAGCACTTCTGGAGCCCCCCCTTGAGCCAAAGGTCGGACTTAAGCTCACTGACTATGGATTTAAGTCGAGTTAAGATTTTAGTCCGATCGGCTTGACAGATCGACTGTGGTGGACCAGTTTCAATTCAACGGTCCTCGTCCATCGATCAGGGCCACAAGTGCACTACCATGTATGAGAAATTTTCCCTGATCCGAGGGTGTAATTGGGTCAGATTCTGATGGTCTGATTGCTTACATTAGGCCCGCAAGTGACAAGTCTCAGATTACTTAAATTTAGATATTTATTTCTAAAATATCCATGTTTCTCACACACTTCACTCCGGGCTCAAGCGAATAGCCCTGGGACACTATCTGGATTTGATTTCTGAGATGGTTGTCAAGCCCAGTAAGGTGGTCTTAATTCTATAACTTCGTATTATTCGGACTTTCGATGTGCGGTCCAGATCTGATACGGAGTTTCGTGATGCTCCCGAGAGCAGCCAGGTAATGAGATTGATTAGATTTTAGGGTAATGTAGCGTCGATGATTCTACAAGTTTTGGGTCTTGCAAATCTATTTAAAGTGATTCAAACAGATTTTATAGCTAATCTAGTTTAGCACTTAGTTAAACTCATCTAATTTCTAAAGGATTTAATCCTGTATGATTTCTGCCTGAGGTGATACTTGGGTCTTTGTACGGATTTTGAAAGTATTGTTCTTCATTACCTAAACTATAGGATTCATGCCTAATATAAAAGTACTCAAAAACATCTAAAGAACAAGGTGGTGAAAGGTGAAATAGGAGATTTGAAGGAAATGGGTTGAAAGGGGACTTGAGACTTTGGGATTGAGTTTTGACAAGTTAATAAGGTGTTAGGATTTGACCCATTGCCTAAGTACGTCTATCTCCAGGTTGGCAAAAATCTGGGGTGTTACACCATGTTTGCTCACATATGTATGGAATCTGGAACACCTTACCACCGTTGTAGTCCATTGATAACGAATTGAATATCGATCCATAGTCTCGTGAGCTGGGCATGGTGGAATGGGACACTATGTCCGAGTTGTCGGCCTACGCTGGGGTGACGCGCCTCCCCATAGTGACCACGAGCAATTCCTTTCTCTCGGCACTCCCCATGTGTTTGAAGTCGGGGATGGGGAACCCGACGGGATCACGGATCGTGGGGTCTTGGCCTCACACGTTGGGGGGTCTTGGCCTCGCAACTAATTCAGGGCATTTAATATGTGGGGTGTATCAAATTCTCCAACCTGCTGGATGATAGACTTAATTAAGAACTCAGCTAACACGATCACATTTCATCGCACTGGTTAGGGTGGCGACTCGGTAGTCAAGGTCACTCTGAGGGAGTGTTGGTCATAAGCGATCGTTAGATGGAGTCGGTTGAGGGAGTGTTATGGCGAGGGCATGCATCATATCATCTATCATGCATATGCATTAATAATATTAGTTAGGTGTTTATGAATGATTTCCTTTCATTAAGTTCATAATATAATTGATGCTTATTACAACTTAAGACTAATAGCACCCACTGAGTTGATCACTCACTCCCACTTTGGGACGGTGTTTTAAAACACTAACCAGACTCGCCCATAGATGTAGGTGATGTAGATTTGGAGGAGGACGAGTTGTCCTACTTCCAGCTGATAGGTGGTTCTCCATCAGCCTAGTAGTCCAATTTTGGATCGCTGGGTGTCGGACTCAACTTATCATTCTTTTTGACATATTTTTGTAATTTTGTTAGGCAACGCCTTGTGCGACCCATTTATATTATTTTGGGACTTGTATATATTTAACTTCTTCATTTCAGTAGACTAGTTGTGGTTGTGCTTCATGTTTCAAGAAATTTCATATTGCGCATCTAAACCTGATTAAACGCAAATTATTAAAGAAAACCGGTTATAAGTGACCTCGGGAACTTGGGAGTCGAGTGTATGCACGACCCCCGATTTTCAGGGTGTTACAAGATGGTATCAAAGCAATAGTTTGGAATCAATTGGGTCATGGGTCATGAACTCACTAACGCGTCCGCTGACTTGAGAGGAAACGCAATAGAAAAATATGAAAATGCTAAGAACCACCCCAGTCCCTGAGCTGACGCTCTTAGACGGAAGGTGAGACTTCCAGAGTGCTAGGGTTGAGTAGCGAGAGTAAGTAGTGACGCTAGGAAATAGGTCCGAGAGTCTTACGAAGGGCTTAGGCTAAGGAGAGAGAGCATAACAATATTAGAATTCGACTTGGGAGCCTTACGACACGTTCAGCCCTTTCCTGGGCAAGAAGTCGGAAACTTAACAGCGAAACCTGATCCGACTAACTAGGAAATTTAGGTAGTCTAGGCCACCTAATCCCTAAGGGCCCGTTTGGCCAACTGTGTTAGGTGGGATTAAGGTGAATGGAATGGTAAGAGTAGCAATACATACATGTGTAAGGTATTGTCCCTAGATTGTCTGTATCTCATGTTTTCCAATAGCAGGTTTGGGGTGCATGTAATTAAAGGTAAATCGCGGGATTTCCTTTCAAATTACACTTGAAAATCCCATATCACACCTTCCAACACAAGACTCATTTTGCAAAGCCTATGAAAAAAATTCTAAATTCCGTCCCGCGCTCATTCCAGACATGTCATTCCCAAATCTTGAGTGAGGATTAGCATTGTAATTTAGTACAACTTAAGGCCACTAGCCCAACAGGCCCTAAGCCTAAATTCCTCCTTCCTACCTATCTCCTTAAAGTCTTCGCATGCCATCACTCTGTTCTTTAATTCTCCAGTACATTGTTAGGAACGAACCAGAACAGAGTGATTTGACGGTTGAAACCATCATCCTAGACCAAACGAGCGAATATCAGGCCAAATTTGATAATTTCGACCCATTTGGGGATAAAGAGTTAGGGGTGAATGAAAATTTACCGAAAATAGTGAAATTGAAGAAAAGCTGGGTTTTGGCTACTAACTGGGAGGAATTTCATGAAATAGATAAGCACATTGCGTAGACCAGCTTCTCCTATCCCAAAATCATATATGGCACGTCCCGATGGGCCTTACCGGCGCCCGGGAAACATCAAATAAAGTGGGCCCCACCCGCAATGCAGAGGCCCAGTGGGACCCTGCCCGCACAACCCGCCCGGCCACATGACCCCACCCGCTGACCCCGCCCAACCCCCAGCCATGCACACGGACCCCGCCCGGGTGTCCAGCAACTCGGCGGGACCCCGCCCGGACCCCAAATGCTTGATCCCCCCCTTTTTGCCATGAAAATTCAAGTGGGGCCCATTTCTAGTGCATTTTAAAGACCCAAAATCTCTCATTCTTCCTCTCTCACTCCCCTCCATTGCTTCTAAACCCCTAGAAAGACCTCTCCCTCTCCCATTCACAAAACCAAATCCCAAAACCACATTCTTCTTCTTCATGTTTCCCTCCCCTCCAACCACATGTTTCAAATCTTATGTTTGTCAATGCATGTCGATGATTTTAAATAGAAGAAGTGTTTATTGATGTGGAGATGGACGGCGGAGATCACGTTTAAGAGACTTTGCTTGGAAAAATAAAAATAAAAATAAAAAAAATCAGTTGTTTTGAGTCTTCCTCAACTGATGTTGATCTTGCTGTCTACAAGCCCGTTCGGGTTGAAGGTGATGGAAGACTAGTGCCTGCTACAGCTGACGAGGTTATGGAAGTTGAAGATTCACTTGAAGATGACAGGATAGAACCTCCTCTAGTTAAAGACCCTATGCACACTGAAGGATACATTTCAAATGATGGGTTTTCCTCCAAGAAGGTTGATTTAGAGAGCTTAGAAGGTTTTCTTTCACAATGTTTCTTTCTGTGTTATTTCCTTGTGGTTATTTATGATTTTGCACATATTCTGGTTATGAATTATACATGTGCACTTCAGTGAATTGGGTACTCAAGGTCCTATTGTGTTTCATTCCTAGGCATTTCAACCATTTCCTCCAATCTCTGCTTTCTAGAATCTTCTACTCTATGATGCCTTGTCCCTTAAGAAATTCAAATATCTAGATGCCTTAGAACACAAAAAGGGCTTACTCTTTTCCTTCAATTCCTGCTGCAACATCTAGTTGCTTTTGGATACTAAGGTTTTACGTATTTTTGTTAGTAAGAAAATATATGGAATGATTGAAAAACAAAAAAAAAAAAAAAAAAAAAAAGAAAAAAAAAGGAAAGGATGATATTAAGGTGGTCGAAAGGTTTGAGCCAAAGCTATCAAGTTGGAAGGGTTGGCTCCTCTTATTGGGTGGATGACTAACTCTCATCAAAGTTGCTTTATCTAATCTCCCTCTCTACTATGTCCCTCTTTTGCTGCCCAAAAATCTATGTTGGATAGGTTGGAAAGATTGAGAAGGAATTTCTTGTGGAAGGGAGCCGAAGACAATCACGAGTTCCTTCTACTTAAGTGGAAAGAGTTATGCAAGCCTATCCATGGAGGTGTAGGTTTGCAAGACTTGGAACTATAAACAAGTCCCTATTAGGAAAATGGGTGGGGCAGTTCATTGTGGAAGAGGGCCACCTTTGGAGGGAGGCAATCACACACAGAAAGCGTTCTTAGTAGCAAGTGATTTTGCATGATTGGTGACCTATGATACTCAGATCGGGTCCTTAAAATTCCTCAGAGCACCTGTCACATATGGTGTGGCATAATGTCGGGATGGTTATGGGAATTGTGTCAAATCTAGTTTAGCTCTATGGAAATGTTTTATATTAACATGATATTAATCTTTTTATTGTTTGACACAATAACATGCTAAGGCTAATTTTGATGGTTTCTTGTGGGGAAAGCTAGGCTGTCCACTATTGGTGGTGTTCTTTGAGAATGGGATGGGAAGAAAATTGCTAAGTGCTCTTGGACTCCCACTATGCTGAAGATTCAACTTTGATTTAAGTTTGCAAGGCAAAGATGGAGTTTTCCTCGGGCCTAATTATTTTTAGGGTAATTCCAACAATGTTATCACCTGGGTCAATGGTGATCCATACCTTCGGAGAGTCACTAATCTAATTGGGAAAGTTCATGACATGTGCCAAATGGTTAGATTCTTTCTTTCTCTCAAAGTGCCAAGGGAGTTCTTGCTTAGTCCTGTGACAGTATAGATCGCCTTGAAACATTTATTTTCTGATTTTTGTTGTTTTTCTTCCTGCAGTATTTTGCTACTTTTTTTTAAAAAAAAATTATTTATTTAACATTTGTGTTACATCCGAACTCTTGGCGTAGCTCGGCTTTGGCCAGTTTTTCTTTAAAAAAATAAAAAATAAAAAATAAATTTAGATTACTAAAAAAAAAAACTACAAATTATATTTTATAAAATAACTAAATATTTTTAACATATTTCAGTAATTAAGATAGTAACTGTTAAATGCATAATCATGTCACTTGGAGTGCAATTCTAGTAACAATAGGAGTGGGAATAAGGAATTTGTTAAGATTGTTGGCTAAGAAGTTTCCCAAATGATCACTTTGATATATTGGTTTGATAATTCATGAGTGGAGAGATTGAGATTTGAGAAGGATGATGCCTATAGACTTCAAGCGAGGTGGAAGAAATGGAGATGTGCATATGGAGTTTTATGTGATCGTCAAGGTGCCACTCAAATTTAAAAAAATATTTTTTTTTAATAAAAAAGAAAAAAGAAAAAAAGGGTGAGATTTTATAGGGTGGAAATAAGACCAACCATGCTTCATGGAATAAAATGTGGGGCAATTAAAGGACAACATGTTCATAGGATTAGTGTAGCTAAAATGAGGATGTTGAGATGGATGAGTGCCAAGACAAGGAAGGATATAATTAGAATTGGATACATTCGAGGGAACTTAGGAGTGACACCGATAGGTAATAAGATGAAGGAAAGTAAATTTAAATGGGTTGGTCATGCACAACGGAGACTAACAACTACATGGGTTAGAAGGAGTAAATTTATATGGACGCCCATGCCGAGCCCCACATTATTGGGTGGGGGTCGACAAGAAAAGTTTAATTAGTTTAGACTTGGTTCAGGCGACCTCAGAAAAGATACATATTATCAGGCGTCGACTCCTAGCGGCCTAGAGTAGACAAAAGAATTATGCCAATTCTGATTGGCGTTCGACGCGACCCTACCAGAATCTTCTGCATCCTTCTTAGCGTTATTAGCACTTCAAACCTCCGAAATACCTTAGAACTTTCGATTCTTCCTTCCCTCTCAAAGTTTAGGAAACTGAAGTGCAGTGTGCAGTCTGCTCCTAACCGACTAGACATGAGATCGAAATGGTGATATACATATAAGATTTTATAATATTAGGAACTTTTTTATGATAATCATTTGACCATAAGCACCATGGGAGATTTGAATCACTAAGTTAGACAAGAATTAAAATGAGAACTCTCTCAGACCAAGACCCAAAGGACAACCTTATAAATAAGAGATTTAAACTTTCCAATATTAGTCATTCCCTAAACATTTAGATTGATCGGACTATGAAATTACGGAAGTAGACACCTGCGAAGTGTTCGCGGCTTGACTCAATTCTCAATCCTGAGCGACTACCGATGGACTCACTGCTTTGACCGAGCAGAAGACCAGGATTCACCAGGACAAAGAAGTGATACGATGAGCCTTCTACCCTGGTCAGGTAGATGATCGATGTTATCGGGTTCAAGCCCACTACAACCGTCACTCCGTATTGATCTAACATTGAAAACAAATATTTTTACTCTAGATAGAGGAAAATTGTCGCCATGAATCTAAATCTTTAGAAATAAATGGATAAATAAATAAATTTTGGTAAACCATCAGGGTGAAAAAGTTTTAAGGGGGGTAGATCACAATGAGCTAAGGTAGTGTATTTATTATATACCCTAAAACGTATATAAACCCAAAACCAACAAAACTTAAGCAAACGAACTAATAATATCTTTATTTATTACCCTTAGGCAATTTCAGGGACGAAATTGTTTTTAAGGGGGGTAGATTGTAACATCTTGGATATTCACTTTTTTGGATTTTCAAAAAAAATCTTTGAAATTATTATTATTTTTTTTTTATTTAACTTATATTATCACTTACTGACCATTAGCACTCAATATTAGCTTATACATGAGTGGTCCAGTCTGGTCACGATCAGACCGTGTGCAGGCCATCAAGTTAGATGATCGGTTTGTACTCGGCGACAACTTGTGCAGGCCATGCAGCAGCCGGGGAAGGTCAGAAAAATCTAAAAATTTAGGAAAGCATAGATCTCACTGGGCTTGTGGTCCATCACGGACCACAGACCCAGTGGACACCCAGAATTAGAATCTTGCACTTGCCAAATGCACCCCACCAATGCCAGAATTGGAAATCTGGCATTTGCAAATAAAACCGAGATACCAGGCTTTCCAGCCGTTGGATTTCTTCCAAATTTACGGTGAAGGTCTAATGTATTTTTCTACACCCGTCCATAAAATCTGGGACCCGATCGTGGCACGGTGACCGTTGATCACAAACTGGACCCGTACGACCTAACTGTAAGTGCTATATTTTATATCCCTGTTTGTTGTCAAATTTGTGGTGCCAAAATCACTGTTATATATCTTGCATAAGTGAAGCTCTCTTAAAGATCAACATTCATGAACAAGCTAAGCTCACAACAAGCAAAGCTCACGAGTACAAAGATCAAACTTGAATGCAAGAACTACTCACAAGACATGACTCAAGCTGCAAGACTTCAAGAAGAGTACAAGGCTGTTCATAAAGAACTCAAACACTTTCAAGATTGAGCTACATCAAGATTTCAAGATTGAGCTACATCAAGATTTCAAGATTGAACTACATCAAGACTTCAAGGCTCATACTTCAAGGTCACTAGTTCCTAATGTTTCAATGTCCTTACTTCATGGTTGAGGTTTGACTGACCTTAGGTTGACCTTAGAAGTAGGTCACTTTGGATACATAAATCGAATGTTTATTTTACATAAGGTTGGTCTGTTCTTCGACTAGTCCTAGGCCTTCTTTGACTAGTCCTAGAGTTGCTTCGACCAGTCTAAGAAATTCCTCGATCAGTCGTAAGTTTGTTACAATAATCGGATAATTTCTGTTAGGCTTCGACTAGTCCAGGAATCTGTTCGACCAGTCAAAGGAACAGTGTCGACTACATATTCGACCAGTCGAAAGTCTTTGACTCAAAGTCCAACGATGAAATTTAAGTTCTTCGACCAGTCGAAGGAGACTTTCGACCAGTCGAAGGAGTCCTTCGACCAGTCGTAGAACGGTCAAAGCTTATCACGCCTGATTTTTCAAATATTTATTATTGCTTCGACTAGTCGAAGAGCTCTCTAGACCAGTCGAACACGCGATCTGCTCACCTATAAATAGAGCACGAATCTCAGAAGAAATCATCGAATTAATTAATCCATTCAAGCCAATCTTCGTCGAACTTCTGAGAGATAATTCTGTACTCCATCTAAGCTAAGTGTGCTTATTTAATATTCTCTTTCCTTAGCTTATTTAATTAATTGATTTTGTTTCTGCTATTCCAATCTAATTTGATAAGAGGAATTGTTATTCCCTTTCTTTGGAATCAAAATCAATTAAGGCAAGCCCTACTTGGTTTAATTTAAAATCTATTAGAATTAGAACCATTGTAATTGAGTACTGGACATTGAACTTGGACATTCAATCATCTGCTCTAACTTGGTTCTACCGGGCTGCTACAACGAAGGAGATAATCATGTATTTTACATTTAATTGTAAATTCCTTTCTGTTTTGGTTTCTTTCAAGATTTGCCAGAAAAATCTTGTTGTATTGGTTATCTGAGGAGAGCCAGGAAAACTCAGAAGTGGGGTTTTTTTAATTGTGTAAGCCCACAGACAAAGACACAATTGTAAAGGTTTTTAGTGAACCTGGGAAAACCTATTTTGTTAGTGAACGCTAATATCCCCTGTGTGAGGATATTAGGAGTGGAGTAGCATTTTGTGTG
The DNA here is from genome assembly GCA_021015155.1 of Magnolia officinalis. NCBI lineage: Eukaryota > Viridiplantae > Streptophyta > Magnoliopsida > Magnoliales > Magnoliaceae > Magnolia > Magnolia officinalis. The sequence continues at coordinate 21,528,604 of JAJHSJ010000013.1, read as the reverse complement.
GCTGTTGTTTAACAGTTGGTGAACACACAAGCGAACCACTATAATCCCTTGTGTTGTGGTTGAATGATTTATACTTCTAATCTTTAATTATTCTTTTGTGGGATGTATGTATGGTGGTGAATCTTGTAATCATTTAATTCAAGCATTGTGAGAATTTTGTAATAGTTTAAAATTTATTTTTTGCTATTCCTTTATCAGCTTGATATTCAATTTCTTTTAAAAGTTGTTCCAGCAAGGTTGCCCTGCCATTTTTATGGTGTATGGCTGTCCCTAGAACAATACATTTGTGATTACAATTTATTTCAATTCAGTTTGTATTTATTTCTTTATTCCTCTTTGGTTTGAAATTTGATACAAAGATCTTTCTAGAAATAAGGTTGTCCTACCATAAACTCTGGTTTTTGGTGTAAGGTTATCCTTAGAACAACATTTGTATCAACCTCCCAAGATCTAAATTTTGAGGTTGTTTTACTTTCTTGCATTGTGATTTACTTTGGCTATCATATTCTTTTTATTTGGCATTGTCTTATTCTCCCTCCCCCCCCCCCCCCCCCCCCCCCCTCTAGAACATATAGCTAGGCCTTTTCAAGTGGTATCAAGCCTAATAGCTCTTTTTTAATTCTTGGATTTAATTCCTGAGCTAACGATTTAAGCTATTTACGATGTCAAATTTTGATAGCCTTTCAGTCACAAGGCCTCCACCCTTTGATGGCTCCAACTATGCCTATTGGAAAACAAGAATGAGGATCTTCCTCAAATCAATGGATGAAAATGTGTGGCAAGCCACAGTGACTGAATGGAAACCTCCTATCATGGAAGTTACTGGGGTTGATGGTTCAAAATCTCTGAAAGTCACACCATATTACCAATGGACCACTCTTCAGAAAAGTGAGAGTAGTGCTAATGCTAAAGCACTAAATGCAATTACTTGCGCACTATCACTGGATGAGTTCAAAAGAATCATTTCCTGTGATACTGCAAAGCTAGCTTGGGATATATTAGAAATGACACACGAGGGTACTACAATTGTCAAAAAATCTAAAGTCCAACTCCTCACAACCAGATTTGAAGAAATTCATATGGAGGAAAATGAAATGTTTATGGACTTTTACACTAGATTGAATGACATTGTAAACTCAATGTGGGGTCTTGGTGATAAAATCCCAGAAAGTAAAGTGTGTGCAAAGATATTACGCTCACTTCCTGAACGGTTCAATTCTAAAGTAACCGCAATCCAGGAACTTCGTGATACGGATAATATGAGGGTAGAAGAACTAGTTGGTTCTCTACAAACCTACGAGTTAAACTTTAAAGCTTCTAAAGGTAAATCTATCGCACTAAAATCTTCTAAATATAATTCAGAAGAAAATTCTGATTCAGAAGATGATATGGCTCTTTTAGCTAAGAAATTTTACAAGATTTTCAAAAGCAAGAAAATGGTTGATTTTCAAAATCGAATGATAAAAAGAAGTTTAGACCCAAATCTCGAAAATCTTTGAAAGATAGTCAATGTTACAACTGTCAAGAATATGGGCACTTAGCAAATAGATGTCCTAAAAAGGACAAACCCAAGAAGAAGGGTATGTTGGCTACATGGGATGAATCATCTGATTCTGAAGCTTCTTCTGAATCAGAAGATTCTGAAACTGAGTTGGGCAATGAGGTTAAAGCTCTTATGATTCTAGCCAAATTCACATTTTCAGATAATGACTCAACAAGTGAAGAAAATCTGAGTAGTGAATGTGAAAATGAAGATGATCTTCAAGACGCTTATAATGCCCTATATAAGGAAAGTTGTAAAATTGCTGTCAAACTTAAACTTCAAAAAGAAAAGTTTTCTAAACTCAAAGAATGTTTTGAATCACTTGTCTTAGAAAAATCACAAATTTCAGATTGTTTTGAAAAATCAAAATGCGATTTGGAATTCAAGAACTGCCTAATTATTTATTTGAAATCTGAAATTGAGAAACTCAAAACTGAAATATCTTCTCTTCTGAGTCTAAAGGACACATGGAAATATGCCCAAGGAGATCCAAAGTTAGAAAAACTTTTATCCGGATCAAGAAAATGTGGCAATCTATCTGGGTTGGGCTATGATGAAAATCTACCTCCTAAACAAAAGTATACCCCTCCTATGTTTGTTAAAGGAGAGTCCTCAAACTCAAAAGGGAAAAGTACTTATCAAGATTTTTCTAGAAATTCAAAAACTTTACAAAAACCTAGAAGCAGCCATGTCAACTTTAATCAGAAACGAAATCCACTAGCTGAAAAGATAGTTGATTTACTCAAGGAGCTCTTAAAATCTAACTCTATAGGTCATTCTTACAACTATAAACTAAAGAAGACCAACTATGTTCCTAAACCCAAAACTATTTTAAAATGGGTTCCTAAAGTTGTCTGCTTAGTTGCTCACACTGCTTTCAAAGTAACAAGTCATTCAAAGTGGTACCTAGACAGTGGATGCTCCAGGCATATGACAGGTGACAAAGCTTTATTCACGGATCTGAAAAATATGACTGATGGTTCAGTCACATTTGGTGATGGTAGCAACTGCAAGATTATAGGCCAAGGTACGGTTCAACTTTTTAATCTTCCTGTGTTTAAAAATGTCTTATATGTTGAAGGCTTAAAACATAACTTGCTTAGTATATCTCAAATATGTGATAATAATCATAGTGTTCGGTTTTCTAATCAAAGCTGTGAGATACTAAACAATAAGGGTTTTGTAATATTAACTGGACGTAGAACGTCTGAAAATTGTTATATTATTAGTGAATCCAGCTCATCTAATCAAACATGTTACATGGTCCATACAGACGAGACTGATTTATGGCACAAACGTCTTGGACATGTACATTATCGAAATTTATATAGATTGAGCAAACGAGAACTTATAAGAGGTTTACCCAAACTTCAGAAATTAGATAAGATATGTGGTGAGTGCCAGATAGGCAAACAAACAAAAACTCACACAAAAAGGTGAATTCAAATACCACATCAAGACCACTTGAACTCCTCCACATGATCTGATAGGACCTACCAGAACAGAAAGTCGTGGTGGGAAAAAGTATATCCTGGTAATAGTTGATGATTTTACCAATTCACTTGGGTAGTCTTCTTAAGGGATAAATCTGAAACCCTTGAAGAAGTGAGAAAAGTTTTCAAAAGGATTCAAACTGAAAAATCTTCTCAAATCAGTAAAATTCGTAGTGATCATGGATCTGAATTTGAGAATAGCAATTTTGAGAAGTTTTGTACTGACCAAGGAATATTACATGAATTCTCTGCTCCCAAAACTCCACAACAAAATGGAATTGTAGAAAGAAAGAATAGGGTGTTTCAAGAAATGGCTAATGTCATGTTGAATAGCATGAAGCTCTCTAAAAATCTTTGGGCTGAAGCAGTCAACACAGCTTGCTATATTATTAACCGAGTCTACACTAGCAAAGATAATAATAAAACGGCTTACGAATTGTGGTTCAATAAAAAGCCTACTGTTAAATACTTTCAAGTTTTTGGCAGCAAATGCTATATTTTACGAGATCGTGAAAATTTGGGAAAATTCGATACGAAAAGTGATGAAGGGATTTTTCTAGGATATTCCTTAAACAGTCAAGCTTATAAGGTTCTGAACAAAAGAACGGGTGTGATTCAAGAGTCCATTAATGTTGTCATTGATGATCACTTAAACACGCCAATCTCTAATTCAGATAATGATGAAGTTCTAATCATTGATAAACCCGATACTTCATCGAATCAGACTGATTCTGAGTTAAGGACTGTTAAAGATCATCCAACCACACAAATTCTTGGAAATCCTCTCACCGGTGTTCGCACCCGTAGACAACTTGAGGATATATGTAATTATGTATGTTTTACATCCCAAACAGAACCATCTAACTTAAAAGAAGCCCTTGCTGATGAGAACTGGATTGTTGCGATGCAAGAAGAACTTAACCAATTTGTAAGAAATGATGTTTGGTATCTCGTACCAAGACCTAAAGATAAACACATCATTGGAACAAAATGGATTTTCAAAAATAAGCCTGACGAATGTGGAAATATAATTAGAAACAAGGCTAGAATAGTGGTACAAGGTTATACTCAAATTGAAGGGATTGATTTCGATGAAACTTTTGCACCAGTAGCACGTCTTGAATCTATCAGACTATTTATATCCATTCCATGTTTTAGAAAGATAAAGATCTATCAGATGGATGTGAAAAGTGCTTTTCTAAATGGCGATTTACATGAAGAAGTCTATGTTGAACAGCCAATGGGTTTTGAAGATCCCAAAAGTACTGATTATGTGTATCGGCTTAAAAAGGCACTTTATGGATTAAAACAAGCACCTAGGGCATGGTATGAGAAACTAACGAAATTTCTTTTAAGTCATAATTTTCAAATGGGATCTGTTGATAAAACTCTATTTGTTAAAAAACATAATGATCATATCTTAATGGTGCAGATTTATGTTGATGATATCATTTATGGATCAACTTGCACTGACTTGACTACTGAGTTTGCAGATTTGATGAAATCACAGTTCGAAATGAGCATGGTTGGGGAATTGACTTATTTCCTTGGATTACAAGTAAAACAACCTGAAGGAATATTCATTTCTCAATCTAAGTATGCTTTGAATCTAATCAAGAGATTTGGATTTGAGAATGGCAAGAATTTTGATACTCCTATGAGTACTACCCTGAAACTCTCAAAAAACTCTAATGGTAAAAATGTTGGCTCAAAACTTTATCGGAGTATGATTGGTAGTTTGTTATATTTAACTGCTAGTAGACCTAATATTTCTCTAAGTGTAGGTATTTGTGCAAGATATCAATCTAATCCAAAAAAATCTTAATTGATTGCTGTCAAGCGAATTATTAGATATGTCGCAAGTACTGTAAATCTCGGTCTCTGGTATCCTCATGAGACTAGTGTCCAATTAGCTGGGTACTCAGATGCTGACTGGGCTGGTAATCTAGATGATAGAAAATCAACCAGTGGTGGTTATTTTTACATTGGAAATTATCTAGTTTCCTGGTTTAGTAAGAAACAAAATTCTATATCACTATCAACAGCTGAAGCTAAGTATATCGCAGCTGGTAATGCATGTACGCAGCTAGTTTGGATGCAACGAATGCTAAGTGATTATGGAATTAAACAGGATTCTATGTTATTACATTGTGATAATTCCAGTGTGATAAATATTTCAAAAAATCCTATTCATCATTCTCGTACTAAGCACATTGACATTAGATTTCATTATATAAGGGAATTAGTAGAAGAAAAAGTTATATCTCTAGAATATATTCCTACCGAAGATCAACGAGCTGACATTTTCACAAAACCTCTCGATAAAAGCAGGTTCAAAAAGATGAAATTTGATTTTGGCATGTGCATTTTTGAATGATTATTTATGCCTACTTGTATCATAGTGTATATATTTGCTAGATTGAATTCTAATTTTTGAATAATTTGCAAGAAATATGAATTTTTGGACATTCTTCGACCAGTCATGAGTATACTCGACCAGTCGACCTTCAACCGGTCGTAGATATCCACGACCAGTCGTAGATCTCAGAAATCACTTAAAATTTGGGAATTTTTGCTTTCTTCCTCATTTCGTTTTTCCTCTCTAAGGAGCCGAGCTTCGACTTGTCGAACCCATCTTTCATGTTCTTCAAGGTTAGTGTTCCAAATCACGTTTTTCTTGCAGATTTGTGTCTAGATTGTTTACTTTTCAAGCTTTAAGCTTTGTATTTTGGATTTCATTGAGATTTGGGGTTTGGATTTTGAAAAATCTGTTTTGTGTAAACCCACTTCTCAATCCTTTGCAACTTCTTAATTCCTTGATATCCTTGTTGCAAATGGCTTCTAGAGGTAGAAAAACTACTTCCCGTGGTCCTTCTTCTTCCTCTAGATCGACCATTATCTCTAAGCGTCATCTTCTTGTTCCCAATGATGATCCATCTTATGTTAGGGACATCAGATTACGTAATGTTATTGTTGAACATCCTGTTAATGTTAATCATATTGCACCTTTTGACATCCTTCCTATGCTTGAAGCTGTAGGTTGGGTTAACTTATTACATTGGGGTGGGCCTGCATACCAGTCCATTACCCAATCCATGTTTACATGTATTAGTGCTTTTTCACAGGATAATTTAACTTTTAAAATATCTACTAGAGAAGGGCCTTTTGACATTGATCGTCATTTAATTTCAGCCCTTATGGATATTCTTGTGAATGATGAGGGTATTCCTATCCATAACTTAACTGATAAACCCTCAATGTCTGAAAAACGCATGCTCACTAGAGACTTGTGCAACATGGATGTTCAATGGACACAAAAAGGGAATGCACTTCCCGCAAGGTATTTATTACCCAAGTACAGAATTCTCCACAAAATCTTTGTGTCTAATATGTATCCTCGTTTGGGTAATAAAACTGACTTGACTTCGTTTATGGTTCGTGTTATCCATGCTATCTCCAAAGGTACTCAGATTTGTTTACCATCTTTAATCTGTCATTTCATTCTTCAGTTTAGACTCCATCTTAGTCATAGTGACATTTCTTTTGCTTATTTAATGACTGTATTGGCTACACATATGTTAGTCGATATGCCGGTTGATGAGGCACCAATCCATCATCTGATCTTCAACAATACTAATATCAATAAGATGAAGCTGGATCTACTTCCTGAACAAGGTGGTGGTGGTGGTGGTGGTCATGAAGAAGCTGGTGATGACATTAATATGGTGACATTTTTGAGGAACTGGATTCTGACTTGACAAATGATCCAGATTTTGAACCATCTGATATTGATGCTCGTCTGAGTGCATTAGAGGATAAAGTTGAGAATATAAATGTAAAGATGGAAAACATGTCTGTTGTTCATGATTTACAATTCAAGTACATGCGCAAATATCTTAGGCGATTGAACAAAGGCATGCACCAACTTGATCCCTCTATTCCCGCTCCGTCATCTGGTTCTAGTTCTGATTAGTTTATATGAGACTTCAGGTCTGTAATAACTTTTTAACTTAGTACATGGTTGACTGATTTTGAGTTGGATATTATCTATGTTTTATGCTGGATATTTATTCTATGTGAAGCTATGCTGAGTATCTCTATCTCTGTTTTGCTATAATCTCATAACTCCTCATGTTTACTCTCATATATCCCTTTATTTAGTTCTCCTTTATTGTTGTTTCCTTTGTCATATTGTGACAAAAAGGAGGAGAATGGTTTATTCTTAACGATATGATTGTGAGAGGAGTAACATTGGTTATGTTACTCAGGGGGAGTATGTTTGAACTAGTTGAATAAACTGGTTGAATGTTGAATGTTGAATGTTGAATATTGATTTGCAGGTAAGCCAGTTGATATGAACTGGTTCATATCTCTTTAACCAGTTGTTTTATTTTATGTTTATCTTGGTTATGTGTTTTGTCACTAATTTGATAAAGGGGGAGATTGTAAGTGTTATATTTTATATCCCTGTTTGTTGTCAAATTTGTGGTGTCAAAATCACTGTTATATATCTTGCATAAGTGAAGCTCTCTCAAAGATCAACATTCATGAACAAGCTAAGCTCAAAACAAGCAAAGCTCACGAGTACAAAGATCAAACTTGAATGCAAGAACTACTCACAAGACATGACTCAAGCTGCAAGACTTCAAGAAGAGTACAAGGCTGTTCATAAAGAACTCAAGACACTTTCAAGATTGAGCTACATCAAGATTTCAAGATTGAGCTACATCAAGATTTCAAGATTGAACTACATCAAGACTTCAAGGCTCATACTTCAAGGTCACTAGTTCCTAATGTTTCAATGTCCTTACTTCATGGTTGAGGTTTGACTGACCTTAGGTTGACCTTAGAAGTAGGTTACTTTGGATACATAAATCGAATGTTTATTTTACATAAGGTTGGTCTGTTCTTCGACTAGTCCTAGGCCTTCTTCGACTAGTCCTAGAGTTGCTTCGACCAGTCTAAGAAATTCCTCGATTAGTCGTAAGTTTGTTACAAAAATCGGATAATTTCTGTTAGGCTTCCACTAGTCCAGGAATCTGTTCGACCAGTCGAAGGAACAGTGTCGACTACATCTTCGACCAGTCGAAAGTCTTCGACTCAAAGTCCAGCGATGAAATTTAAGTTCTTCGACCAGTCGAAGGAGACTTTCGACCAGTCGAAGGTGACCTACGACCAGTCGAAGAAGTCCTTCGACCAGTCGTAGAACGGTCAAAGCTTATCGCGCCTGATTTTTCAAATATCTGTTATTGCTTCGACTAGTCGAAGAGCTCTCTAGACCAATCGAACACGCGATCTGCTCACCTATAAATAGAGCACGAATCTCAGAAGAAATCATCGAATTAATTAATCCATTCAAGCCAATCTTCGTCGAACTTCTGAGAGATAATTTTGTGCTCCATCTAAGCTAAGTGTGCTTATTTAATATTCTCTTTCCTTAGCTTTATTTAATTGATTTTGTTTCTGCTATTCCAATCTAATTTAATAAGAGGAATTGTTATTCCCTTTCTTTGGAATCAAAATTAATTAAGGCAAGCCCTACTTGGTTTAATTTAAAATCTATTAGAATTAGAACCATTGTAATTGAGTACTGGACATTGAACTTAAACATTCAATCATCTGCTCTAACTTGGTTCTACCGGGCTGCTACAACGAAGGAGATAATCAGGTATTTTACATTTAATTGTAAATTCCTTTCTGTTTTGGTTTCTTTCAAGATTTGCCAGAAAAATCTTGTTGTATTGGTTATCTGAGGAGAGCCAGGAAAACTCAGAAGTGGGGTTTTTTTAATTGTGTAAGCCCACAGACAAAGACACAATTGTAAAGGTTTTTGGTGAACCTGGGAAAACCTATTTTGTTAGTGAATGCTAATATCCCCTGTGTGAGGATATTAGGAGTGGAGTAGCATTTTGTATGGCTGTTGTTTAACAGTTGGTGAACACACAGGCGAACCACTATAATCCCTTGTGTTGTGGTTGAATGATTTATACTTCTAATCTTTAATTATTCTTTTGTGGGATGTATGTATGGTGGTGAATCTTGTAATCATTTAATTCAAGCATTGTGAGAATTTTGTAATAGTTTAAAATTTATTTTCTGCTATTCCTTTATCAGCTTGATATTCAATTTCTTTTAAAAGTTGTTCCAACAAGGTTGCCCTGCCATTTTTATGGTGTATGGCTGTCCCTAGAACAATACATTTGTGATTACAATTTATTTCAATTCAGTTTGTATTTATTTCTTTATTCCTCTTTGGTTTGAAATTTGATACAAAGATCTTTCTAGAAATAAGGTTGTCCTACCATAAACTCTGGTTTTTGGTGTAAGGTTGTCCTTAGAACAACATTTGTATCAACCTCCCAAGATCTAAATTTTGAGGTTGTTTTACTTTCTTGCATTGTGATTTACTTTGGCTATCATATTCTTTTTATTTGGCATTGTCCTATTCACCCCCTCTAGGACATATAGCTAGGCCTTTTCACAAACCCATATCCGATCGTTCCTAAATTTTGCATGGCCCTTCATCGGGCCATGAATCACCTATCCTGTAAGTTTCATGGCCAGAGGGCCAGCAGAGCCACCCCAATCACCGAAATGGGCCGACACGGTCATTTAAAGATCGGAACCGTATGCTTAAGACCCATACCCGTTAATCTGTTTGTTCCCAAACTTTACATGACCCCTCATCAGGCCATGGAGCACTTGTCCTATAAATTTCGTGACCAAGGACCCATCAAAGTAACGTCATTACTCTTTTAGCCTAAAACCGACGGTTTAGAGTAAGCATGACCAAATCTCCACTTTCACTAGTTATAAACAGGCCACACTATGAACATAGTTAATCCAAACCCTAATCATTACCCACGAGAAATCTCACTATCAAATTCATTCTAAAAATGCCCCGAATTTCTAAACGAGCACTAGACCGCTCGTTGGTGGGCCACTGGTTCCAAAACTATAAAATAATGTCCGTCTTCCTGGGCTTGATGTCCATCGCGGGAGTCGAACCTGGATACTATCCGGAACCGCTCAACTTGAGCCAAAGGACGAGTGCATGAGAAGTGCAAATACCCTGAAGGAAGAAGCTGTAACTTAAGTGAATTGGGTCGTCCACTTTTATTCAAAGTTGAGGATTTCAGACCGTTGGTTTACGACCAAACTTCGCACGTAGAGTAAGGATATTTCTCCACTCATATTCGTATAGCCGCGGCCCTGATCGACTATCGGTGACCATTGAACACACTTCTAACCATATCTGTCGATCGGCGCATCCAAATGGCGGGCCTATCATTTCCCTATGTAGATCAGCGTTATGGCTAGCTATCCTATGGTGTATATCAACTTGTACACCCCATAGTGGGCCCTAAAGGCTAGAAAGACCCTCCCATAGGTCTAGTATAGTAAAAACCCAACACTTGGGGCCATTTCCACCAAATCTGGCATTATAAAAGGGGTTCATTTGGGCACCCCCTCTCCCCATACGATTTTGCCCTAGGAAAGGGAGAAGAGAAAGAGGAGAAATGAGGAGAAAGAGAGAGGAAGAAGAAAGGAAAGGAGTGTGTGGTAGGAGGTGGGGCCCAAGGAAACCCAACCTTGCAACTCTTTACCCCTTCTCCAAGGAAACCCTCCACTTCAACTGCAAAAACCGCTTCCGTTGGCTGTCTAGGTAAATCTTTCATCCATTTTTCTTGAAACCCATGTGTTGAGAAGGGATTGGCATAGATTTCTAACATGCAAGTGCTTGCTATAGGGATTCCGGCCGGTCAACCCCCAAAGTCTCATTCCTAGGTCGTTTTCCAAACCTCCAACGATCCATAGGTGCGGACTATTAATCTTAGGTGGCCTAGCACCAATTATATCATGAGTTTAATGATTTTTTTTACTAGGGTGAAGCATATGTAGAATCTAGAGAGACCTTAGGATTTTAGTGCTTATTTGAGATATATAGAATTGTATGTTGCTTACCCTTTCTTATGATGTTGTTTGTGCCTTACTTGTTTGAGATATTGTGGATGACTATATGCTCATGCGTTGCCTGATTTTCTCATATGTTGTTGCCTATGATGTGCATGATGTTTGTCCATGTGCATTTGATTCCTTGAAATGTTGGAAGTGTTCAACTTCCTCACCAACCCACACACTCACATGCACCTTGCTCCTAATAACATAGTATGCTTGCTAGGAAGATTTGACTCATAGGTTGTGATGTATGTGAACATGACATTTTTATGCTAGTTGAAAATCTTGATGGTTGGCATGCTATGAATCAACATTGAACCCTCGGGTTGGTCAGAAACATGTGGAGAGACGGTAGTTCCATCGGTAGGACAATGTTAGGGTTAAACCCGTGAGTTTGGGCGGGTGTGTATGGGTGACAGTAGTTCGACTACATGGGTCCCTTGTACTCGATGTTGCTCGTCGCATGCTCGCCCGACTCGTGCGATCTAGCCTACTATCTGACCAACCTTGTTTTTTAACAATGTTTGCTCACATATGTATGGAATCTGAAACACCCTACCACCGTTGTAGTCCATTGATAACGAATTGAATATCGATTCACAGTCTCGTGAGTCGAGCATGGTGGAATGGGACACTGTGTCCGAGCTATATGCCTACGCTGGGGTGACGCGCCTCCCCATAGTGACCGCGAGCGATCCCTTTCTCTCGACACTTCCCATATGCTTGAGGACGGGGATGAGGAACCCGACAGGATAACGGATCGTGGGGTCTTGGCCTCACACGTTGGGGGGTCTTAGCCTCGCAACTAGTTTAGGGCATTTGATATGTTTGGTATATCAGATTCCTTAACCTGCTGGATGACCGGACTTAATTAAAAACTCGGCTAACACGATCACATTTCATCGCACTAGTTAGGGTGGCGACTCGGCAGTCGAGGTCGCTCTGAGGGAGTGTTGGTCATACGCGATCGTTAGATGGAGTCGCTTGAGGGAGTGTTGTGGCGAGGGCATGCATCATATTATGGTAACGCCCTGAAATTCGGGGGTTGAGTATAACTCAACTCCCGAGTTCCAACGCATCACTTATGCAACATAAATAATGCTGATTAAATGTTGCCTGTGTTAGAACAATAAACATGAGTGAGATTATACCAAAAATAGTAACTCATACTCCAGATCATTAGTATAAAGGCAAGCGGAAGACTGAACTACATATACATGTATGTAACGAAACAAAAATCATTTTTGTTCTCCAGAGTATGAATCATCTGAGTTACCATATACATATGTTTGTTTTGTGAACAAAATGTCAAAATTAATCTAAGAGGCGATCCCTACAAATCCCGTCAGTCCAGCAGCCTAGTCGAAGCCGCCATAGTACTGCATATAAGAGAACTCCTCCTGGTCCTCGTCATAATCGGGCTCCGCCTCCTGAGTCGTCGGCTCGTCTAAACCTGAGACGGAGTTTGGTTGGTGTGCACAACACCGTCACGTAACGTGGGAGTGAGTAGCTAACTCAGTGGAACAATAAAGCATAGGTTAACATGTTATCAACACAGTCAAGCAGTAATGATAAAGCAGTAAAATCAAACACTCCTAGCTACTCTTATTAATGCAAGTATGGATGCAGGTATGATGGATGCCCTCACCACACCCTCCCTCGTGCGACACCATCTCACGTTCGCGGCATGCTTTCATCCCTCAGTGCTCCACATCTTCCAGGCACATGCAATGCATGATGAGCATGATTACCGAGCTTTTAATTAGTCCATTTCAAACAGCAGGATTGGGAAACTAAGGTGCCTCCCTTGTATCATTCCCAAACATGATCCATTCTAGGGTCGTCAGTCCTAGTTAATATCAGACGATAATGTGTTTTCTAGGTCACTGTAAAGGCTGTCAGGGCTGTTACGCACAGAGGTTACACCACTCCCCCATCACCTCTTTAACGATTCATCACTATAGAGAAACAGGCCTAGTTCATACTCTATATACCGCGGCAAAACCCTAAGGCTCACTGCGATTTTAGAGTATGCTCGAGGTTACTACAAAGGGCTGTCAGGGCTGTTACGCACAAAGGTTGTACCGCTCCCCCATCACCTTATCAATGTAGGCCAACAGCACGAATATAGTGTGTCATACCACCATAATCGGCTCACGAGTCTGGTTGCTCAATGGTCACTACGGGGAGGCACGTGGCCCCAGCGTAGGCCGACAGCTCGACCACGGTGTCCCATACCACCATGCCTGGCTCATGAGTCTTAGCGGATCGAGGTACCATGGTTAAAAGGGATTCTCACTGGTAAGTTTGGTACCCTAGGTCCAAGCATTAGCAACCAAACATGGTGAATATACATAAGACACACGGGTTACTTGATGTGCTCGGTTAGCTCGAGCGCACAACAAGTTGAGCGATATGAAGCACAGAAGCACTGTGTGTGGCCAACCACTATCGCCAACCGAAGTACGACACGGGTTCGCCAAACACATCATGTGTGGCGAGATGAATCTCAACCACGATCTCAAGTCTGGTACCGAATGTCTGGATTATGGACATAGTCCCAAACTCAATCAATTCTCAACCATAGCATGTAGAGTAAAGCATGATAAACAAAGTAATTCAAGCACACTAGCAAGCATGTCATAAAGCATATTATAAAGCATGTTATGAAACAAGTTACAAAGCATATTAAAAAGCATGTTATAGAGCACTATACAAATAGGGATACAAACACATAAATTTCGTGAGTGGTTAGAGTAAACAACCACATGGAGGGAATCATACATGTCTCTAAGGTAGTTGAGAACCCCATCTCAGCACCTACCTAAGGCACTAACATCTAAGCACTTACTCCTACAAGCAATTTCACAAACACTTAGAGTGCACTATTTCAACATACATGTCGTATGTTAGTAAAATATGTATTAGGGCTGTCCTTTCACCAAACTAGTATTTTATCCATGTATATCATATTCACACAGCAAATAATCATGACAATTACATCTCCAAAATTTATACATATGTAGTATTTTCTAGAATACACAATTTCAACATACATAGTGTATATAAGCAAACATGTATTACGGTGATTCCTTTCACCAAATAAGTATTTTATCCATATACTATATAATCATACAACAATTAATCATGGCAAACACATTTCCAAAATGTGTACGTATACGTTATTTCTACGTATACCTAGAGTATGTAAAATTCCATATTTTGCATCTTTAATCGAAACAGGAAACGGAAAGCACTTTGTACATGTGCAAATACATGCAGATCATGAATCTATCATTATCTGACATTGAAAACGTTGAAAACCATAACCTATACACCTAAAGTCCTCACCTTATACCTTAGGATTGCAACGAATCAGCTAGGTTCATTAGGCTTCCGTATCCGGCGAATTTGTAGCCTAAAGAACGAAATCGGTTAGCTATTTCATAACCTATAACCTTCACGCTCCCAAACAGATATAGGGTTAGGGTTTCTTACCTTAAAACGGAGTCGGTATCGCTGGAAAAACGTCAAGGAAGGGGTGGTGCAGCCCGTATGGTGGTCGAAAACAGTAGGAGGAAGATTCTCCCACAAATCTCCAGCTTTCTCTCTCTTTTTCCCTCTTCTCCTTAGGGTTTTATCCCAAATTCGTATGGCTATGAGAGGGGCTGCCCTAAGGTCCTTATATAGCCTAAAAACTCTCCGGAATAGACTTATGTTCAAGGTATAATTAAGTTATAAGCAAATCGGCTTCAATTCAGCTCAAAAGAGGGTTTCTAGCGGCCCTCCTTGAGCCAAACGTTGGACTTAAGCTCTCTAACCTTGGATCTACGTGGGGTTATGTTTTTGTCTCGGTCGGAATCCCAGATCACGCGTGGCGGACCATTTTTAGTTCAACGGTCAGTGGGCCTCGATCCGAAATTCCAAGTACATGTAATTGTTCCTGAAATTTTTCCTGATCCGAGGGTGTATTTGGGTCAGATTCTGACGGTCTGGTTGCTTATAAAATGTACGCAAGCGATAGGTGCCAGATCACTATTCAAGATATTTATTTTGTAAAGAAAACAGGAGTTTTCACACTCCCTCGCTCCGGACTCGAGCGAACGGCTGTGGGATATCGTCTGGACTTGATTTCCGAGATGGTTGTCAAGCCCAGCGAGGCGGTCCTGATTCCTTAACTTCGTACTATTCAGACTCCTGATGTGCGGTCTAGACCTGATTCGGAGTTTCAATTCGTTCCCGAGAGCAGTCGGGTAATGAGTTTGATCCTAGACTTTAGGGTAACCTAGCGTCAATGATTCTACAAGGTTTGGGTCTTGCAGATTGTATTTAAAGCGATTCAAACGGATTTCATGGCTAATCTAGTTTAGCACTTAGTTAACTTTGTTAAATTTCTAAAGGATTTAATCCCAAGTGATTTCTGGTCGAGGTGGTACTCGAGCCCTTGTACGAAAATTTACGGGTCGTTACAATCTACCCCCCTTAAACAAAAATTTCGTCCTCGAAATTTGTACCTTTTTGTATTCCTCGAAAATCTGAGGGTAGTTCTTCCTGACCTCGGCCTCAGTCTCCCAAGTAGCTTCCTCCTCTGAATGATGCGTCCATAGTACCTTCACAAGTGGAATGACCTTGCTACGCAGTACCTGCTCCTTCTTATCAAGGATATGTGTCGGGCGCAACTCATACGTAGCATCCTCGCTCAGCTGTACCTGCTCCCATCTGATGATATGTGAAGGATCAGGAACGTACTTCTTCAGTATAGATACATGAAATACGTTGTGTACAGCTGCAAGTGGCGTGGGCAAAGCGAGACGATAAGCCACATCACCCACTCGATCCAGTATCTGAAACGGACCGATAAACCTCGGTGTGAGCTTCCCCTTCTTCCCAAACCGAAGGACTCCCTTCATAGGGAAAACTCAGAGGAATACATGATCCCCGACCTTGAACTCAAGCGGTCGTCGCCTCATATCGGCGTAACTCTTCTGCCTGCTCTGCGTTGTAAGTAGTCGACGCCTGATAATGTCGACCCTCTCCATAGTCGCCTGCACCAACTCCAAGCCAATCAGACTACGCTCGCCAACCTCAGCCCAACAATGCGGTGCTCTGCAAGGACGACCATACAGGGCCTCATATGGCGCCATACCAATACTCGCTTGGAAGCTGTTGTTGTAGGCGAACTCTGCGTAAGGAAGACAGTCATCCCAGCTGTCCTTAAAGTCCAATACACATGCGCGCAACATATCCTCCCGAATCTGATTCACCCGCTCTGTCTGCCCATCAGTTTGAGGATGAAACGCCGTACTGAACTTTAACTTCACACCCATCGCTTCCTGGATACGAGTCCATAAGATAGATGTGAACCGAGTGTCTCTGTCCGACACAATCTCAAGTGGAACTCCATGCAGACGCACAATCTCTCTGATATACAATCTAGCCAGCTCGTCTGCAGAGTTCGTGACTCTGATAGGGAGAAAATGGGCCGATTTGGACAACCGGTCCACAATCACCCAAATGGAATCGTGTCTCTTCCTCGTGTTCGGCAGCCAGATATGAAATACATGGAGATGAAGTCCCACTTCCACTCTGCTATGGGCATGGGCTGAAGCAGTCTAGGAGGTCGGCGATGTTCTGCCTTGACCTGCAAGCACGTCAGACAACGAGACACATACTCAGCGATGTGGGCCTTCATGTTATCCCACCAATACGACCGTCTCATATCCCGGTACATCTTCGTGCTACCAGGATGCATTGCAAGCTTCAAGTTATGGGCAGACTCGAGAAGCTCGCGTCGCAAGTCAGGCATGTCAGGAATGCATAGGCGGCCATGGAATCGTAGACCCCCATCAGAACCAACTCTCCACTCGGAGTCCTCGGCGTCGCTAGCTAGCTCTCGAAGCTCAAACAGCCGCATATCGCCCTCCTGGGCCTCAATAATCCTATCGTCAATAAGTGGTCTCACCTGAACGTGCGCAACACACTCAAATGGCTCCTCCACAGTGAGTCTCTGTTCGAAGTCCCGCACGAACTCAACCATGTCCCACTCAGCTATCATCAACGGTGCTGCAAATGCTATGGCCTTCTCGCGGCTCAACGCGTCTGCCACAAGGTTCGCCTTGCCAGGATGGTAGGAAACCTCGAACTTGAAGTCCTTCAAGGTCTCCATCCATCGGCGTTGTCTCATATTCAAGTCTCACTGTGTGAATATGTACTTAAGGCTCTTGTGGTCGCAGAAAAGCTCGAACTCCTCTCTGTAGAGGTAATGTCTCCAGAGCTTCAATGCAAAGATGACAGCTGCCAACTCCAGGTCGTGTGTAGGATAATTCTCCTCGTGCTTCCTTAATTGTCTCAAGGCATACGAAATCACCCTGTCCTTCTGCATCAGGACACAACCCAAACCAACGCGAGACGCGTCAGTATATATCGTGTATTTCTCCCCTTGCTCTGGCAATACTAGCACAGGGGCGGACGTCAACTTGTCCTTCAGCTCCTTGAAAGCTGCTTCTGCCTTCTCATTCCAGGCGAACTTCAGGTCCTTCCGGGTCAACTGAGACAACGGCCTGGAAATCTTTGAGAAATCCCGAATGAAGCGCCTGTAATACCCTGCCAGACCAAGGAAACTCCTCACCTCGGTAACTGAGCCAGGCTGCTGCCAATCCTGAACCGCGGCTACCTTAGCAAGGTCCACAGCTATCCCATCCTTGGACACTACATGTCCGAGGAACTTAACTTCCTCCTGCCAGAAGTCGCACTTCTTGTACTGTGCGAATAACTGGTTCTTCTTCAGCGTACCCAACACCGCTCTCAGGTGCTCCTCGTGCTCCTCCCGACTCGTAGAGTATATCAAAATGTCATCAATAAAGACGATGACGAATCGGTATAAGAAAGGCCGAAATACTCGGTTCATCAGGTCCATGAACACGGCTGGTGCGTTCATAAGGCTGAACGACATCACTAGGAACTCATAGTGCCCAAAGCACGTCCTGAAGGCTGTCTTCTACACGTCCTCATCTCTGACGCGCAACTGGTGGTACCCCGACTGTAGATCAATCTTCGAAAAATACTTCGCCCCCCTCAACTGATCAAACAGATCATCTATCCTGGGCAAAGGATACTTGTTCTTCACCGTGACCTGGTTCAACCTACGGTAATCAATACATAACCATAGTGACCCGTCCTTCTTCTTCACAAATAGTATAGGTGCTCCCCAGGGAGACACACTAGGTCGTATAAAACCCTTCTCTACAAGCTCGTCAATCTGTCTCCGCAGCTCCTCCATCTCACATGGAGGCATATGATAAGTCGGCAATGAGATGGGTGTCGCACTAGGCATAAGATCAATTGTAAAATCGATCTCACGCCGAGGAGGTAAACCAGGAATAGTCTTAAACACATCTATAAATTCCCGAACCACTGGCGTATCTTCCAATGTCGGACCATCGATCAGCACTAATAAAGCAGCATAACAATCAACACGGCAGGGCCAACTGACCTGCACTGAAAACGTGAAAACTGTGCCGTCAGATCTATAGGCAGTCACGATCCGAGTATCACAATCTATCTCTGTCCTCATCTTAGCGAGCCAGTCTATACCGAGGATAACATCGTAGTGCCATAGTGGAGCAACAATGAGGTCGACGAGCACTGTGCTGCTACCCAAATCCACAGAGCAACCCTCACATAACCGTGCGACATCCGAAAAAGTCTCAGTGGTCGTAGTGAGTCTCAGTCCCTTAGTGGGAATAGTACGCAAAGATAGACATTTAACTGCCCCACAAGAAATAATAGAAGTAGTGGACCCAGTGTCCACCAACAAGGAAACGGAAGTACCGTGAATGTGAGTCGTACCCTCAAAAGCTGCAGGGGCCGGAAACGACGTCTCATGTGCCTCAGCAACGAGCGTATATACGCGAGCCTACTGCTGACGGTTCGGTTGTGGAGCCAAGGGCCGTTGGGGCGGCCTGAAGCGTGATACAGGAGGTTGGAAGGAAGGATGAGCAGGGGCAGTCTGTAGAGGTGGAGTCAATAAGGCCTGCGGGCGAGAACGACCCGACATCTGTGGCGGAGAGAAACCACTATCCTTCATCCGCGTGAAACAACTCCCAATAGGATGACCCTGTTTCCTGCAGTACGTGCAGGTCACAATAGGGCGCCTCATCGGAGCCACTGGCGCTGCGATCCTGGGAAGCGAGTCAGCACGAGGCCTCTTGCCTAGGATAGGCCTGGTCTGTACCTCCTGTCGTGGTCTCACAACCATAGCACCACGAGAACGGGCCAACCGGTCCACATCCTGCTCGGCCGTCATAGACATGTGAACCAGGGCCGCATAAGTAGGTATACTGAGGCAGCATATCTTCGACCGTATGTCAGGTCACAAACTTCCAGAAAAGCGATGTATCCGCATCTGCTCATTGACGAGGATAGTCGGGACAAAACGGCCCAACTCTGTGAAACGGTGCTCGTACTCAGTAACCGTTATGCCTCCCTGCCTGAGG
Source organism: Magnolia officinalis (assembly GCA_021015155.1). NCBI lineage: Eukaryota > Viridiplantae > Streptophyta > Magnoliopsida > Magnoliales > Magnoliaceae > Magnolia > Magnolia officinalis. The sequence continues at coordinate 21,509,114 of JAJHSJ010000013.1, read as the reverse complement.
CGCAGAAACTCATCCTCCCGCTCATGTCAGTAAGTCTGCGGGTAATATTTCTCGTGGAACCGGAACTCGAATGCCTCCCAGGTCCACACGTAGCCCTCTGCGACCGACCGCAACACACTATCCCACCATAAACTGGCCTCCCTCTCGAACATGAAAGAGGCCAACTCGACCTACTCTGCCTCTGTACAGTGCAGCATCCATAGCATCTTGGAGATGCGGTCCAGCCAAAACTCTACCTCCTCAGGTCTGTGAGAACCCATGAATGAGGGAGGCCTCAAGCGCTGAAATCGCTCGAGTAAACCGTGGTTACCAACATCTCCAGTAGGAGGTGTGACAGGTGTGGGCAGAGGCACATCCTCAAATTGAGCAGGAGGCTCCGAAAGCTCAGCAGGACGTGTGGATGTCGTAGGTGGAGTCGAACTACCACCCTGGGATAAGGCCTCAGCAATAGTGGTCATAAGCTGCTGCTGCTGCTGCATCTGCTGCTGATGCATCATCAACATCAACTGCTCGATCCTATCCGTGGACGGAGCAGCCTGTGAGTCATGCTGCGCAGATGATGATGCCCGGTACTGCTCATGAACCGGGGGCGTGTAAGGTGGCAGTCCACCAGTAGGACCAGCAGGAGGCTGATCAGAATCTAACCCATGGTCCGCAGGACCACCACTACCAGAAGGAGTCTGGTCCATCGAGCCAGTAAGACGGAGGTGTGCCGTGCTCCGTGTATACTGTCGCGGCATGCCCTATACAACATAGGGTATAACATTGGTGAGATAAAGCATAGCAACGCATCATATAAGCACTTTAAGTATTCCACACATCTCAAGCAAAAGAGGCTACATGCTTTTCATTTACCCAAAATTGTCATAATATATGGAATACAGAGTTACATGAATCATGACAGAAATTACATGCGAGCCAATACATCCACAACATCAAACACTCAAAACATATAACTAACTACTACATCATCAACATGAAACATAAACCTACTACAGAGAAAACCAAACAACTACAAGCAGCAGTATGGATGGCTAGGCATCCGAATCAGGCGATGGAGGAGGGGCATTCTTGTCCTGCAGACAACACAAGATGGCCTTCAAGGTGCGAGACACCTTGCTGAGCTTGGTTCGGACCCGCCCGACCTCCTGTTGTAGGGCGGCTTGGCCCTCCTCAAAACGGGCTAAACGCGCATCTATGGCAGCCCGATCCACGTCCTGCTCCTGAGCCGCAGGAGGTGAACTCTCCTCTGTGTCCTGGGCCTCAGGTTCCTCTTCCTCTTCTTTAGCTTCACTCCCCTCTTCACTCTTGTCTTCATCGCTCTCAATCTCATTCTCACTCTCCCCCTGTCGGGCCCGTTGTCGCTGTGCCCCAAGCTTCATCTGCTTGAGAGTATTCTCGTCGATTTGGTGGACCGGTACTGGCATTTCTGCCCCCAGACTATAGCCATACTCGCGTGCAATCCTGCATATGAGTCAGCCGAAAGGAAGCGAATCAGAACTCCTGGTGGAGCGTGCAACATTCACGATCTGACGCAACACGAAAGTGGGTACACACAAGTTCGCCCTCTGCCCCACTTGGTACAGAAAGTCAACCATAAGTCGCGTGCACTCGCTGCGATTACTGTGCCTGGGGTAAAGGTTGTATGTGAAGATGTGATGTAGTAGGCGGAAGTCGTCAGACATGTGGGACACTAGCAGGCTTTTGTTCGGTTGCCACTCAGCTAGTCAACCACCACAAAGGTATCGTGTGCGACGATCCCTTTCACGAGCAGTTCCCAAATTCAGCTCGCTAGCATGCACGTCACCAAGGGGCATATTCATAAGCCGTGCGATCATCCTCACATCAATGGTGACGAACAGATCCACCCCAACTAAGAGCCGGAACTGCAAAGGTTCTAATGTAGGCTCACGAATGTTGGCGTAGAAGGCTCTGACAGTGCCGGAATTTGCGTGACCTCTGACCTCAAATAGCGGACCCCAGAGGGCCGCCTTCACTTGCTCAAACAAATAATACTCCCCAAATAGCCGACCATCCACCTGGGCTTCAAAAAGAACTCTGCGGTCCTCATAGACTCCATGAGGTAGCGCCGCCAACTATACCCGTTCAGCAGGGATCCGGGGATCAAGGTCCCGCTTCGTGCGAAACTCCTGGGCAAAGCTCGAGCTAGCGGCGGTGTCTCTCGGCCGCCTTGATCATGTAGGGCGACTAGGCCCAGCCTCATCAGCCGCACTCTTTCTCTTGCCCATCAGAGAGAGGATGGTGGAGATGGAGAAAATGGCCGTCACAACTTCAAAAAAAGCCATAGGAAATAGCGGAATAGGAGAGAAAGGGCTGACTTCTCTGGTCCTTCACGATCAGCTGCCCCAACAGGTGTTGAAGAGGGCCAAAAAGGCAGGGAATGAAGAAAGAAAATGGGGAGAACAGGTGGGGAGAAAGCTCACCCGAGTTTTGGGAGCTCCAATGGCGTGTGGGGGGTCCAAATGAGAGAAACGAAAGGGAAATGGAGAGGGGAGCTGCAATACATGATGGAAGAGGGTAGGGTGTGGTCGAAAATAGTAGAGAAGAGGGTTGGAGAGGCGATTTGCGAGAGAGGGCAGCAAGGTAAGAGGAAAAAATGGCTAGGGGAGGGGGTTTGTGAAGGAGATACAATTTTCGGTGATGGAAATGGAATGGCGTGGGCACTAGGGGGTTTATAAAACCCCCAAACACTTTCGGCCCAGGCCGCGGGCCCAGCCCAGCCAGAAAGTTGGCGAGGGCCTCGCCAAATTTTTTTGGGATTTCGGAAAGGGGGCCCCATGGCCTTGTTCGTACAGCCCCCTGGGCCACAAAAATCACTGGGTCCCACCCTGGGTACCCCTGGATTAGCGTAGGTAGGCCCCCGACCCCGATTCGCTCTATTTCGGGCACCTTCATGCACTTTCGGACATGCACTGACATTTGTAGATTTTTGACTGCTTGGGTAAGGTGTATTGTGATCTAGACACATCAATAGACGGTTTAGAAGCGATTTGGGATCGATACGTGCGGTCGAGATCGAGTACGAACTCGATCAAAATGTCTATTTTCAATGAACTTCGCCGAATGGCGAAATCGGGAAAACCTAAGACTGTTTCTATATTTTTTTGCGCACCCTCCTAAGTTGTAATGCGTCAGCGTACGTCGTGGGAACATAACTCAGGTCCGGTTTAATCAAAATCATGCTTTGATACCAACTTGTAACGCCCTGAAAATCGGGGGTCGAGTATAACTTAACTCCCGAGTTCCAACGCATCACTTATGCTACATAAATAATGTTAATTAAATGTTGTCTGTGTTAGAACAATAAACATGAGTGAGATTATACCAAAAATAGTAACTCATACTCCAGATCATTAGTATAAAGGCAAGCGGAAGACTGAACTACATATACATGTATGTAACGAAACAAAAATCATTTTTGTTCTCCAGAGTATGAATCTATCTGAGTTACCATATACATATGTTTGTTTTGTGAACAAAATGTCAAAATTAATGTAAGAGGCGATCCCTACAAATCCCGTCAGTCCGGCAGCCTAGTCGAAGTCGCCATAGTACTGCATATAAGAGAACTCCTCCTGGTCCTCGTCATAATCAGGCTCCGCCTCCTGAGTCGTCGGCTCGTCTAAACCTGAGACAGAGTCTGGTTGGTGTGCGCAACACCGTCCCGTAACGTGGGAGTGAGTAGCTAACTCAGTGGAACAATAAAGCATAGGTTAACATGTTATCAACATAGTCAAGCAGTAATGATAAAGCAGTAAAATCAAACACTCCTAGCTACTCTTATTAATGCAAGTATGGATGCAGGTATGATGGATGCCCTCACCACACCCTCCCTCGTCCGACACCATCTCACGTTCGCTGCATGCTTTTATCCCTCAGTGCTCCACATCTTCCAGGCACATGCAATGCGTGATGAGCATGATTATCGAGTTTTTAATTAGTCCATTTCAAACAGCAGGATTGGGAAACTAAGGTACCTCCCTTGTATCATTCCCAAACATGATCCATTCTGGGGTCGTCCGTCCTAGTTAATATCAGACGATAGTGTGTTTTCTAGGTCACTACAAAGGCTGTCAGGGCTGTTACGCACAAAGGTTACACCACTCCCTCATCACCTCTTTAACGATTCATCACTATACAGAAACAGGCCTAGTTCATACTCTATATACCGCGGCAAAACCCTAAGGCTCACTGCGATTTCAGAGTATGCTCGAGGTCACTACAAAGGGCTGTCAGGGCTGTTACGCACAAAGGTTGCACCGCTCCCCCATCACCTTATCAATGTAGGCCGACAGCACGAATATAGTGTGTCATACCACCATAATCGGCTCACGAGTCTGGTTGCTCAATGGTCACTACAGGGAGGCACGTGGCCCCAGCGTAGGCCAACAGCTCGATCACGGTGTCCCATACCACCATGCCCGGCTCATGAGTCTTAGCGGATCGAGGTACCATGGTTAAAAGGGATTCTCACTGGTAAGTTTGGTACCCTAGGTTCAAGCATTAGCGACCAAACATGGTGAACATACATAAGACACACGGGTTACTTGACCTGCTCAGTTAGCTCGAGCGCACAACAAGTTGAGCGATATGAAGCGCAGAAGCACTTCGTGTGGCCAACCACTATCGCCAACCGAAGTACGACACGGGTTCGCCAAACACATCATGTGTGGCGAGATGAATCTCAACCACGATCTCAAGTCTGGTACCGAATGTCTGGACTATGGACATAGTCCCAAACTCAATTAATTCTCAACCATAACATGTGGAGTAAAGCATGATAAACAAAGTAATTCAAGCACACTAGCAAGCATGTCATAAAGCATATTATAAAGCATGTTATGAAACAAGTTACAAAGCATATTAAAAAGCATGTTATAGAGCACTATACAAATAGGGATACAAACACATAAATTTCGTAAGTGAGTGGTTAGAGTAAACAACCACATGGAGGGAATCATAAGTGTCTCTAAGGTAGTTGAGAACCCCATCTCAGCACCTACTTAAGGCACTAACATCTAAGCACTTACTCCTACAAGCAATTTCACAAACACTTAGAGTGCACTATTTCAACATATATGACGTATGTTAGTAAAATATATATTAGGGCTGTCCTTTCACCAAACTAGTATTTTATCCGTGTATATCATATTCACACAGCAAATCATCATGACAATTACATCTCCAAAATTTATACATATGTAGTATTTTCTAGAATACACAATTTCAACATACATAGTGTATATAAGCAAACATGTATTACGGCGATTCCTTTCGCCAAATAAGTATTTTATCCATATACTATATAATCATACAACAATTAATCATGGCAAACACATTTGCAAAATGTGTACGTATACGGTATTTCTACGTATACCTAGAGTATGTAAAATTTCATATTTTGCATCTTTAATCGAAACAGGAAACGGAAAGCACTTGTACATGTGCAAATACATGCAGATCATGAATCTATCATTATCCGACATTGAAAACGTTGAAAACCGTAACCTATACACCTAAAGTCCTCACCTTACACCTTAAGATTGCAACGAATCGGCTAGGTTCGTTAGGCTTCTGTATCCGGCGAATTTGTAGCCTAAAGAACGAAACCGGTTAGCTATTTCATAACCTATAACCTTCACGCTCCCAAACAGATATAGGGTTAGGGTTTCTTACCTTAAAACGGAGTCGGTATAGTCGGAAAAACGTCAAGGAAGGGGTGGTGCAGCCCGTATGGTGGTCGAAAATAGTAGGAGGAAGATTCTCCCACAAATCTCCAGCTTTCTCTCTCTTTTTCCCTCTTCTCCTTAGGGTTTTATCCCAAATTCGTATGGCTATGAGAGGGGCTGCCCTAAGGTCCTTATATAGCCTAAAAACTCTCCGGAATAGACTTATGTTCAAGGTATACTTAAGTTATAAGCAAATCGGCGTCAATTCAGCTCAAAAGAGGGTTTCTAGCGGCCCTCCTTAAGCCAAACGTCGGACTTAAGCTCTCTAACCTTGGATCTACATGGGGTTATGTTTTCGTCTCGGTCGGAATCCCAGATCACGCGCGGCGGACCATTTTTAGTTCAACGGTCAGTGGGCCTCGATCCGAAATTCCAAGTACATGTAAATGTTCCTGAAAATTTTCCTGATTCGAGAGTGTATTTGGGTCAGATTCTGACGGTCTGGTTGCTTATAAAATGTACGCAAGCGATAGGTGTCAGATCACTATTCAAGATACTTATTTTGTAAAGAAAACAGGAGTTTTCACTCCCTCGCTCCGGACTCGAGCGAACGGCCGTGGGACATCGTCTGGACTTGATTTCCGAGATGGTTGTCAAGCCCAGCGAGGCGGTCCTGATTCCTTAACTTCGTACTATTCGGACTCCCGATGTGCGGTCTAGACTTGATTCGGAGTTTCAATTCATTTCCGAGAGCAGTCAGGTAATGAGTTTGATTTTAGACTTTAGGGTAACCTAGCGTCAATGATTCTACAAGGTTTGGGTCTTGCAGATCGTATTTAAAGTGATTCAAATGGATTTCATGGCTAATCTAGTTTAGCACTTAGTTAACTTTGTTGAATTTCTAAAGGATTTAATCCTAAGTGATTTCTGGTCGAGGTGGTACTCGAGCCCTTGTACGAAAATTTATGGGTCATTACAATTATCTATCATGCATATGCATTAATAATATTAGTTAGGCATTTATGAATGATTGTCTTTCATGAAGTTCATAATATAATTGATGCTTGTTACAACTTAAGACTAATAGCACCCACTGAGTTGATCACTCATTCCCACTCTGGGACGGTGTTTTAAAACACCAACCTGACTCGCCCATAGATGCAGGTGATGCAGATTTGGAGGAGCCTGGCGACGCAAGCCTCGAGGAGGATGATGAGTTCTCCTACTTCCAGCTGATGGACGGTTCTCCATCAGCCTAGTAGTCAAATTTTGGATCGCTGGGTGTCGAACTCAGCTTATCATTCTTTTTGACATATTTTTGTAATTTTGTTGGGCAACGCCTTGTGCGCCCATTTATATTATTTTGAGACTTGTATATATTTAGCTTCTTCATTTCAGTAGACTAGTTGTGGTTGTACTTCATGTTTCAAGAAATTCCATATTGTGCATCTAAACCTGATTAAACGCAAATTATTAAAGAAAACCGGTTATAAGTGACCCCGAGAACTCGGGAGTCGAGTGTATGCACGACCCCCGATTTTCAGGGCGTTACACAAAATGATGCTTTTGAAGAGAAAAGCCGACATTTTGAAATTTTTGAGAAAAATAAAATAAAATTTGAGAAATTTTTTGAGATTTTAAAAATAAAAATTTAGAATTTGTATTTTAAAAGTTTTTTGAAATATTTTATAATAAAAATGATATTTTGTTAAAAGTTTTCAAAGAAAAATTAAGAGTAAAAAAAATATACATTTTGAAAAAAATGTTATTTTTAAATGGAAATTGAAATTTATCTGTTGAAAAAAAATATTTTTTACTAAATTATTAGGCACATCCACTAATTGAACCTTTAACCGTTTTTGGACAATCTAATCAGTCCAGATTGAAGAGTAAATAACTTCAAATGTTTAAATCAAATTTCACTCAAATTGTTGATCAATCTTGTATGCCTAATATATTTCTCTTATGTAGCTTGATCGGGGCGAGTAAATAGTCAAATTGAGGGTATTGATCAACAAAATAGAGTGAATGGACCAGACATGTAAAATGGTCCAAATGTTCTAGTCAAAATTGTGACCCAACTTATTGACCTCGTGAGAACCTAAGAATTGATGTTAGTAAGTTTTGTAGGCCCCATCATGATGTGTGTTGAACATCAAAACCGTGCATTTGATGTGTCCCATTTAGGTTATGAGATATCTCAAAAATCATCTGTATACGAAACTCAAGTGGGCTATACCATCTAAAGCCATGTGAAGACATCCTGAAAAATATAAAAGCACTTAGTGGGGCCCACATGAGTTTTGGATGCGGCTGAAACTTGGTCTGACCCCTCATCCAAGTGGGACACACATAATGAGTGGGTTGGATATGTGAATCACATTTAGGCAGGCCAAATATATGATTATGAATGTTTTAAGGAAACCCCTGTCCACTGCATTTAGGTGAGTTACTCGTTACCTTTACCAGAGTAACCTCTGTGGGGTTCACCGTTATTTATTTATTTTATCCACTCCGTTCATCCATGTTAACAGATAATTTGAGGTCTAAAGAACAAAAAAGAAGCATATAAAAAGCTCAAGTGGACCACACCACGGGAAGTAGTGTAATTGAACCTCTACCATTGAAAAATTCCTTTACCATTGAAAAATTCTTGGAGGCTATAGAAGTTTTGGATCAAGCTGATGTTTGTGTTCTCTTTATACATTCAATCCCTCACTGCTTTTTTCAGCGTGGTCCACTTGATGGTTAGATTTGTTTTATTTTTCGTCTCAATCCTTAGGACGAGATCGCCGGATGGATGGACGGTTTGGATATAACACATACCTCATGATGGGACCCATAGAACTTGCTGACGTCAGCCAATTGGCTTCCCTCGGTACGCAGTCCGATCTCACCTCTCTCATTCAATCTCCAGTTTTTAATGGTGGATGTTCAAACTGTACTATTTTCCCGTAGTGTGGTCCACTCAAGATTTATATAGATCTCATTTTTGGGGATCCACCCTAAAATGATATTAAGAAATGGATGGACGGTGGGGATTAAAACATATACATCATGGTGGGGCCATAAAGCCTTACCGGATCCAAAGCGCAAGTCACGTTATTTACTGTACAGATACAACATGTGAGTTTTGTGTTTGATGTAAAATAGTGGTGACTCATTCATAATATTAGTGGCAATGATATAGAGTTATCCAGACCATCTAAATAATGGGTATAGTTGTTAATGGTTAATATTTATACTTTTTTCTATATAAAACTATCTTAATCATTCAGTAAATGGTCCCTTAAATGTATGGCTATTAATGTAGTTGATGTGTTAAATTATGGAAAACTCACAGTTTACAGATTTGAAAGTAACATCTCATTTCCGAAGAGGGATTTCCAAATCCTCTTTCGAACGACGCCCTCTGCCTCCGCCTGGTTTTTCTTCCGCTTGTGGGTGAGCTCCGAATCTTTGAAGGATTTCAAGCACATCTCTCCTGCTGTGGGTGAGCTTCTCTCGAAATCCCTGTTTTTATTTCAAAATCTATTCCATCTGTCATTGCTTTCTCTTTTCTTCTGATTGGGCCATGGTTCCGGTTGACATTAATTGTAACAATGTTGAGATTTGGCAATGTGGAATGACATTGATTGCCCTTCCAGTTCCATTTAGGAAGGATTAAAAAGGAAGCAGATTGCGTCCTACCCCCGCCTGGACGGACGGTAATCCATCCGGGCATGGATCTCTGGGGCCCATCGGGGGGCATGATACTAAAAATGAGGCAGGTCCATAGCTCCAGTGGACCACACCAAAGGAAGCTGCATTGATAATGGTACCCACCGTTGAAACCTTTCTAAGGGCTAGCGTCATGTGTTTTTACCATCCAACCTATTCATAAGGTCATGTAGACCTGGATGAAGTGAAAATACAAATATAAGCTTGATCCGAAACTTCTGCAGCTCCCAAGAATTTTTAATGGTGGACGTTCAATCCCCACTTTGTGGTCCACTTAACGTCTTGGTTCCGCCATTCTTCTTAGCTATTCTATCATGATTGGGTGTCTTGAGTTTCTCGGTTGCTCTACTACTGGCCCACCTTAATGGGATTGATTTAGATCCTTCTAGGATAGGAGAACAAAAATCAGGTGGATCGAACTCTCAAGTGGGCCGCATGAGAGGAAGCAGTGTAGATTCAGTGACCGCCGTTTAAACATTTGTATGGCCACATAAGTCTCGTATCAGGACTTTTTTTTTTTGTGTTTTTTACTTCATCCAAGTGGTAAAAACCTTATAAATAGTTTTGATGGCATATAAACATCAAGGTAGAGCCCAGGATTGGCCATCTTAATTGTCATGTGTCAGTTTTTCCTATGTTCTGTTACTGCCAATTGTCAGGTGGATTTTTTCAGGAATTAGACACAAACCATTGTGTTATTATGATATGAATTTGGTTTCTGATGTTTGTTTTGTAGCAACTATTGATTTCTTCCCGAAATCTGGAGTTTTTCACCAATGGTTATCGCTACCTCATTCAGAATCTTCCTGCTGCCGTTGTTGCTCCAATGTATTTGTCAGGCAAAATTGAGTTTGGAGTGATCAACCAATCTGTTTCTGCCTTCAATCACATCCTTGGTGACTTTTCTCTCGTTGTATATCAGTTTCAGGTAATCAGTGCTTTCTCCGCTGTCATCAACAGTTTAGGTAAAGTTTTTTGTTTTTATTTAAGAAACTTCTAATGTGCCTCATGTTCGTTTATCTGTGGACATGATTACATAGTCATTTGTTGAATCAATAACTGGGATATGAAAAAAAATCCATATTGGTGATCTAGATTGTTGATCTGGCCCCACTATGGATGGACCATGGCCCAAAAAAATGATCCTTGATGGCATAATCATAACCCTTCCATTGGCCTCCTGAAAATAGGCAGTTAAGAAAAGAAATACATCAACAGTCTGGATCACTAAACCATTTATCTCATACAAACTGAAAACCCGGGGATCATATGAATGGGCTCAGGTTGATGATCATACAACTCCTATTGCTTGAATCCTTTGGGAGATGCAATTATAGCCATTTTAGATCTGAGCATACCATTTCCCCTAGGAAAATTCTGCAAATTCTATTCCTTTTGCATACACAGGTGAGTTTGATGCGTTCTGGATAGCAGCAACTCTTCTGATCTGTCTGACCCTATGCAAGATATTAGTGTCCTATATAGTCATGTAAGGAGTCCACCATCCTTACAATCAAATGGATCTATGCTTCTGGATGAGTGTCATACTAGACTGGAGATAGCATTAGGAATGTCAATTAGGATGTCTAGAGAAAAGGGTTGTATCACCTGATAGAGGCTGGAAGTACAATACAACCAATCTCTCACACAATCAAAAATTTTCTTGCATCCATTTTTGCTATTGAAAATACCATATATTCAATAGAAAATGATTGTAACAATGGGCGGTAGGTTGATTGAACCTGCAGGTGGTGGTAGGTGATCCCTCATCTATGATAATAGCAAAAATCATTACTTATTGTCATTTTCCTCTTGATTAAACTGAATACTTGCAATTCAATCCACCAGTGCATCCAAACACACCTTAAAATTTGATTTTATTTGTTGTTATAGAGTTTTCTAGTTGAAGTAATTAGTATTGGATTAAAGTCAGGGGCTAGTCTCCTTTATTCCTTTTGCTTGCTGAGTGCATGCTCGAATTCTCCAAGCTAAGATGATTAAGTCCATTTAGGTCTGTATTTCTTGCATGTTTAAGATATGGATTGCATCATATAATGAAAAGGGGAGAGTTATTTGATACTTTGGCATGCTTGATATACAGGTGGCAGCCATTAACTCAAATGAAATCGACTTAATTGTGGCACCAACCATTGCAAATAAATGTAATTTTTGGTTCAAGATACATGCAAACTGGGACCATAATTTGTACAGTCAATCACCACACCACAAGTAACTGTGGTGATTCAATGTAATCAAGCTGATATTTGTTATTTAGTTTATGTATGTTTGCCCTTTTCTTTGAGTCATAGATTTCTCAGTCATTATGTTAGTAGTACCTTCTATCATCTGGCATGCCATAATTTCTTAGTCATTTTTTCCCATTTCAGGTACAACTAAATGTTACTCCTAAAGTGGAAGGTTTCCTAAAAATCATGGTGGCGCCCACCAAATGAATGGTCTGGATCATAGACTATTATGCCAAATCTCCAAAATTATGTGAAGTTAAAAAGAATAATTAATCTGTCCACTGTAGACAGGAGGGGTTTCCTTAACTTCCATACTTTCAAAAGCTGCATTGCAGAATATGCATGTTTTGAGCAGTAACGTTAGTTTTTTTTTTTTTTTTTTTTGGTTAATTCTTTTATTTTTGCTGGGAGTGGACCAATGCTTACTACTAACTGTTAATAATTGTATTTCTTATCAAGTGCTCAATGTCAGTACATGCGGGTATGAGATCTGGACTGTTCATCTGTTGTCCCTGCCTTGAATGTTCCATACTCCAAAAATCAGATGTTCCTAGCCGCTGATCAAGGGACATAATTCCTATCTAATGTTGACATTTGGCTGGAGGTGTAATTCTCAGAAGCATCCAATCAGTGGCTTGGATCACCCAACCAGTGTGACTTTTGGGCTGTGCCCCATATGTCATAGGGCCCAACAATGGAAGGTCTGGAAATGCTTTGTTGACTGAGATTGAATGCATGATAACTAAGATCTTAGCATGCCTAACTAGATACTCATTCTGTTTTTTTTTTTTTTCCTTTACATGCTTCTTTCTTGTGTTGCAGGCACGATTGTTCCAATGCTTGAAGCTGTTGTCCCTGTTGAGAAGCTTGCTGTACATTTCCATGACACATATGGGAAATCTCTTTCAAGTATTCTCATTTCCCTCCAAGTAAGCAAAACTTGAATAAATTTATTGTACTAAGCCAATCCCTTTCCTCTTTGGTCGGGTAATCCCCACAATGATAAATGTACATCTCAAAAATCAGCCGGATAAAAAACTCAGGTGGGCCACATGAAGTGAATTTATAAATTTTAGTCCTGATTTTACATTGTTCACAAGGTGGGACTCACCTAAGATTTTGATCTACATGATTTTTGTTATGTATGATGGAAATTAATGATGTGTATTAGGAGATGGACAAAGTAGAGATGTTAATTACAAATACTTCACTGTGGGTTCCATAGAGATTGGGTGTTCTTGATGCATATATTTTTAGTTTGGACTGCTGGACCTTTTTATAACCACCCATTTTTCTTGTATAAGTGTATTCTGCCTAGTGAAGTGGACCAATATTAGTTCTTGATGCAAGGAATTTTTAACGGCGTGTGCACTAATTGATAAATGGTTTAGATCTTTGACATGGATGCCATTCAATTCGGCTTGCGCAGACCTGGCCATGGTAAGAAAAAAATGCCATAGCCTCTGCTGATGATCATTTTACTCTGTGTCATGTACCAGAAAATAACTTATGGAACAACAGAAATGATTTTGTTTTTATCTTTTTTTTTTTTTTTTTAAAAAAAATCTCAATTATGGCTGTTATTTACAGTAACAATTTTTTAAAATAACAACGATTTGTTATGGACTGTTATACCAGCTATTTCATAAAATAGTATTGATTCTCTGTGTTAGCCTTTTTTTTTTTTTTTTTGCCAAAGACAGGCCAAAAAAGGTTGGGGAATGATAATGGATTTCTGCTGTAGACGTTCTATAGCAAAAATGGATTTTCTCTTTGAAATACACTGATTTTTATGGTTATGAATTGAAAGAGATGAACAAGAAGAGGAGGCCTTTTATATATAGTAAATAGAGGATGGGCATCTTGGTAATTTATGGATCGCGGAGGGAATTGAGAATGGAATTAGTGTTCTTTTCCAAATTTTTGTTACTGATATAGGTTCTTGGCCTGTCAGATTTAAGAGAAGACAAACAGTTCTTCATGGATCATCCGGGAGCATGCACCATTTCAACAGTGCAGGCATGTCTCAGTTGCTAAGACCCCTGTTTCATTACATGTTTTTTTTTTTTTTTTTTTTTTTATAATTATTATTATTATTATTATTATTATTATTATTTTTTGTCTTGTTCCAGTGTTACAAATGTCATAAAAAATGGTGAAAATCACTCATATTTCTCAAGAAATGGAGCTAAAAAGGCGTAGTTTTGATTTTTATACTTCTATTAGGGAAATGTTGAGATTTATCACCAACTCAGATGCTGAAATCCTCAACCCAAAAATCATATCATTCTAAAACTCAAGTGAGTCATCCCGCGTGAATGTAGAGATTTTGGGGCAGCTCGCCTATAAGTTGAATCAGTCTATTTTTATTTTTTTTGGGGGGATCAAGGCCAAACAAGTTGTGCTTCATCTTAAGGAATGGGCACTGGGTTAGAGTTGATTTCCATTTCCAAGGTTTTACTAAAAAAATCTGAAAATTGATTTCACCCAAACAAACCAATTAAATGTCGATTTTCAAGGTTACGAGAGACAATTCAGTCCCTTTGACCATTGACTTTTTAACATTTACATAGAACACTGCACTCCAAACCAAATAATGCCATTATTGTTGGATTTTGTAGTTTTCCACCCGTTGAGGTTTCCACATGGGTTTTCCATGCCTATGTTTTGGCTTCTCTCTATCCAAATAGGCTCTAAGTTATTAAATTTTGAACTTTTGTTTCTAATAGTTTTCCCTTTAATGAACCTTTTTCTAAAATTTGAAACAAAGATCAATTCATAATTTCTTTTTCTTTCTTTTCTTTTTTCTTTTTGTGATTTACACAAAATATGTATTAATTTCTAGCAGTTTTCTTTATTTCATTTCATGATTTTCTCACTTGATGGTTGTTAATGGCTGCTTATTATTATTTTCATTTTTTTCCTCTTTTTATTTTGCATCCTTTTGGCTTCAGAGATAGACGTGGATGCTTGCCTTTATACTTTGCCATTGTACTAAATCACTAAAATTTATAGAAAAATCAGTCAAAGCATGATATTTTTTCACCATCCGTTCCCCATCCACATCCTTCAATTAGAAAACAGATATGAACATCATCATATGAATACAATTTGTTGCTTGCGATTCGTCACTCCCTTTGACACTTGGTAACATTTTGAAACGGACAATTTGCCATTCCCGCACTATCTTTTGTTGCTTCACTTCACACTTCTTGTGACCATAGTCCAGAGGCATCTGTGATTTGTTTCAGCATGGAACTACAGATGGGTACACGAGCTTTCTGATTACTGATAGTGCATTTGAAGAGAATTCTCATGTTCTACCCATAGATACCTCGACAAGAGTTTCATACATGTTCCTCTAATCTCACCTATGCATCGAGTTGTTATTTTTGAAAAAGAAATTCAGTAAACTGATTGCTATTATTTTTGTTATTATTTCCCATGTTTTCCTTTGGAGCATTTCGGCGCGGGTGATGGAGGATATGCGGCTTAAGCCCATGCGGAATCCAGATGTGAAGTTACCAAAGCAAACTTAGATGAGGAAATCCATCTTTTGATAATGCTATATCCATTTTTTGTATGTGTAGTTAGGATTATGTTCCCATGTGATTAGAGAAATTAAACTTTGATACTTTGATAGACCCTTTTATCGTTAATGGAAGGAATAAGATGCTATATGAATCGCTTCTTGTATTGATCAATGCAGTTTAGCCATTTAATATAATACAGTTGGTTTCTTCAGAAGATTTCCCTCTGAAAGCATGTGTGAGGCTTTCTGGAAGGAGGGATGATTGTGATGGATTTGAGAAGCCCACTTAATTGTTTTTACTTGTTTGCTCCGGCGAGTGTATCTGCATCTAAACCTGGATAAGCTTTGCTTCTCTAGATCCTTTTGCTTATGCTTTTATCTTTTATATTTCTTCCTTGTCTTTTGTATAATTTCCTCTCTCTATGTTGGTATCTCTATGTTGGGCCCCAACAATACATCTAATGGTTGGGAATTAGGGACTGGTTCTAGGTCTATGGGGCTGTTAATTTGTCTCGGGAGGAATAGGTAAAAGAAACAGAAAACTTGTTGGCTTTTATCATGTCTGGGGGCCTGTAGCAGACTAGGGAAAGAGGGAGAAGAAACAAGAGACTGGATATCCTGTTCACAGGGAAGCTGAACCCAAACTCCAATGGGGAACCGTATGCAGAAACAGGAAAGTTTATTACACCTGAATTAGGAACTCTTTGCAGCAGATCCGGAATTCAATTCCTAAGAAAATTCTTCTAATTGCAGATAAAACATAGAAGCTAGAATTCAGATATACAAATATAACAGTCATCAAGTCTGATGAGCATATGAAAATATAACAGTCAACAACTTGTTGTTCAATTTGAGGTTTATATGCAAACTGTACAGCATATACAGCCATATGTTGTATATAATCCATGTTCTGATTTGAGGCCTGTATGTACATTCATACAGATGAACATTACGTACAATCAACCGTACAGCTGGAAGAATCCATATGATTTTACACAAGGCGTGTATGGTTGATGTATAGAGAAGTACAATTATGTCTGTACTTATTATTTGCAACTTCTTTGGCTTCATTATTTAGTTACTCCCTTTCATGGTAATTTGAGTACAACTAGACCATTGTATGTGGACCAATGAAATGAAATGTAAGTAGGGAAAGAACAATCTAAAACTTTAATAGGCTTCTTTCACACACAACTTTAGTGGGCTTCTAATCATATCAATTATCTTTTCTTGTGAAATTACTGCATATGAGCCACACTCTTGATTAGTAATCATAGTTGGGCAACAGGATTGCTAGTCTAGTCTTTGTTATTGATTAGTTTGATTGAGCTAGTATTGTGTTAGAATATAGGATAAATTTGTAGAGCTGTTTATTCCTATCATTCTCAATGAAATACACACTGGATCCCTGTAGCGGTACAACTTAGTGATGCTTTCACTTTGTTTTGAGATTTCAAGAAACTATTATACTTTGCAGATTGTGGGAGTTGTATTTGATCTTTTCTCATTAGCTTTTGTTAAATACCTTATTTAAATAGGAAGCATTGGTGATAATGATGCTTGTGGTTGAAACCTTCCTAGGACCCACCATGACATTTAACTGCCATCCAAGCTATTCATAAGGTCACAAAGGCTTGGATGAAGGTGAAACACAAATACCAGCTTTATTCAAAACTTCTATAGCTCCCAAGAAATTTTTAATGATGGATATCTATCCTAGTGTGGCCCACTTGAGCTTTGGATCTACTTCATTTGTGGGTTTACATCCTAAAATGACATGACAAAATTGATGTACGGTGTTGATAAACCCATAAATCATGGTGGGCCGCTCACAGCCTGTTTTTAGCTGAGGGTTGTGAGCGGCCCACCATGATTTAGGAAAAATGTCTACAAGATGAAATACAGTCTATCAAGGCACACAAGGTTATTTCTGACTATTGGTTTTCATAAAATTTTCTCATTCTGATCCAGTATGTTATAGTTTGTCATGTGATTTCAAGGTATGTTAGGGCTAAATAGTTTCTGAAATGTTAGGTCCAATTGCAACACAAGATAAAGCAAGAGGCATAGCAATTTCAGCAGTGAAAGGCTTCTCATGAAAAGGAACTGCTGCAGGTACTACACTTTTTGTTCCACATTTGTTATAGGATTGACATTCTTTTATGACATACTGATGCATGTTTTGAATGACCCTACTATTTGTTGGCATGTAAATTTGGAACTATATTCTTTATGTGCTTTACAGTTTTTTTTCGGCATAGATTACCTGGAGGTCAATCTTTAATTGATTGCAGGCTGCTGGAAGCTTGGAATAAAAAACTTAAAACTGTAGCCTATTGCTGGTCTATATGAAAGCATACATCAAAAGGAAAAACTACTCTTCTAAGGTAGTTGATTTCTCTTCTAAACAGTTGAGCATCTATTTCCACTTAGTTATTGATTAAATTAATTCAAGGATAATGAAATGATACACACAAAGATAGCTTTGACTGGCTTTGAAGTTCTGTAGGTTGTGGCAGGTTTTGATTATACTATAGTCATTATCTCTAATTAGTAGCAAAGTATAAAAGCTAGAACAAGCTGCTTCTATTTTTGCTTGTAGATGGGTACTACAACAGCTTGCTTTATTTGCTATTCATTTGAGTGTTTTATTTATTTATTTATTATTTTTTTTTAAAGCTTTAACAAGTCTAGTAATGTCCAAGGAGGGTAGTCTAAGGTGGGGTCTACAACTGTTAATTCAGAATCAAGCATTGCTGTTGCTGCTTCACGTGCTGTGCAAAATGCTGCATATGTTCAATCCATGGTTGAAAACCATTCCTAAAGAAGGATTTTGGTATAGTGACATGTGGGCTACACATTGATGCATGTGTTTATCCATGTCATCCATCCATTCACACCCTTTACATGTGATATTTTGGTCGTGTACTAGTGACAAAACATCCGTTGTGAATTTGGTGAATTATTTTGAATTCTGTGAATGGGATTCTTATTAAACAATCATGTGAATTATTTTTTGAATGACTATCAGGTGTAAGATTAAAAAAAATATATACAAACAAATCTGACATTTTATTTATTTATTTATTTTTTAATTCAAAAATATTTTAGCTAGCAGATATTTTAGCGACGGACCAAATCCGTCGCTAATTTCTGAATAATTTTTTAATTCACAGATTTTAGCTAGCAGATATTTTTTAATTCACAGATATTTTAGCAATGGACGGATTCGAGGTCTGTCGCTGTCCTCATATTAGTGACGCACCTTATCCATTGCCAATATTTTTAATGATGAAGAATTCAGGTAGGTTTTTTCAAATTTTGGCGATGGATTTTTTTATTTTTGCGACAGATCTTATCCGTCGCAAAAAAAAAGACCCCAGTAAACAGCGGACCAAGCGACGGACGAAATCCATCGTTTATTTTCTTTTACGACAGATTTGGTCCGTCGAAAATCGGCGATTTTGGTGTAGTGTGTAGCAAGTTTATGAGATCTTATTAGTGCTAAAAGTGAGGTGGAATGTGATATATGGTATGGGTAGTGGATAGATGAGGTGGATAGTACTAAGCATGCATTGGTAAAGGAGGAAAAAATCTAGACATGCATTGGCTAATGGATGAATAAGGGTTGTGTTGTAGGTGATGCATTGTGGAAGATGAAGTGGAGTGTTGTAATTAGTTGTTTGAAGTGATGTGACACAAATCAAGACATGCATTGGATGCATGTATATGATGAGGTGGAGATGAGCCATGATTAGTTTCTAAGGCATGGGGAGAGCTAATGATGAGTTTTGGGATAGAATCCAATTTTGTCTTATATGTACTAGCTTCTTATTTTCTCATGTAGTAATTATTCTATTTGTTGGTAATTTTCATGTTCTAAAAGTGGCTTTAGGGCCACATGGGCTCAAGTCCAATGGGCCTAACATAATAAAGGTTGCTTGTGTTACTGGATACATAATGTATGCCTTACATTCGATGAGTCATATCTCACTAACGGAGCGTCGGATTGATGCGCGGTTTTCACCATTGCGATTGCAATGACGATGCGGTCCACATGATAGAGGTCTCAAGATCATCCGGAGCAAATCACTTAGGTGAGTTTTGTAAGTGCACTAGGGTGCAGTGTATGATCTATCAACGGTGTAAGTCGGAACACGTGTGCACACGAGCGATGTTGCAAAAGACCGGGATCTCACAAGTTGAGTCCACCATGAGGATCACCTTTCACATAAATCAGCCCCATCATCTCATCAGGTGGGCCATACCATAGAAAATAGTGTAGCCATTGATAAATAACAAAATACAAGTGTGCTCCACTCTATGAGTGAATTTGGCTGATTATTGCACCACGTGATCCTCATGATGCTAACAACCTATATCGAACAGGTTGGATGTCGCAGGCACATGAAAGGTTGGATGTAATCTACTGGGTGGATGGTAACTTAGAATAACGATGGAGATAAAGAAGCCCTTCGAGCAATTCCTTCAACAATGTGGAAGCGCTGACCCCAATCCAATTGTAGTTGTTTGCTTGGATCTGATGAATTTTTTCACTAGAGATTTAAATGAACATTTAAAAAATGTAAATGGATGATGTATCTTTACCCACATAAATGTTTCCATATCTAGAGGAATTGAAATTTTTTTGCTATGAGACGGATAGGGGTAAACCAAATAGATGTTTATCTAAGCTATTGTTGGGCATGTACTCATAAATCACCAAAAAGGATTCACTAAAAAAATGGATAAATAGACAATCTCTAGCCCATGCTGCATCCACAGTAGTAAATCCATTCATGGATTCGTTAACTTAAAACTAATAACAAAGAATGTCAATCGCCTCCTTTAGCTGTGAAGTTGTTTTTGTAGAGAGGTGATGCAATCAAAGAATGTCTCCATGTAAAACATGAAAGGCTGTCCTATTTTAAACATTCATTTGCAGCAGTGGTATTCATCAGATCATCCAAGCCGTGCGATTTTTGAACCATCGGCCATTGATGGTGTGGTGTATAGGATGATTTGTTCCATTCATAGAACCATTCCAAGCACATGAAGAAGAGGAAAGAGGATCACTAATCAACAAAGAAAATGAAAAAGAACTCACCCACATCAATCATCAAACACCACCATGAACATCAACACCATAGCTAAAACCTCTTCAAAACCAATTCAAAGAATGAAAAAAGAAAAAGAAAAAGAAACATCTAAAAAAAGCATCTACAAATCAAATCAATCAAAGTTCGATCTCATTGGCATATCAACCAATAAAATCAATGCTTGCTTGTTAAAAACAATGCCTTTGAGAATGATCATATTGTCTATATTCAGAAGGCAAACTTGAAATGATGAGTTGAACAAAATTGTCTGACTGTTACAGTATGTGGGCTATTGCCCATCCATGTGGCATGCCACCAGATGAAAAGACCCAATCAATCACTACGCATTTTAGAAATGTATATCATATGTTCATAATAGCATTTCTCAATGAAACTTGATGCAAATAGATGTAAAGAGGAGGGAAAAAAGGATACTTATGGCCTTTCTAATCCTCTTAGAAACATGAAAAACTGCATTCAAGTTGATCATGATGCAAATGACATATGATCTTAACCTTAAATTGTCAAGCTTATGAAGAAAGTAAAATAAAGGCAAAATTCAAGAAAGATGCGATTTTTAATCATTTCGGCATATGATAAAAAAGAAGAAAAAAGTTGGATCAGTTCAAGAAAAGAAGAAAAACCTAAATTAAGAACAAAAGAATTCGATTTACCAATCATATATAATAGTAAACAGAGAGAAAATTCCAAGAAGGATGCGAGCTTTCATCATTTCAGCATCCAAAAAATAGAAGAAGAAGAAAAACTCATCAATTCAAATAAAACAGAAAAACCTAAATCAAAGACACAAAAATTAGATCAATCTATCTGCATAGAACAGGACAGAGGCAAAAATTTGAGAAAGATGTGAAATTTCACCATTTCAGCATGTGAAAGAAAGGGAAGGTTACATCCATTCAAGAAAAGAAGAAATACCCAAAGCAAGAACCAAAGAATTAGACCTACTAGCCACACAACAGACTATAGAGGTGAAAATCCAAGGAAGATGTGAACTTACATCTTTTTTACGAATACATTCAAGAATACTTTCTTTTTCAAGAATGCATGCATACTTTTGTAATCCCTCCATTGATATATTTTATGGGAAATGAGATCACGATGAAAAGTTCCTTGTCAAAATCTCACTTGCAACCCAGATAATGATGGCTAGCTTAGCATTCTTTTAGACACTTCCTCTAGACCGCTCCCCCCTCATGTAGGCAGTCACCTGGAACCAGTATGTTTAAAAAAACAATTCATGGAAATAAGAAGCTCGTAGATAGCAATGAAACAACAACTGATAGACTCAATAGTAGGTTGTCACCTTGCAATGTGGTCCTGAAATATGCCAATAAATAAATATTTCATAATACTCCAAGTTTTCTTTATAGAGCTTAAGCTCATAAGCTTATGCTCTTCATTTTGGTAGCTTCCTTCCCTTTTAATAAAATTGCTTATCTTTCAAGAAAAGATAAAGATAAAAATAAAAGATATTGAAGCAAAATGATAAAAAAAAAAAAAAAAAAAAAAAAAAAAAAAAAAAAAAAAAAAAAAAAAAAAAAAAAAAAAAGAGGAAGAGAAAAGATCACCGAAAATGTTGGAAAAGAAATATTAAACAGTCCATTCCCCTTCTCTCCGTTCTCTTCAAAACATAATCAATCGACTCTTCCATGTCTGCAAGTACATGGATGACTCTTGACAGATTTGAGATCTACAAAAGAATAAACTTGCATATATTGGATTCAAAACAAGATAATATAGTCCTTGTTTTTGGAGTTGTGGGACAAAATGTTGGGTGGTTGAGGAACATGTTCCAGGATAAGTGTAGCTAAAATGAGAATCTTGTGTGGATGAGTGGTGAGACAGGGAAGGATAGAATTCATGGATGCATTTGAGGGAGCTTGGGAGATATGAAACGAAACGAGGGATAAGTTATAACACCCCATATTTTCCATACTCGGGTGTTACTATAGAGATCTAAATAACTTTACACATGTGCAAGAACACATGTAATTTAGACCACACACCTCCATCCAACAATTCTCAATCTATCCATCTTGACCTTTAGATTCAGACTATGATAGCCACAACGTATCTGCAAGGTACTTCGAGTTGACCCTCAACCTTTCAACCTAAGTTTACATCAACAATGATGATCCAACCGTCAAGTATATTCGTCATCCATAGATTGAACCATTCCTCCATCGAATTTCAAGTATCATCCAGGATCTCGATCTTCTTGATAAGTGGAATAAACCATCCATCGTTAATAACAAACCCCTGATCATCAAACCCGCTGTTCATCAAGCCGCAATAACTAAGATTTATAATCCACACTCAATCATCACCTAGACACTTCAAGATCAGCCTGTAAACTCTAACATACATCGATCTAATTGTGTAAAACAACCTTCATCCGTAAGTCAAGTCATCTGATCGTTGGTTCTCAAATACAAGCAAACGGTTCATCACAAAAATCAACATTGGCCTCCATGAACCCATTTCATGTCTGGGATCCCAATGCTGATGAAAGCCTAAACCCTGCCTTAGTGGAAAACCTGAACCATACATCATCGATCTTGGCCCTTAGATCACTAGATCCGCCATTCACTGGACCCACTACGACCAACTTAAAGGTCCTTCACTTAATCACCACACTTAGGCCATCAAACCACTGATTTAACTGATGAATCGTATCTAGACAAATCCTAGAACCTAATTACCATTGACGTTCAAATTCAGAATACTCTAATCGTCGGATTAACATGATCAATACTTCAAAACCATAAGTTTTGATTTATGTGGCCCACTAGGCTTTGGATTTACCTGATTGTTGGCCAGGGGTCGTGTATGGACCCATAATATGGAATGGTTGGTGTGGATTGGATCATACATCAATGTGGACCCCACCATTACCGCTTGTGTACAAGTGGTGCATGCGCTCGCATTACACCGAGCCTGACCACACGGTCAAACTATGTGACTTGACAAAATAGAGAAAAAGAGATATTCTCTCTTTTCCCGCGTAAACAGAATTCAAATGGATTGCTCCGTTTTGGTTGAATCACAGCCCACCAACCATCACAGTTTGGAAGATCCAAACCGTTCACCTTGTA
Organism: Magnolia officinalis; assembly: GCA_021015155.1. Taxonomy (NCBI): domain Eukaryota; kingdom Viridiplantae; phylum Streptophyta; class Magnoliopsida; order Magnoliales; family Magnoliaceae; genus Magnolia; species Magnolia officinalis. Next base: position 21,485,711 of record JAJHSJ010000013.1, on the reverse strand, counting down.
GAGGGTCCAATTTCACCCAAACCCTATTGCCTGTACACCTTGAAACACATGTTTCAGTGCTTGTAATTTCTGTGCAAACGGATGCGATGCATGTGTGTGGCACTCTCTGAAACCTTGCTGCGCTGCCAGGTTGACAATCCACACGCTGGAAACTTCAAATCCTAGTCATCCATTTAGGAGCATCCCAACCGTAGAGGATTCGTTTTAAGGATGGAAACCCTAATCAGTAGAGGGGATGGCTGCTCTTACTTGCGACACCAAGAGAAAATGCTCGTTTCCTTCTCCCTTCGAAATCACCATCCCAATCAACATGGAGCTTCGAAATCCCTGACCCAGAAGCTCCCTGATGACCATTCGAAGCCTTCAGCAAAGCTAGATGAGAGAAAGGAGCCACGAGGGAGATTTTGCCATTGCCAATCCACACCTTCCCGTTCGAGCCGCACTGAAGTCTGGACCGAGTTTGGTCCGAGGTTGATGTAAGTCTAGTCCAGTTCAGGCTTTGATAGGGAAGAGAGAAGAAGAAGAAGAAAGAAGAAAGAAGGAGGAGAAGAAGATCCAGAGAGAGAGAGAGAGAGAGAGAGAGAGAGAGAGAGAGAGAGAGAGAGAGAGAGAGAGAGAGAGAGAGAGAGAGAGGCCGAAGATGATGGTGAATGCTGCGCATTCATGCCGCATCGAGCCACTGCACCAAGTGACTCGGACCTGGTTGGGCCTTCTTCCGAACCTGTGCGTCAGGCTGAGTCCAACATCCTTCTAGCCGAGCAGAGAAGAAGAAAATAGAAGAGAGAATGATGGAGAGAAAGAAAGGGAGAAGAGAAGGGGAGAGGGAGAGCTGACTAGAACGAGTTTTCAGCCGTTGTCCGCCTCAACCAACAAATCCTAAACTGACCAGCTCAACCGGTCATCTCTAGCAGCTCATATCAGCCGTGAATCAGAAGAATCTGATGGTTGTGCCTCATCCAACTCGCATCCCGGGTACAGATCTCTAACCAAGGTTGAGTTCGAGACCAAGTCACGGTCGAGTTAACAACATGTAACTTGATTTTTATCTGTATGACGTCAAGATAAAACCTTAACTCAGATCAAACCTGGAGCCCGGGCTACTTTAATCTCTTCCACACCATCTGTTGGAGCCAATCTTAGTTTGGGTATTACCACTAAACGCCATTTGTTTCAACTAGTCTTTCACCCAACTCGTTGGTGAGTTGACTCAGTAGACATCCAACTGAGTCGAGTTGACTCCATATCGGAAATATCTGGAGCGGATCTGGAAAACATTTGATCCAAAGGATCATTAGCCTAAATGCATGATTAGTAGATCTCTTGAAATTTCTTCACTAGTCGTTAGTTGAAGACCCCAACTGAGTCAACTCAGTCATGACTCACTGAAATCTTGAAATGCCTTATTTAGGTACTGTTTGCAAACTGGTATCCTTGAGAGATACTCTCCTTCAGTCAACCTCAAATCAAGAACTCATAGACTCAACTCACATGAAGGTTCAAATGAAGAGAATCCACACTTCAAGGTGAGGGATATCCCACATGGCTTCATCATTCATGGAATTCTAAAATAATTGTAAAAAGATATTATAATTGTGAAATAGTAGTTGTGTTCCTTTAACCTTGAATTGACATGAATAAACATGTTGGACTGCCTCAATTTATGTTACCCCAACGTATCTTATGAGAATTGCTTTAAGATCACCATGCCATATTGGGATTGCTTGTGTACACGTACATTTCTACTTGTTGCACATTCATTATGCCACATTTGAAATTACATATATACATCTTCTAGTTGCATTAAATGTAAGAGTCCTTGCCTTCACTACAATAATAAGCTTGCTCCATTTCTCACTATATGGGTTAGAATTGTTATAGTTTGATATAAACGAATATCTTTTTCTTAAGATGTGTAGTAACCATGCTACTATCCTAATGAGCTTGAAATGTCATATTTGGGCCCTCCTTTGGACCTTGGGAAAGTAAATGAATTTATATTGAGTCTATATTTGAATGCTGGATATCCTATTAAAGGACTGCAAGTCTTGATCATGCTTGTGAGAGTAATCCTGTTAATCCTATGGAATGAGCATGAGCATCATGGTACATGACATTCACGCATGACATATGAGCTTTTCTGGGTGTTCAATGTAAGTCACATTCTGTTCGATTTACTAAAAGTTCTAACACTTTAGTTTAACTCACAGAACCTGTGCATTTGGGTCACTTTGGGCACTCTTTCTTTTCATGAGGCTTTTCCGAGATTAGACACTCCTCGGGTGTACCCCGTGTCTTTTTTCAGGAGATCCTTGGGCGCACTCACTTACATGGCTTTTTCCAGGTAGATAATCTACTGCGGGTGGTCTACATGGTCTTTTCTGGGTGGCTAGTTCTCCTTGGGCGTACCTATGAGTATTTTTTTTGGGTGACTAGTTCGCCTTGGGCGACCCTTTCTTTTGACAGCTGGATGTGCATCCCCAGATCTGTGACTTGAGCATACATTCATACATGCATACATTTATTTATAATTTCATGATTAGTCTCCTTGTAATTTAATATGTTGATTTAAACTGTTTTGCAATGACATGGTATGCATGAATCATTGCGGAAAATTCCCACTGAGTTTTCACTCGCCCAATCATGCAGTTACACCAAATAGATGCAGGGTTGATAACAGGTGAAGACCCCTAGAATAAGATTCCATGGGCGGCTAAGGTGGAGATTAGCGGGAAAGAACTCTGTGTGAATGTGTTGAGCCGTTGGAACTCGACTGATAATTTAAGATTTAATTGCTTTCATATTTCAGATTTTGTATCTTGTTTGAATTGTAATAAAATATTTTTCTTATTGTGGGATTCCATTTTGCCCCCATTTACATGTATTAAACTTCTTTGTTGTTACTCTTGATATCCTTAGTTTATGCAATGTTGCCTTACTCCATGTTATAGTATTTGCCTTTATTTAGATGTATGTTAGTCCACTTCATAACATAATACTCGGGTTTTCAATGAGGAGCGGCTATCCTCGGGTTATGAGAACCAGGGTGTTACATAAGTAGACTTAGTCAGTGAGCTCTTGGGTGAGCGAATGACATATGCGATAGGAACCTCACCTGCTTGAGCATCAGGAAACCTAAAAGGATTAAAAAACATGCAGACAAAGTTTCAGTGGATGGGCTTTGTACCTTAATATCACACCCTAAACTCAGAAACCGAGCTCACAAAATTTTCGATCGCCGAAATCCAGTGTCGACACCTCCGTAGTACCCCATTCTCGGCTTGCAGCACCCATACCCCAGATTCCGATCCTGGGATCCTACAAGGAGGATTTTTAACATGAATTTCTTTGTAGATAAGCATAAGCATAAACATAAGTTTACCCAAATCACAAAGGCAACATCATCATCACATATCCACTAAAATAAAAAATTTGAGTATAGTACATGAAGGGGAAATATAAGATGAATGCTAAAAGCTCGAGAAGCTCTGTCGCACGCTCCTGCCTCAGCTCGACTGTGTCCTATTGTCACCTGCAAACATCTATCGTACATAAGCTTATAGAAAGCTTAGAGGGTGGTGTACATGTGTGCGCAAGATAAGTGCCAAGCACACAAATATCAGCATAAGTGGAATACTGGCAAGGCTATAAGTCATTTAATATCAGAGTATGCACTGCAGATCATCTATGCAATGTGGAATCTAATGAGCCAAATATCAGATATCGAGGATGCAATATACTATGCAATTCTGAAGAGCCACGAATACCATCAACCTCATCTAGGCCATATAAATGCAGAAACATAGCAACCCAAATGCCATATGCCGCGGATGTAATGCAATATGCAGATCCTGGTGAGTCCATAATACCATCAACCTCATTCAGGCTATGTAATATAGAAGTAAAGTAAGCCAAATGCTATGTGCTGAGGATGCAATGCAATACGCGGTGTGAAAGAAGTGACCAAACTGGAGTGTGAAGTCGAGATGATAGTACGTAGTATCGCAAGCTGTGGGGTCCACCACAAGGGACTTTCATCCAAACTAGTCCCATACCTAAATTTGGATAGCTAGACTCAATGTGGTAAGCTCTTGATCTCAGGTTAGTCGCGCGCCCAACCGAAATCCTAGCCATTGCGAAGGTACACATAATGATTTAGTTGCGCAACACCAGCCCGAGTGGATAGTGCATGAATGAATGAATGAGTCAAATGATAAATATGCAACTCCACATCTTAGTACAATACGTCTCTGGGATCATCACTGGGGTCTAGTACACTCTACGCCAACTTGCCGCCCCATCAAGCATACAACAGGGTAAGTGGAAGAGACCTCACCATTCACTTGCCAATATAGGCCCGACTCATCGATAGTAGACCCATTCCTCAAGCTGATCAGACTTAGCCTAACATTTCCTACTCCCTTAGGTGAGTAAGGCCACACCCCCTCCCAACCGACCACGACACAGTGGGAGACATGACCTACTACTATACGGCCCTCATGCGCTCATGTGTATCCACTCGGTCTAGACGTTGGAGCATCCCCTGGCCTGGGGGTTTATGGATTTTTACCCAGGAACATCTATTGCGCCCATATGTTAGAACCAAATATTTTCGGTGTCCTATCTGGCCATCCATGACATGCCTGTGGAGGCTAAGACCCTAATGTCGCTAGGGCGTACGGTGGTCATATCACAAAATGCAAGATACATGAGTCATATCATCTAGTCATGCATCAAACCTGCGCATACAATGTGCTCAGTGAGGCAACTTCGTCTCTCAGGGAGTCCCATAAACAATCAGCCCAATGACACATGCTATGCTCAATCACTCCTCATAACAAGCATGCAGATGATGCGTATGGACATGTATCATGAAGTATACCAAGCATAATTATAACCACATACATCATAGTGGGCCGGTATAAGACAACTCATGGTCCGTATAGGGTGGGCCTCACACATACAATGGGCCTCACGCATATAATGGTCCTCACACATATAATGGGCCTCTTATATCACAATTGGGTCTCATACAATCATAACGAGCCTTATACAATCACAATGGGTCTCATACATCTCAAAGGGCCTCGTACCATCACAATGGATCTCATACAATCACAATGGGCCTCATACAATCATAATGGGCCTCATACGATAACAACGGGTCTCGTACCATTACAATGGATCTCATACAATTATAATGGGCCTCATATAATCACAGTGGGCCTCATACAATCATAATGGGCCTCATGCAATCACACAATGGGCCTCATGCAATCACACAATAGGCCTCATATAATCACAATGGGCCTAATATAATCACAATTAACCTTACAATGACCTTATACAATCATAATGCTATACTAACACATATGCAGTGCGTATACTAACATGGTCGTAATCAATAATCAGCCTATATATGGCGGGGTCCATAGAATGACAGCAGATCTAATCCATAACATGAGGGTCGGTCCTCAACAGTGGATATATCAAATCTAATACCACAGATTCTTCTACTTATGGCTGAAGGTGATGATGCATCCTCCTCATAACAAGGATGAGTCTAGATGGCCTACTTATAGGCCTAAGAGTGGGCTTCCAGGTTTGGGTACTTCTACTAGCATCAATAGGGACCGGAAGAATTGTGATAGCCTAATAAGGTGAGATGGATCATACTAATAATAATAGGGGCCCATCAATTTGGGTTAACCCACTAAGGGGAAATGAGAATAAGCCTAATACAATCATAATGGACCTCATACCATCTCAATGGCTTGTATTATGATGTTATACTATCATGTACTCATAGTCGGCATCGATAATCGGCCTATACATAAGGCAGGGTCCATAGATGGATAGTAGATCAATAACATGAGAGTCAATCCTCAACTGTGGATATACCAAATCTGATAGCATGGATCTTTCCGTCTACGGTGATGATGAACTCTCCTCATATCAAGGTTGAGCCTAAGTGGCATACCTATAATCCTAAGGATCCGGAATGGGCTTCCTTCACCATATACTATCATATGGCCCGCTAGATGCCTTAGGGGGCCCAAATAAGTCCTAAATGGACTCCAAGATAAATAACTCTATTAGCAACAATGGGGGCCCAACATTTTGGGTTAGCCCAATAAAAATAAATGGATCATGCAATTATCAATGAGGCCCAATGATTAGGGTCAACCCACTTAGAGAAAGATGAGAATGGGCCTAACAAAGGCTTAAGGGAAGGTCACAATGTGGACATTTAATCATCATTGCCCATCAATGTGGACATTTAACCAGCATTGCTCCCAAGGAGTGACCCACATAGAGCCTAACATATAGTGGGGCCCATGGCCTCACATAAGGGCCTCACCTAAGAGCCCAATATACATCACAATGGGTCTCACACAAGGGTCTAATATACTTCTCAATGAGCCTCATCATACGGGCCTCATCATATGGGCCTCATATACAACACAATAGGCCTCACACAAGAGCCCGATATACATCACAATGGGCCTCACACAAGGGTCTAATATACTTCTCAATGGGCCTCATCATACGGGCCTCATATACATCACTTCGGGCCTCATCATATGGGCCTCATATACATTACATCGGGCCTCATCACATAGGCCAATTTACATCATAATGGGCCTCATCACATGGGCCAAATATACATCATAATGGGCCTTATCATATGAGCCATAATTATAACACATTGGGCCGTACACATATCATGGTGGGCCTGCACAATTTAGATCGGTCCCACCAAATGGATAGCTTGGATAAAACACGTACAATATGGTGGGCACGTGCACCATCGTCCAAGGATGGATGGTGCCGATATAATACGCAAATCATGATGGGCCACGCAGATGGAGTCCACGTCCAGCTGGACTGGATGGTATGGATAAAACAGATACATCATGTGGATCCCATGGATGAACAGGGTGGGTAAAGCACATATATCACAGCTGGCCCCATGGTCTGGACGGTGTTGATACAACACATGCATCATGCCAGGGCCCACTGTCCAGGCCCTGCTGGACGGTGCTAGTACACATGTGCAGGGTGGGCCCTGCAGATGGATGTCATGAATATACAACACACACACACACACACACACACACACACACACACACACACACACACATATATATATATATATAGGGGTGGGTCCCACCGTCCAAGGTGCTGGATAGTGTGGATAAGACCCATACATCACGTTTGGCCCCACATAACACCGTCCCTAAATGGACGGTGTGGATACAAAATACATACATCAACGTGGGCCCCACCCTCACACGTGCAGCACGTGTGGGGTAGGCCCCACGTGGCTGCCAAATGGAGGATGGTATGGATATACACATACCTCATGGTCAGCCACAGAATTTGCTGACATCAATGCAACAGCTATGTAGCTGGGCTACTTGCCCAACGTCTCGACAATGGACGGACGGATGGAACACGTACATCATAGGTGGGGTCCACCGTCAAATGGACGGTGTTGATAAAACACTTACATCACGGTGCAACCCACCGTCCAACAATCTGGACGATGGAGGTGGAGATAAAACACATGCGTCCAGGTGGGGTCCACGTCAGTGTGGCCCACCTGGTTTATTTCAAACTGGTATTTGTTTTCCCTTCGTACGGTCTAACAGCAGAGGCTGCTGGACATCTCATGGCTAGATGGTATGGATGTAATACATCCATCAAGGTGGGGTCCATGTACATGTGGCTTACCAGCCACATACATCAAGGTGGCCCCCCTTACACGTGACCCACTGATGGACGGTGTGGATCTAATCCATTCATCAAGGTGGGCCGTAAGGGGAGAGAGAGAGAGAGAGAGAGAGAGAGAGAGAGAGAGAGAGAGAGAGAGAGAGAGAGAGAGAGAGAGAGAAGTGTGGAGGGGAGGGACTTCGCCACTATGAGCACTCCCTATACATGATGCAACGCATACATCAAATGGGTCCCACCACAAGTGGGTCCTCAAATCATACAAATCCATGGTGGAAATCCTAGATCACCCATCGTTGGCCTTCTTCTTTAGCTCCTTGGACGCCTTAGCTCTTAGGCTTTCTCTTTGATGGTGGAAGATGAGAATTGAAGGGTTGAGATGAGAGATTAGGGGGGGTTGGAAGTGGGCCATACCTAAGTTCTTTCTCCTTAGAATTTTTCTCTCATGGAGGCTTGGGAAATGGTGGAGAATGAGATGGGATGGAGTAATGGATGAGAGAGATGGATGGTGTTGTAAGAAAGATGGGATGAGAGGAATGGGTGTGCGTAAGGAAGGGATGGGTGGTGTAAGGAAGAATTGACTTTGGGGATGGTTTGTGTAAGAGAGATGGGTGTAATGGGTAGAGTAATGGGTTGTACTTGACTTGTGATTGATTGATTGATGTAATAGATTGGGTAGAGATTCTCTCGGGATTCGCAACGCACAACATTTTTCTCGAAATAAATGCAGGCTCACAATTCCTGGCCTGGGTATCGCATCAGTGCGCAAGACACAGCGTTGGAACCGCGGCGCCGGCGTTGTCGCAATGGTACAAGTTTCAAATTGAGTCGACTCAGATTTATGGGATGCAACTTAGGGTCACGCGCAAATGCTGACTACAGGTCACTGGTTGCCGAAATTCGATGGAGAGGATCAAGGGAGTCTAAGGAATGGTACGAACTAGGTTACGGGCCTTATAGCTCTCCTCTTCTAATAAAAATTTTATCCTCGAAATTTACACTATCATGTAACTAACTGGAGCTCATAAAAGAAGGAAATCACTTCACTATGTCAAATCAGAAACACAACCTACGAATGCAGTCAATAACAAGGAGACGGGGATAACGTTCACGAATCTTAGCCTCTCACTTCCAAGATGTCTCCTCAATGAATAATCTATCAAGACGGTCCTAAGGCCTGGTGGCTCGAATCGTCGGCGACTCCTCCTGACGACTGAGGGTCCTGCTGGGCTGCATAAAGTCTTCCTTGGGCCTGCTGGGGAGGTGTGTGTCTTCTCTGTGGTCGTCGCTGCTGCAGCTGCTGTTGGGGTCCCGGTGGTAGGAGTTGCCGTCGGGTCTGGCTCGCCCTGGAAGTGCGGGGGATTGAGCTGTCAGAAGTCTTGAAGAAGGGCGCTCGCGTGCTCCTGCTCTGCCTGGGCTGGTGTAACAGCGGGGCGCTTGTCTTGCCCCTGGAGGGCGGTTGTCACAGCCTGAAGCATTTGCTATAACTGGGCGACACTCATGGGTACAGTCGGATCCGCACCGGTCATGGGTAGAGGAGTGGAATCCTCAGGCGGGGGAGCAGGAATCTCCGGTGGTGGAGTGGGAGTCACGGGTGGTAGAACAGGAGTCACAGGTAGTGGAGCGGGAGTCGCTCGGGTCACTCTCCTAGTTGGCATGTCCTACAGTATGGAACAAGGGCCTATTATCCATGAACACTCTCGAATATACTCACGATGGGGAGCTCTATCAGAAAGTCTCTAAGTTATTCGAAGTCGGGGACCTAATTATTCTAAGTTCTCAACAATCATAAAGTGTATGGTAGCTATCAGCAGATATGTGATGTTATCCTCAGGTATTCCCAAGTTATGCTCTGATACTAACTTCTGTCACATCCCAAACTCGGAAACCGAGCTCACAAAATTTTCGATCGCCGAATCCGGTGTCGACAGCCTCTGTAGTACCCCATTCTCGGCTTCCAGCGCCCATATGCCAGATTCCTATCCTGGGATCCTATAAGGAGGATTTTCAACATGAATTTCTTTGTAGATAAGCATAACCACAAGTTTACCCAAATCACAAAGGCAACATGATCATAACATATCCACTAAAGTAAAAAACTTGAGTACAATATATGAAGGGAAAATACAAGATGAATGCCAAAAGCTCCAGAAGCTCTGTCACACACTCCTGCCTCAACTCGACTGTATCCTATTATCACCTACATGCATCTATCGTGCATAAGCTTATAAACAGTTTAGAGGGTAGTGTACGTGTGTACGCCAGATAAGTGTCAAGCACACAAATATTAGTGTAAGCGGAATACTGGCAAGGCTATAAGTCATTCAATATCAGAGTATGCACTGTAAATCAGCTATGCAATGCGGAGTCATAATGAGCCAAATATCAGATATCGAAGATGCAATACAATATGCAATTCTGAAGAGCTACAAATACCATCAGCCTCATCTAAGCCAAATACATGTAGAGACATGACATCCCAAATGCCATATGCTACGGATGTAATGCAATATGCAGATCCTTACGAGTCCATAATACCATCAACCTCATTCAGGCTATGCAATACAGAAGCATAGTAAGCTAAATGCTATGTGCTGAGGATGCAATGCAATACACGGTGTAAAAGAAGTGACCAAACTGGAGTGTGAAGTCGGGATGATAGTACGTAGTATCGCAAGCTGTGGGGTCCACCACAATGGACTTCTATCCAAACCAGTCACATACCTAAATTTGGATAGCTAGACTCAATGTGGTAAACTCTTGATCTCAGGTTGGTCGCGCCCCAACCGAAATCCTGGCCATTGCGAAGGTACACATAATGATTTAGTTGCGCACCACAAGCCCGAGTGGATAGTGCATGAATGAATGAGTTAAATGATAAATATGCAACTTCACATCTCAGTACAGTATGTCTCTGGGATCATCACCGGGGTCTAGTACACTCCACGCTAGCTTGTCGCCCCATTAAGCGCACAACTGGGTAAGTGGAAGAGACCTCACTATCTTCTTGCCAATATCGGCCTGGCTTGTTGATAATGGACCCATTCCTCAAGCTAGTCAGACTCAGCCTAACATTGCCTAATAGCTCAAGCGGGTAAGGCCACACTTCCTCCCAACCGACCACGACACAGTGGGAGACGCGACCTACTGGTATACGGTAACCCTTGTACTGGTGTTTAGACAAGAAGACAATTAGAAAATATTTATAATTACGTCTGCTTCACTTTTCAAATTGAACCGGCAATTGTAAAAGAAGCACTTGCTGATGAAAGTTAGATATTGATTATGTAAGAAGAGTTAAATCAATTTGTTTGAAATGATGTTTGGTACTTGGTTCCTAAACCTTTTGGTAAACATATAATCGGAACTAAATGGATTTTTAAGAACAAATCTGATGAAATAGGGAATATCATTAGAAACAAGGTACGACTAGTTGTACAAGGTTACACTCAAATAGAAAGAATTGACTATGATGAAACCTTTACACCAGATCATGTGTACCGTATTAAAAAGACGCTTTATGGTTTGAAACAAACACCCAGGGCATGATATGAAAAGTTGACTAAATTTTTACTTAGTGACAACTTTATCATGGGAAGTGTTGATAAAACCTTATTTGTAAAGAAATATAATGAACATATATTGATAGTACAGATCTATGTTGACGATATTATTTACGGATCTACATGCACTAACTTGTCCATTGAGTTTGCAGATATGATGAAATTCAAGTTTGAAATGAGTATGGTTGGAGAACTAAATTACTTTCTTGGATTATAAGTAAAACAACAGGAAGATGGCATATCATCTCACAAACCAAGTAAGCCTTGAATCTTGTAAAGAGATTTGGGTTTGAGAATGGGAAAAATTTTGATACTCCTATGAGTACAACTTTCAAATTTTCTAAAGATGAATCAGGTAAAAGTATAGACTCCCGTCTATATCGGAGTATGATTGGTAGTCTTCTATACTTAATTGCTAGTAGGCCTAATATTACTTTTAGTGTTGAAATATGTGCTATATATCAATCTGATCCTAAGGAATCACATCTAATCGTTGTTAAACGGATAATCAGCTATGTCGCAAGTACTGTTAACTTGGGTCTATGGTATTTGCATGATACAACTGTACAACTTGCTGGATATACTGATGCAGATTGAGCAGGAAACATTGACGATAGAAAATCTACCAGTGGTGAATGTTTCTACGTAGGGAATTGTTTAGTTTCCTGTCTCAGCAAGAAACAAAATTCTGTATCACTCTCAACAGCTAAGTCGAATATATTGTAGCTAGTAATTCTAGCACCCAGCTGATCTGGATGAAAAGGATGTTAGCTGACTATGGGATTGTGCAAGATACAATGACATTATATTGTGATAACTCAAGTGCAATTAATATTTCAAAGAATCCTATTCAACATTCTCGTACGAAACATATCGACATTCGATATCATTATATTTGAGAATTAGTTGAGGACAAGAGTATTTCATTAGAATATATTCAAACTGAAAAGCAGCTTGCAGACATAATGACCAAACCGCTCGGCAAGAATATATATTCCAAATTAAAGCATGATATTGGTTTGTGTACTTTTAATTAATTAATTATGTTGTTTATGTATTTTTTTATTTGTTTATAATATTTATAATGCATAACATCTAAATAAATTTAAAATTTTAAATATATATATATTTTTAAAATTTATGGACTGCTCGACGGGTCGATTACATCCTCGACCAATCGACCTTCAACGGGTGGAGGACCATGTTTGACCAGTCGAGGAGCGTGGATTTACACATTAAATGGGGAAAAATCACCTTTCTATTTCATTTTCCACATTCTTCTTCGATTAGCCGGTGCTTCTCTCGATGAACCCATCTCCAAATCTTCGTTGTAAGTGGTCTATTTTCATTTTCCTTCTAGATTTGGGTTGCTCTTTGCTAGTTTGTCTTCTATTTGTGGTATATTTATGATTTACAACATTTCTTTAGTGAGTTTTGAGCAAAAATCTAATCTAGACGCAACCCATGTATCTTCTTTTATATTCTCTTTTGCAATCTCTAAATGGAGCATCATACTAAGAGGAAGGCGACTTGCAAGGGCCCTAGAGGCTCCTTATTTAGGTCGACTCCAATTAGGGTGAGAACCTTAAGATCTCCCGAAGAAGATTCAGAGCATGTTAGAGATTTTCGCACTAGAGAAATTATTATTGAAAGGACTGTAAGTGTAGATTACATTGCAACATTTCAACTATTGCCTATCCTTACTGCTATAGGTTGGGAAAATATTCTCGGTTGGGGCGAAACGGCTTACCGCTCCATAGCGTAAGGCATGTACGCATCCATAAACGACATGTCCCTTAAAAATCTGACATTTATAATTAATTTTCGAGAAGGGACGGTCCCTATTGATTGCCACCTGATTTCAGGTTTGCTTGACGTAAACGTTACTAATGATGGCATTCCCATTGCCACTCTCACAGAGAAAATGACTCATACTTAGCAAGGGGCGATCACTCATAAATTATGTCGCTTTGACGCTGAATGGAAGTCTGGCAATGCTCTTCGTGCTAACCAGATGCTTCCCAAATACCGACTCTTACATCGCTTTTTTACGTCCAATGTGTATCCGCAATTTGGGAATAACTCTGAACTTACTCCCTTCATGACTCGTGTCCTTCACTCTGTTGTATCTGGTATTCCTATTTATCTTCATTCCTTGATGTGTTATTTGATTATTCAATTTCGTATTCATCCTAGTCATGGGTCGATTCCTTTCGCCTATCTCATGACTTGCATTGCTCTTTATTACAATGTTGTCATTCCTTCAACTGAGGCACCGAAGTCAGAATTACCCTTTAATAATACAAATCTACACAAAATGAACCTGGCGTTCCTTCCCGGCCAGTGAGATGAAGGAGAAGAAGAAGATGCGCCTTTACCAGAGGACACATCGATGGATGACATATTTGCCGAGCTTGATGAGTTGGATGATGAAGCTGGTTCAGACTCTTAACCTTCCTAGGTTGATGATCGGCTCAAATCCTTGGAGGAAAAGGTGGTTGAGTTGAAGGTTGTTGAGGGTCCAATATTGCATATTATCCCCCATTTATATCTTGGCTTTATGAACATGATAATGCTTAATGTACTATTTTACTCATGTTTGTGTTGCAAGGTGAATTTAAAGAGCATGAATTGAAAAAGGTGCTAAAAGCATGGATTTGATGATCAAGAATCACCAAGGCAAGGGGTGGATCTTAGGAGACCAAAATTGAAGAATTCACATGCTAAAGATCCAAGAAAACCAAGTGAGGAATGAAGAAGAATCAAATATTTGAAGTAAAGAAAAGGATCCTGAAATTGTCCTAAAAACAAACATATTCCTGAAATTGTCCTGAAGAAACATATTCTGAAACTCTGGGTCATTCTGTGAAATTGCGCAGAGTGAAGTCTATTTTAGTAAACTGCGTAAATTTGATGCGGTTTCTAGAGTTTTCCAACTAGGTGCAAAAGTTGGAGTTCCACAACTATAAATAGGACTCCCTAGGATGTTCCTAGGTATCTTCTAGGGTTTAAGGAGTGGAGCAAAAAGGTGGAGAAGCCGTCGCCAAGAGTTTTTCTTCTTATTCCTTAGTTGTTTTCATGTTTTTCTTAAGAGACTTTGGTCCAATCATGTCTATTGTTGGCTAAACCTCTTAGCTAGGGCTAAGAGGTGAAGTTTGTAGCATGATGAGATGTTTATATTGCTTTGATTCATGTTTATGTTGAACTCCATGGATTCTAATTTGATATTTAAGGAATACTTTTAGTTGTTAATGGTTTATTGAGACTCAAAATATAGTAGATCTGCAATAGCATTAAGTATATTTTTTTCCTGATTTGAGATTGTGAAATTAGTAAGTCCTATTGTTCACCATTGTCCCTTGGGAATGGTAGGGTGATAGAATCCTTCCTAATCTTTACAATTCTCCTGCTTTGAGATTATGAGATTGGTAAATCCTGTTGTCTGCCATCGTCTCCTGGGCATAGTTTTATTGATATATTTTCCAATTAGATAGGATAGGACTTCAATTCTAATTGTGTTACTTGAATCAAACAAGAGGACTCCCTGATCACTACAAGTGGATCCTTGACATCCTAGTTCCCACCTTTATATTCTTAGTTTTAATTACTCTATTCACAATTACTCTTTCAAATACTTCAGAATTAGTTTTACATCTTCTTCTAATTATACTTCTAGTTAGTTTCAGAAACGTACAAGTTTCAGTCCCTGTGGATTCGACCTCGGTCTTACCGAGATTATTACTACATTGCGACCCTACAGTTGGGGTTGTGAACAAAGGTATCTCAAGACAATCTGGCAGAAAGTTACAAATCCTCAATGAAATACATGCGAAAATACTTTCATCGCATCGCTAAGGGATTACACTAGATTAATCCTTTCATACCTCCTCCCTCTTCCTCTGGATCCAACTAGGTTAGTTTTAGTATTTTTAAAATATATTTGACTTGTATTTTGTGTGTGTGCTTGATGATCACTCTCATACTCTACTCACCTTTAATGCTTCTTAATAAATTACTGGTAGAATGAATGAAGAATTATGATATGAATGTTGAATGTTGATGCATAATATGAGATGATAAGAATGTTGATGTAATGAATGTTACATTATTATATATGCTTGGAGTATGCATTGGCATTGGAATGGAAAAACTATATGTCATAATACAGGGGAAGCTCACATTGAGGGTGAGTAAGCAAATTTTTTGCACATTCATCAAAGCTGCAATAAATCTTCTACAACATGGGATCAAGAATATAAGATGTCATTCTAATTGTTGTAATAATAAGTGTTTTGTCACGAATTTGATAAAGAGGGAGGTTGTAAGTGGTATATTGTATAAAACACACCTTTGTTTGTCAAATTTTGTTTAGACAAAACAACTTATGATGTAAGCCTTCTAATGTGGATCAAGATGGAAAGTTCATGACTCTACTTAAGTTCAAGGTCAAGATGGAAAGTTCAAACTCTACTAAGTTCAAGATGATTGAGTTCAAGTTCTACTAAAGTTCTAGTAAAAGATCAAGCTCCATCTTCAACTTCAAGCTCTATTGAAGATTCAAGTAGAAGAACAAGTTCCATGAAGTTCAAGCTACTTCAAAGTTCAGTCATATCAGGTATAACAAACCGTAGAAAGACCTTAGGCTTAAGTACTTTCAAAACATAGCTTGAATGAGTTTTTATGCTTATGATTAGGCTAAATGTGGGATCCCGGTCTTTTGCAACATCGTTCGTGTGCACACGTGTCCCAACTCGCACCATTGATAGACCATACACTACATCCTAGTGCACCTAGAAAACTCACCCAAGTGATTTGTTCCAGATGATCTTGAGACCTCTATCATGTGGATTGCGTCGACGTTGCGATCGTAATGGTGAAAATAGCGCATCAATTCGACGCTCCGTTAGTGAGATATGACCCATCTAATGTAAGGCCCAAATTATATATCCAGTAACACAAACAACCTTTATTATGCTAGCCCATTGGACTTGAGCCCATGTGGGCCTAAAGCCCGCTTTAGAACATGAAAATTACCAACAAATATGACAATTGCTACATGACAAAATAAGAAGCTAGCACATGTAAGACAAATACTATAAGACAAAATTAGATTCTATCCCAAAATTCATCATTAGCTCTCTCCCCATGCCTTAAAAACTAATCATGGCTCATGTCCATCTCATCCCATACATGCATCCAATGCATGCCTTGATTTGTGCCACATCACTTCAAACAACCAGTTGCAACACTCCACTTCATCATCCACCATGCATCACCCACAACCCATGTATTGTAATGATTTTTTTAATGCAGTTGTCGATGTTTGAATATTAAATAATGACATGAGATTCAGAGTCGGGTCTTGAAAATTCAGGCACCAAATTTCGAGGCGTGACATGATGTTTCCAAATAGGAAATGTTTATCGTCTCAACACTCAACATGAGGGGATATTATAAATTAAAATAACCCTCAATTATGACACAATAAAGGTGCCGACACCATATTTTAAATTCATATCTTTTTTAGTCGCTGGACACTTTTTGGATTTTTCTAGGATGAAATGCCCCCCTACTAGCATTCCCCTCATACTACAGTAGCTTTTTATGGAAGTTGAGAGGGCCTTTTGAGAATAGGGTGTGGGCCCCACTAAATCAATTATTAGGGTCACCCCTAAGCCGATATGATCCGTTCACTTTAATTGGACAGTCATGAACCTACAATAGGGTCATTTCAAAATTTCCTTTTGGAACTGTTGTGGCCCACAACTGTATTAATGATGTAGGTTAATTCTGAATTGTTTTCTCCAATGTGGTCCATCAATGATGAGTTTTATGCTCAAACTTAGGCAAATGTCATGAAATTAAAATCCCTTTCATATAGAGAGCTTGGATTTACTATAAGACGATCTAGTGGGCCTCACACAAAATGTAGGATGGGTTCAATAGATGGGTTCCTTGTGCGGGAAGGCCATTTAGCATTCTCTTTCCTTTTCTTCTTCAATTTTTTTCACAGGAGGGGACTATTTTGGCCGTTAGGACTGTTGCCACCTTTATGGTAGCCACTCCAGCAAGCTTCTGGTGTGCATCCAGCGTAATTTCCTCCATTCTAGTGAGCTTTCTAAGTGTTTGTTTGAAGATTTCTGGGCATACTATCCAATGTAGAAGTTTTGATCATCAAATGTAATTTTAGGTTAGGATAATAGTGGCTTTTATGTGTTGTTTTTTTTTTTTAATGAGTATCAATGGTGAGAGTTTGTGAAAGGGAGGATGGTGTGATGGTTCCCTTTATATAATAATAATAAAAATTATTTTTTTTCTTTTACTTTTTTTTTTTTGTTGAGTATGAATGGTGGGAGTTTGTGAATTAGATACGGATTTTGTAATGGAAGAATGTTGTAATGGATGAATTTTGAAAGGGAAGAATGTTGTAATGGATTAATGTGATTAACGTTGAAATGGGTGTTATAATGGATAATGTGATAAATGTTGTAATGGATGAATATTGTAATGGATAAATATTGTAGTGAAAGAATGTTAAAATGGATGAATAGTCATAACTGTCATAACGAAGGAGTTATGACTGCTTTTGTCAGATCGACGATCCACATTGCGTGTCGATGATCCACAATTCTTATGAACTTTGTACTCACTTTTGGTCAATAAAATTATGTCTAAATGAGATGATTATAAAGTCATTTAAAAGTTTATCAAATTATCTTTTCAATGAATACAAGATTACCCAAATCGGACATGTAACGAGGGCGTTATGACCATTTTCGTCGGATTGATGATCTACAGTGCTTATTAGCGATCCATAGCGAGTATCGGCTATCCAGAGTGAATATCGACAATCCATGATTAATACTGGCGATCTTCACTGAATATCGATGATTTACAGTGAATATTAATGATCCACAGTGAATATCGGTGATCCACTATACAACATTCATTACATTCATCTATTTCAAAAGTCATCTATTA
Source organism: Magnolia officinalis (assembly GCA_021015155.1). NCBI lineage: Eukaryota > Viridiplantae > Streptophyta > Magnoliopsida > Magnoliales > Magnoliaceae > Magnolia > Magnolia officinalis. The sequence continues at coordinate 21,467,436 of JAJHSJ010000013.1, read as the reverse complement.
CAACATTATTTCATTATAAAATTAATCCATTTCACAAACTCTCACAATTCATAAGAAGAAAAACAAAACAAAAAATAAAAAATAAAAAATAAAATAAAATAAAAAAATAAAAAAATTATAAAGGGAACCACCGCACCCTTCTCCCCGAGAAATCCTAACCATCAAATAATTGCTAGAAAGTGGCTAGCATTCCACTAAAAGGAGATGTTCCAATATTGTGTGTGATTTTTGGGTGCATTAGGCATCTAGAATGTGGCCCATCATATCAATGTCTTGGATCATAGAACCATTAATCTTATCTACCGAAAACAGAATAGTAGCAGCTGAAGTAGAGCATGTACTAGGTCCTTGATCTTTCCTTTCACCTGCCCAGCAGAAGAAGGGTAGTTGAAGAAAAAGAAGGGAAGAGCCGTTGGATTTGTAGGAATGTTAGGCAGCCACAGGTGCAGCTCCAGAAGCTACTGGACATCTCAACTAACTTATATAAACAGAAACGCTTCCAGTTCTCTCATTACCTTTCTATCTTCTTTCTTCCTTTGAGGAAAAGTAATGGGACCAGGTGGGCCTACTCCTGGTGGACCTGGACCTGGAACTAGACCTGGTGAACCTGGACCTGGAGCTAGACCTGGTGAACCTGGACCTGGACCTGGACCTGGACCTGGTGGGCCACCTGGTTGGGGCCCTCCACCGGGCCCAGGGTCTATTAGCCTTCCTCCATCATATGGGCCTTGGGTAGCAGGGCCCATAGGCGCTCCAGCTTGGGGACCCACCTTCTTGGGTGGCCTTGGAAATGCAATAAATTCATGGTAAGAATAATGTTTATTTATTTTCTAAACAAAGTATTTATTATAAGGTTTTGCTAACCACCACATTTTGTGGAGAAATTAGCAAATTTTACAAACCTTGTTAATGACAGATGGGATGCCCGATCATCAATCAGGATCGTTCATTCAATAGTGTCTTCGACCCTGGTTTATTTCTTTCTGAACCGTCCATTTATGACCACTAATTGAAGGGTTATTATCTTGATAGGCCTCATTTTGGATCCATCATTCCCCAAGAAATCCCTTGCGATTAATAGTTGTCCAATTTCAGACGTCTATATGTCAGTCACGGGACCATTGCCATCACCTGATCATTTGTGATTTATGGTCCCTACTTCAATCCAATCAGAGATTGGAAGAAGACTTCAAAAAATGTCTCAAATGAGTGTAGCATCTGATTAGTGCATTAGGTGGGCCCCATCTACATGACGTAGCCCAAACTTCAGGTAGTACTGAATGTGGACAGCCGCATTAAAAAAAATAAAAATAAAAAATCCACTGTTTTAATATACGTTTCCCACCTCGTCACCTATCTGGTCTCTCCATTAAATATAATCTAATCTTCTTTCATTACTTTGCAAAAACCACAACAGTCAGACGGTCCTAAACATCCGTGAGTGGACTATGAACAACCTTATCCATCAATTTTTGCAATCCACTTACTAGATGGTTTGGATCATCGAATCTGTATAAATTTTTCAAGGCTGCCTAAAAAGAATGCACTGGACCCAATGGACCGTCCAGATAAGTGTTGTGGATGAAAACGAGTCCAATTGCAACTATATGTGCATGGTAAGGTTCTCATACACTCAGCCCACTAGATCATTACTCTTTTATATACGATACATAAAAATTTCAGCTAATTGTTTGTGTTTGGCAGCTTTTACTTCCTGTGCTGCTGCTTCCTGCTACAAGAGTGTTGTGGACCGTTTTTTGGTGGGCCACCACCACTTGGCCCAGTTGGTCATCCAGGCCCACCACCACCTGGCCCAGTTGGTCCCCCAGGCCCACCTCGTCCACCAGGATTCTGAGATGTTATAAGAAGGAAATGGGATTGTGTAATAACATGAGATGGTAACCTTTGATAGACCATGTTCAACCCTCATTAGATACGCTGTATTGGATAAAGGAATTGTTGCTAACATTAATTTTCTAAATTCCATAATATAAATGTACAATGTGCTTTTAATTTTCTGTCTTGATTTCAGCCGTTGGTTTGTTTTTCTCTACATTTCTGAACCAGTCCCTAGTATATGCGCACATGTGCTTGCAAAATGGACATGTGTATGCATGTATCTACCATCTATACATACGGTTCATGTGTGGCCCAGAAAATAAGTGGACCTTAATGATTTTTGGGCCGGGGATGTACACTTTATCCTGTTCATCGGAAGCTGAGACCATCACCTTGACCCAACTGCAAATGGACCATAACTCAAAATTTCACTAGTAAGGTAATATTAACGATCTGATTTTTCCCTTTGAATTTGGACATAAAGACTACTATAAGGTGGGTCACTTGTGATCACTGGTTTTGATTTGACCGTTAGATTATTTAGATTGAGTAATTCAGTGGGCCCCATTATAGTTGTGATAATTATAAATAGGTAAGGGCAAGACTCTTGAACTGTGGTCCCTAAACATGTGTATTAAGATAGATATGGAAACATATGGTGTGGAGACCTTAGAGAAGAGAAGTGTGATAGGTAAGCTTCTCTGGCCCTATGTCTTGTGTGTGTGTGTGTTAGTCTCCTCATCCATATAAGAGAGAAAATCCTAGTTCCATTGAGAGGTTTTCTTAAGGGTTTAAGGTAATGAAGACCATAATCCATTCCGAGCGTGTCGCAGTATTAGGAATGTCTTCCTTACAAGGTACGTATGCATTTAAGATTAAAGTATAGAATTTCCATTATTGATGCATAGCCGATCTAATTATTCTGCTATTCAGTTTACAGCTAGTATCAGAGCTGCCTATGCATCAGTTCTGGTAGATTCTTGGCATTGTTTATTGTAGGGTGATCCAGACTTCGGATTTATCTGGGATCCCATGATGGGTCGCCCACCTAATCGAATCCAATACATTAGATTTTAAGCCTTTGTGTACAAGAGCTACTGTGGCCGTGGTCGGAACCCACCATGTTTGCTATTGTCAGCAAACTGCACACAACCATTGGCGGCAACTGTTGGCCATTGATGGTGGCATTGAGCTTAAAAATATAATAAAATAAATTCATTGCCACTATGCATAAGGGCTGTGACCACCACCCCATTGTCGGCCACCATTGTGTGTCGGGGTTTGATCCCGCGTATCTACAGCAACAACGGTAATAGAGCCACAATCTCCTCCAGTGCTAGCGGTGTTTCACCATTGAAATCGATAGAAACCCTGCCACGATTATCCCTTTGTGTGGAATAGGATTTGGGTAAAAACCTTGTGAAATTACAGTTTTACAGCTACAAGTGAAGCTTGAATATAGCTAGATAATTAACATGCATTTACTTATAAACACTTATGTAGAGTAGTACAAACAAGAAGAAGTGCAACTATAAAGTCTACTCATGGTGAAAACATCATTCAGCCATTCCTTCAAACATGTTTACTGCAATAAAGTAAACCATGTATATTGTTCAACAAAATATAATAGCTAAGAAATAAAACATTCAGCCTATTGTACAAGATGTATAGTGGTTCGGTTACGTGCCTACTCTATTCTTGATTGATGCACTCTCTCCTAGAGTGTGCCGGATTTCACTATTCAGATGGTTTTAAATCAGGTTCACCATAAACCTTCACAACCTAAATAAGGTTTATACAATATTCATCCGTTAATGGCCTACATAAGGTCTTATGGTGTTTGGATCTCAAACTTCAATACGAAATCCTACACAAGGATGACGAATGTACTCTCCCATCAGAGGCCTACACAAGGACTTGTCGAGTTTGGTATTTCAAACTCTGAAACCCAATCCTACATAATGAATTATTTTTAGACACAATGAACTCAAATATACTTTCTTACCTAAAGTGGGTGAGCCCCATCAAAGCATCTTATTAAAGATTTTCCTGAATCGGGAAGCATCTTCAACTCCCTTGTACCGCAATCATATTGATGATGTACCTTTGGTGATCTCGAGGTTTGGGTTAAGGGTTTGGTGAATCCTATCTTAAGAATGATGGGTCTTTATGGTTAAGATAGGGATTCCCAAGGTTGAGCATTCAATGCTATCTAGCATAAAGGATTTGCTAATAAATATGGTTGTTAAAGCATTAATGAATGTTGGAATTCATTTTCCAATCCAAGCTTTGAATGCTCAATGAATGTCTTTAAAACAGATTAAATGATGAACTCCATGAGGAAAGAGAACTTGGGAAGAAGGGTTTGAACTGAGGTTACAAACATACATAAGACTATCTCTATTTCTCACCATTTTGCAAAGAAACTCCTGTTTCACTAATATAATCATCTGAGTATAATGCTGAAAGGGAAATACAATATATAGATATAAAAAAAACTCCAGAAGCTCAACCGCACGCTCTTGCCTCAGCTCGGCTGCATCCTTACGTCACCTGCACGCATCTATCGTGCATAAGCTTATAGAAAGCTTAGAGGGTGGTGTAAGTGTGTGAGCAGTATATGCGTGCTCATAATGTAATATCAGATTAAATGGAAATACTGGTAAGTCTACAAACCATACAATACCAAAGTAAGCAGAAATACAGACAAATCCATAAAATATCATCAACCTCATCCAAGATATGCGATGAGAAGATATAGCAAGCCAATGTCATATATTGAGAAAATAATGTAAGTCGACTATAAAATACGGAAACATAATGAACCAAATATCAGATACCGAGGATGCAATATATATGAAATTCGGAAGAGCTAAGAATACCATCAGCCACATATAAATGCAGAAACATAACAACCCAAAATGTTATATGCCGTGGATATAATGCAATATGCGGTATGTGGTGCGAATGAAATGACCAAGCCGCAGTGTGAAGTCAGAATGATAGTACGTGGTATTGCAGGCTATGGGGTTTATCACAAAGGACTTTTATCCAAACTAGTCCCATACCTAAATTTGGATAGATAAACTCAATGTGGTAAACTCCTGATCTCAGGTTAGTCGCGCGCCCCAACCGAAATCTTGGCCAATGTGAAGGTACACAACAATTAGTTGTGCACCACCAGCTCGAGTGGATAGTGAATGAATGAATGAGTATAATGCTGAGTGTACAACCCCTGCTCAATCAGTCCACAAATAAGTACTGTACATCTCTGGGATCATCACCGGGGTCTAGTACACTTTACATGCAATCGCCACCCACTGACACGCGACCATACAAGTGGAAGAGACCTCACTATCCGCCTGGCCAGTAGTCAGCCAATATCTACCCGACACGTCGATAGCGGACCCATTCATGAGCTGGTTAAACTCAGCCTAGCTATGCCCACTACCCTCAGGTGGATAAGGCCACACCCCCTCCCAATCGACCATGACACAGTGGGAGACGCGACCTCTTAGTATTTGACACTCGGGCGCTCATGTATCCACTCGGTCTAGACGTTGGGGCATCTCCTGGCCTCGGAGGTTTAGGGACTTTCACCCACGGACATCCAAAGTGCCAGATGCTCGAACCTAAATATTTTCGGTGTCCCATCTGGTCATCTACGACATGTCTGTGGAGGTCATAGCCCTGATATCGCTAGGGCATATAGTAATCACAATCACACAATGCAAGATGCATGAGTCATGTTGTCCAATCATGAATCAATCCTTTATATACCGTGCACTCATGTGGGATAACTTCACCTATCAGGGAGTCCCATAAACCATCTATACTATGGCATATGCAATGGTCAATCACATCCCACAATAAACATGCAGATGATGCGTATGGGCATGTATCATGATGTTATGCTGTCACATACTTATAATCGGTATCAATAACCAGCATTAACAATCGGTCTCGACAATTTGGACATTTAACCAACATTGCCCCCCAAGGAATGGCCCACATAGAGCCTAACATATACTGGACCCATGGCCTCACACAAGGGCCTAATATACAACACCATGGGCCTCACTCAAGAGCTTAATACACATTACAATGGGCCTCTCACAAAGGCCTAATATACATCACAATGGGCTCCATCACCTGGCCCTCAAATGCACCATAATGGGCCTCATCACATAGGCCTCATATACATCACATTGGGCCTCGCTCATGGACTTCATGTACATCACAATGGGCTGCAATACATGGGCCAGAAAATACATCTCAATGAGCCTCATCATATGGGCCATAAACACACCACTAAGGGCCACATCACATGGGCCAAAAATACAAATAGGTGGGCCCCGCACATGGGCCTAAAATACATAACATGTGGGCCCTACACATGGGTCTCATATGCATCAAATGGGCCACGTATTTGGGCCTCGAATACATCAAATGGGTTATGCACATGGGCCTAATACATATCACAATGGGCCTTGCCCATAGGCCATGAATACATCACAATGGGCCTTGCCCATAGGCCTCGAATACATCACAATGGGCCTTGCCCATGGGCCTCAGATTCAAGCAAGTGGGCCCCATCATATGGGCCTTAAATACAAGGCAGGTGGGCCCCATGGATGGGCCGCACCAATGGGCCTCAAGTGGGCATGGACCACACCAACAATTCTGATTCAAGTGGGCCGAAACAAATGAGCCAATTCAAACAGCCGAATCAAATGGGCCCAAACCAACACACCATTCATCTATTGCTAGAGATCATTTTAGAGCATTGTCACAAAACATGAATCATATCCAAAAGATCATTTGGACCATGCCACACCTAACAGTGGTGATAATGATTTCCACTGTTAAATTCTAGTGGGCCCCACCATAGTATTTATTTCCCATCCAGTCTGTTCATAGGGTCACAAAGACCTGAACAGGGAGGAAAAACAAATATTATTTTGGTTCAAAACTTCTGTAACCCAAAGGCGTTTCAATGGTAGACGTTTAACTCCACTGTTTTCTGTAGTGTGGTCCACCTGATACTAGATCTGTCTTATTTTTAGTCTCAAGCATTAGGACTGGCTCACCAAATGGATGGATGGTTTGGATGAACCACATCCATCAGGGTGGGGTCCACGAACGTGGCCCACCTAAGACGGCTCGTTAAAGGGATGGACGTTTTGGATGGAACACATCCACCAGGTGGTGGGTCCCACCGTCTAGCTAGTGTGGATATAACATACGTGTGGGTCCGACGTGGTGGGCCACCCACTATAGCCCTCTCTCTCTAATATATATATATATATATATATATATATATATATATATTATATAAAACACATTCATCATCAATCTATGATCCAGCTGGATGAAACAGATGGATGGTTGGGTTTTAACACATACCTCGTGATCACACCCCAGCACTGCTAACGTCCATCCGATGGATGGATGATCTGGATGTAATCCATACCTCATGGTGGGGTCCACACGTGTGGCCCACCAGAACTAGAGGACGGATGGTCTAGATTTTATATGGCTGGCATCAGCTATGTATCTGCTGCATGACGTTACAGATCTGTGGGTCCCACGTCCTTCCAAGAACGGTGTGGATATAATCCACGTATATCATGGATGGGGCCCATGTCCCAGCTGGACGGTGGGGACCCCACACGTGTAGCTGGGTCCCACCATCCAGCAAATGGACAGACAATTAGAATATATCAATACCGCGTGGTGGGGCCCACCATACTTGCTAACGTTAATAAAACAACTATATAGCTACCGTAGGTGCACCAGCCACCTGCTTTCCATACACGGTGGGTCCACAAAAATGGGAAAGAAAGAGAAAACCTCGAAGGGGAGGGACCATGCCACTATTGGACCCTCCCTTATACAATGCATCCATTAGATGTGTCCCACAATAAGTGGGCCCTTAAATCAAGAATCAATGGTGGATCACCCACATTTGGCCTCCTTCTTTAGCTCCTTGGACTCCTATGCTCCTTGTCTTTGATCTTGATGGAGGTTGATGAAGAATAGAGGGTTGAGATGGGAGATGAGAGAGTAGGAAAGTGGGCCACACTTCACTTTGGGAGAGGTTGGACGTTGGGTGCTTGCTCTTGGGAATTTGGAGAATGAAGATAGAAATGAGAGAGAGGAGTGATGGATGAAAAGATGTGGATGGAGTGGGTGTTGTAAGAAATGGGGATGGGAAGGCATGGGGTGGTTTAAAATTAGTGGAAAGGTGGAATGGGTGGGGAGAGAGAGAGAGTTGACTTGGGGAAAAGAGGGAATGGGTGCTTGTACTTGGGATAGGGTGAGGTGGCATTGGGGTATGGAGGATGTACTTGACTTGATTGATGTGACGGGTCATGGAGATTCTTTCAGAATTTGCAACACGTGGTGTTTCTTTGAAACGAACGTGGGCCCACATCTCCTGGCCTAGGTATCGCATTGGCGCGCGAGATGCGGCATTGGAACCGCAGCGACGACGCAGTCGCTAGGGCATAAGTTTTGGGTCAAGCCGACTCCGGTTTGCAGGACTTGACTTAAGATCGTGGGCAAACATCAGGAACAGGTTGAGGGTTGCCGGAATATGACCGAGAGGACCGTGGAAGCCTATAAAATGGTATGATATAGGATACAGGCCTCACAGCTCTCCCCTCCTAATAAAAATTTCATCCTCAAAATTTACATATGTAACGTCTCGAAAAAATCCTTACAAAGAGCTGAGTTTGCGGCTCCGCTGATGTTGGCAGAATGGGGTATGGTAGAGTTCGTGCGAGACTTCGAGCAGAAGCTCACCGTGTAGGAGCCGTTCAAGAGTGTCGCGCATGTTCATGTGCGACCACTTATTGAGGATAGGATCATTGAGGCCCAAAAGGATGATGGACGATTGTCTGAGCTTGAGAGCAGGCTAGCGATGATGAGGACGCCGAGTGGAGAGATGGTACGGATGGGGGCTTACGTTACCGTGGCCGCGTATGCGTTCTAAATATTCATGGCTTGAGACAGGAGGTCCTCGAGGCTGCATATAGTTCAAAATTGGCAATGCATCCTAGAAGCACGAAAATGTATCGAGATATGAAGAGATCGTACTGGTGGGACAACATGAAGGTCCATATAGCGGATTATGTGTCCCGTTGTCTCACGTGCCAGCAGGTCAAGGCAGAGCATCGTCGACCTCCTACTGCTTCATCCCATGCCCATAGCAGAATGGAAATGGGACTTCATCTCTATGGATTTAATCTCAGGGCTACCAAAGACTAGGAAGGGACACGATTCCATATGGGTGATTGCAGACCGGTTAATGAAATCGGCCCATTTTCTCCCTATCAGAGTTTCGAACTTTGCAGACGAGTTAGCCAGGTTGTACATCAAGGAGATTGTGCGCTTACATGGAGTTCCTATGGAGATCGTGTCGGACCGAGACATGCGATTCACATTTATCTTCTGGACTCGTATCCAGGAAGCGATGTGTGTGAAACTGAAGTTCAGTACCGTGTTCCTCCCATAGACTGACGGGCAGACGGAACGAGTAAATCAGGTGTTAGAAATCATGTTGTGAGCTTGTGTGCTTGACTTCAAGGATAGTTGGGATGACAGCCTCCCATATACAGAGTTCGCGTATAACAACAATTTTCAGGCGAGTATTGACATGACTCCCTATGAGGCCTTGTATGGGCGTCCCTGTCGAGCACCGCATTACTAGGCAGTTGTTTGTGAGAAGAGTCTGATAGGCCCAAAGTTAGAATATGCGACCTCAGAGAAGATCGACATTATCAGGCGTCGACTCCTTGCAGAGTAGAGTAGATAGAAGAGCTACGCCGATACGAGGCGGTGGCCGCTAGAGTTCGAGGTTGGGGACCATGTGTTTATTAAGGTTTCCCCAATGAAGGGAGTCCTCCGATTCGGGAAGAAGGGGAAGCTCACGCTGAGATTTATTGGCCCATTCCAGATACTGGACCGAGTGGGTGTGGTGGCATACCGTCTTGCTTTGCCCACACCATTCATAGGCATGCACAACATATTTCATGTATCTATGCTGAAGAAATACGTTCCTGATCCTTCCTATATTATCAAGTCGGAGCAGGTGCAGTTGAGTAAGGATGATACATATGTATTGCGACCAACGCGTATCCAAGACAGGAAGGAGCAGGTATTGCGTAGCAAGGTTATCCCACTTGTGAAAGTGTTGTGGATGCACCACACTGAAGAAGAGGCTACTTGGGAAAAAGAAGTCGAGGTTCGCAAGAACTACCCTCAGATTCTCGAGGAATACGAAAAGGTACAAATTTTGAAGACGAAATTTTTCTTTAAGGGGGGTAGATTGTAACATCTCAGAAAAATTCGTACAAAGACCCAAGTACCACCTCAGGTAGAAATCACTCAGGACCAAACCCTTTAGAAATTAAACGAAATTAACTAAGTGCTAAAATAGATTAGCTGTGAAATTAGCTTGAACCACTTTAAATACGAACCACAAGACCCAAAACTTGCAGAATCATTAACACTACATTACCTTAAAACCTAGGACCAATCTCTAAACCCGGTTGCTCTCGGGAGCACCTTGAAACATCGTATCGGACCTGGACCGCGTGTCGAAAGTCCGATTACGTCGAAACCATAGGGTTATGACCGTTTTGTTGGACTTAACGACCATATCGAAAATCAAGTCCTAATTATACACAAAAATGCATAACTTGAACTCGAAGCGAAGTGTGTGAGAAACGCGAATACCTTTAGAAATTGAACTCAGATTTAAGTGATTTGGACCGTTTGCTTACTGGTCAAATCTAAGCTTTCAGACCGTCGGAATCTGACCCCATTACACCCTCAGATCAGAGAAAATTTTCAACACATGTCAGTGTACTTGTGGCCTTGATCGAATACCGGTGACGGTTGAACTAAACTGGTCCTCCGCGGTCGATCTGTAGACCTAATCGGACCGAAAACTTAACTGGACCTAGATCCAATGCCAGGGAACTTACCGCAAGCAGAAAAGGGGCCTCCAGAAGTGCTCCGTTGGATCGAAACAGCCCCTATTTGGCTATAACTTAACTATACCATGACCTTAGGGCTATTCCCATCAGTTCTGGGCCTATATAAGGGCCTTAAACCCTCTCTCTCATGCCATACGAATTTGAAATCCTAAGAGAAAGAAAAAAGAAAAGAGAGAAGGAAAGAGAGAGAAAGTGAGAGAGAGTGAGAGTTCATTCTTGGGATTCAATCCCGCCGTTCCATGTACTTAACTGCCACTTCTGTATTGCTATTCCAACGATTCTGACGCCATTCTTAGGTAAGAAGAACCTAACCCTAATCTATTTTAGGGTTTCAAATAGTGTAAGTAATGGAATAGGTAACCTATTTCATACTGTAAGTTGCCGTTGTGCCGTAGACAAAGACTCGGTATACAAGCTGAATTCGATACTTGTTTACAAGCGAAAGGTGCGGACTATAAATGTTTAGGTTATGGTTTTCAAGGCTGTCAATGTCGGTTAATGATTTATAGCTGACTTGGTTGCCATTTTACATGCTAGATACGCCGTTTCCTTCGCTTTATAGATATATATGAACTATGTTAAGTATATTGTATTCCATGTGTTAGTTGAAATCATTGAATGCGTATAGAATTTAGATTCGTCTTTGCCATGATTATCCGTCGTGGATATAGGGTTGTTGTATGTGTGACAACCCCTTGGCGAAAGGGTTTGCCCTAATACATGTTATGGCCAACATACGCCATGTATATTATAGTGTGTAGTCTAAGTGTTTGTTGAAATGACTGAATGAATATGGGATTATGATTTGTGCCTGCTGTGTTTATGGAATGCAAATACATGATTGTTGTGTATGTAACAACTCCTTGTTGGAAGGATCTGTCTAAGTATATGTTATAATCAACATATGTTATGTATGTTGATATGTGTAGTCTAAGTGTTTGATAAAATGCCAGAGTGAAAAAATGCTTAATGTAATGTGCTTAATGAGGGTGTTGAGATAGGATTCTTAATCCCCTTCTCTAGGGTTATAGTTTCCTTCAAGTAATCTATTTTACTACTATGTGATTTGTGATTTAAATACTCATATATGTTAACAGGTATTCTATGTGTTCGTTGAAATGCTGACATGAGATCTATATTTAATTGTATTGTTACATGCTGTCTTGGCTACTACATTTGAATGCTATTGATCTGGAGTGTGTTTGAGACTATGGTATAGTCCAGGCAATCGATAACAGATCCTAGTTTGGTGGCTGAGGTTGTTTCACCACACAGGACATGTTCGATGAATCCGAGTCGTACTTTGGTTGTCGACAGTGGTTAGGCAACACGGAGTGCTTACGCACTTCATGTTGATCAACTCGACGTACGCTCGTACCAGTCGAGCTTGTCAAGCAACCCGATTGACCCAATGTATGTTCACCATGTATGCACGCTACTGCTTGAATCTAAGGTACCAAACTCGTCAGTGAATCCCGTTAACGTCGGTACCTCGATTTGCTAAGACTCATGAGCTAGACATGGTGGTATGGGACACTGTAGTTGAGCTGTCGACCTTCGCTGGGGCGACGAGCCTCCCTGTAATGACCAGTGAGCAACATCGCCTCGTGATTCGAATACGGTGGTATGAGACACTGTATTCGAGTTGTCGATCTACACTAATCAGGTGAGGAGCCTTTTATAGTGACCTTGAGCATATTCTGAGGCTGTGTTAAGGCGACGAGCCTTTCCATAGCAACTAGAGTATAAACTAGGCCTACACTGATCAGGTGATGAGCCCTTCGTAGTGACCTAGAACCGCAACATCGTATGATATTTACTAGGACTGACAACCTTAAAATGGATCATTGTTTAGAAAATAATATAAGTGAGGTACCTTAGCTTCCCAATCCTACTGTATGAAAAGGTTTAATAAGAACTCGGTAATCACGTTCATGCACCGCATTGCATGTGCCTTTGGCGTTGGAGTTGAGCACTGTGGAAGGGATACATGCCGCGATTCGCAGAGGGAGTGCAGGCGAGGGCATACATCATTAATACATATCATCCTTGCATTAACCAGAGTACTTAGAAATGCTTGATTGTATTGCTTTATCATTACTGCGTGACTGAATTAATAACATGTTAACTTTTGCTTTATAGCTCCACTGAGTTGATCATTCACTCCCACGTTCTGGGATAGTGTTTTTAAACACCAACCAGACTTTGTTTTAGTTGCAGGTGATAGCAATGCCTACGAGGTGGAGCCAGATTTCGAGGATGATGAGGAGGCGTTCTCTTATATGCTGTTATCAGGCAGGTTCATGTGAGCTGTGTCTTGATTGTCGGGGTTACAGGGATACTGACTAGATGATCCTACACAGTTATTCTGAAATTTTGGAACACACCTGTATATTCATTTTGATCACTTTGGGAATATACATGTAATTATTTAACCTGACAATGTATTCATACTCTGGAGACCGGTAATGGTTTATACGTTCCATATATGCTTATATACATCTCTTAGTCTTCCATTTGCGCTATTTAACTGCCTCTGGAGTATCATATATTGATTTGGTATAATCCTACTCATGTTTAATGCACTAATACAAACAACATTCAATCATCATCATATATATTGCATAAGTGATGTTTTGGAACTCGGGAGTTGGGCTCCTGCTCGACCCCCATTTTTCAGGGCGTTACAAGTTGGTATCAGAGCATGATTTGGATTAACTGGACCTGACTTATGGTCACACGATGCACACTGATGTACTTTGACTTGGGAGGGAGCGTTGAAATGTAGAAACTAGCATAGGATTCCCAGTTTTGCCAATCGGCGAAATTAACTGAAATCGTCCGCCGAGATCGGGCCTGTACACACTCGTGATCACTTGAGGCGATCCCGGATCACTTCTAGACCGTCAATCAATGGGTTTAGACAAGGATTTAACCCATTCCAACCTCAAATGATCCGGAAAACATGAATGTACATGAGAGAGAACCCGAAAGGACTCAAAACGGAGTCGGGGGGCCAAATCGTACAAATCGAGGAGACCCAGAGTGGACCCCGCATGTTTCCACCATCCAGGGGGGAGGATGGCATCGTCCCTGGGGCGAGCCGTCGCCCATGTGTCCAGTGACCAGCGATGCCATCGCCGGATCGGTGAGGCCATGTCGATCGCATGGACCAGGCTTGTCGGGCCGGCGCTTGGCGGGCCGACGATGGTGAGCTGGTGTGTGGCCCACCAAATCGAGTGAAAATATTTTATTTCATTCCATTTGCTTCCCCTCTTCATTCCTCACCCCTCCAAGCTTTCCTTTCTCTTAAAGAAACCCTTTTTCCTCTCTTAAATCTCCCCTCCATTCTCCCATTTCCTCATTTTACTTCAAGACTACACTCCTCCACCGTTTTTCAGCCAAACCCTCTCTTATGTCCCTCTTTTTCTTCCCATTTGAGCACACAAACATTACGTTGTGTCTCAAAGATCTTAGAATCCAACAACCCATCCCATTTCCCCATTTTTTTCCACTCCAATGGCTCTTTTTGAGCTTGTGGCGGCCATTTTCTCCATTTCCATGCTTCTTTCCCTCATGGGGAAGAAGAGAGCTCCCATGGATGAAGTTGGGCCTAGCCGCCATACTCGTTCAAGGAGGCCAAAGAGCGTCGCCGAAGGTACAAGCACCAATCGAGAGATACGGACGAAGTAAGACCTCGATCTCCAGGCTCCCCTTCCAAGAGCTCTACTGGCGGATCTGTCCCATGGGACTTATGAGGGACGTAGGGTCCTTTTTGAAGCACACGTGGATGAGAGGCTCTTTGGGGAATATCTGGTGATGGACCGCCTGGTGGAAGCCGGGTGGGGTCCCGTATTTGAGGGAAAGTCTCGTGCAAATGTGGGCACTGTTTGAGCATTCTACGCCCATATTCGAGAGCCTACGTTGGAGTCTTTGCAGTTGAAAATTCCCGTGGGAAGATGGGATGCCACAGTTGATGTGGGCTTAATAGCCCGACTCATGAGAATGCCGCTTGGCGAAGTCCATGTTAGTGAGGAGAGTCTTAGGACTGCGCGTGAGAGGGATCACCGCACGTGGTTCTTTTGTGGCCAACTGGTCCACTGGAATCCAAACAATAGCCTCCTAGCGACCAATATGACCGACGACTTCCACCTGCTCCACTACATCTTCACATACAACGTATACCCCAAGTGGAGTAATCGCAGTGAGTGCACGCGCCTGATGGTAGACTTTCTGTATTGAGCTGGGTAGGGAGAGAGGTTGTGCATGCCTACGTATGTACTACGACAGATAGTTTTGATTGCACGCTCCACTAGGACCACTATCTCACTCCCATTCGGCCGACTCATATGCAAGCTTGTACGTGAATTCGCCTACGGACTTGGCGCAGAAATTCCTGTGCCGATCCATTACATCAACGACACTACTCTCAACAACATAGAGATTGAGCCACGACAACGTCAAGCTCGACTCGACGAGAGTGAGGATGAGACGGAAAGTGAAGCGGAAGAGAGTAATGAAGGAGATGAGATAGGGGAAAAAGGAGAGCAGGAAGAGGAAGAGGAGGCCCAGGACACTAATGAGGGCTCTCCACTTGCTACACAGGAGCATGACAGTGATCAGGCTGTTATAAAAGCCCGCTTGACACAACTTGAGGAGGGTCAGGCCGCCCTACGACAAGAGGTCACTGCGGCCCAAGCCAAACTTGAAGAGACCGAGGCTTTCATGAAACAGAAATTCAAGAAGGTGTCTCGTACCTTGAGGGCCATCCTATGCAGTGTACAGGACAAGAGTGCACTGCCACCATCAGCTAATTCAGATGACTAGTCATGCTCTCAGTCGTCTTTTAGTTTGCTTTGTTATTTGTTTCTTAGTTTCTATGTTTTAGCCTTGACAGGCTTAACAATAGGGTAGGTTGATGGTGTGTTGTGTTTAAGGCTTTATTAGATTAGCTCACATGCGTTCCTGTCATGATTCATGTAAAATTATATCTCATGTATGGTGACAAATTTTGTTTAATGAAATGCATGCGACTCCTTTTGTTGTGAACTGTGTAGAATTGTTGAAGAATTGAGTGTTATATGCTAAATCTCACGGGTTGCACCCTATGTTATATATAGGGCATGCCACCTAAGAGCACATGGAGCTCGACACGTCTCTCACTAGGCGAATCGTTTGACAGGGCACCTCCCTTAAGCGATAGCCATACAGACCCTAGCTTGGGTTCGATCCACGAGGCTATACAGGATTCCCAGCCAGCCACTGGCCCCACTGCTGGGCTGATGCCTATGACATCGCCTATGGCACCATCTATGGCACTATAAGTGTAATAGTTATTTGCCCCTTTGGTTGTCAAATTTTGTGGTGCCAAAAACACAATCTATGTCTTGTGTAGCATGTTGATTTGTATGTTCAAGTAACTGCATCAACGCTACAAGCTAAGAACGGTGATCTACTTCAAGAAGTTCAAGTTCAAGATTCTTCGTCTACTTCTGCAAGTTTCACTAAAGCTACATCAAATGTTCTTATTCATGTATCAAGTACAACTCAAGACTATAGAACAAGATGAAGTCCAAGCTTAAGAAGATCTCAAGTTCAAGCTACATCAGAGATCTCAAGTTTCATAATCTTCAAAGGACAACCATCATCTAAAGAAATGAAGTCTTGATGTCCATACTTCACATTTAAGGTTTGTATGACCTTAGTTTGACCTTAGGGTAGGTCATTTTGAATACATAATTTGAATTGAATTATTTTATAAGTGTTCAGTCTGTTCTAAGACTAGTCCTGGACTCTGTTCGACTAGTCCTAGAACTGGCTCTACCAGTCCAAGAAATTCCAAGACCAGTCCTAAGTTGTTGCAAATTTTTGAAAATTTTTGGTTGAGGTTCGACCAGTCTGGAGTCTGCTCGACCAGTTGTAGGAACAGTGCTGACTCATTCACGACCAGTCCTACAGCTACGACTCAAACTCCAGCAACCATTCTTGGTTTCTCACGACCAGTCGTGGACACCCTAAGACCAGTCGTGGAACGGTTTTATCCGATCGCGCTTAAAATTTCAAAATGCGGTTCGACCTAGGACCAATCGTGGCAGCCACACGACCAGTCGTAGACGCGATTTCTGCATCTATAAATAGAACGCGAATTTCAGAGTTTATCAATTCAATTTCAAGTAAATTCAAGGCATCACTCTGAGATAAGTTTGTGTTATTTTTAAGCTACACTGTACTTATTTAATATTCTCTTTTTGTTAGCTTATGCATTTGATTTTGTTTCTACATTCCAATCTAATTTGAAAGAGGAATTTCTGTATTCCGTCTTCTTGGAATCAAAATCAAATATAGCTAGCCCAACTGGTTTAATTTAAAATCAATTAGAACCTAGAACCATTTTAAAGTGAGTATTGGACATTGAACTTCTATATTCAAACTTCTACTCCGATTGGTTCTTCTGGGCTGCTTCAAAAAGGAGAAATCTAGGTATTTTACATTATCGTAATTTTCATTATTTTTGGTTTCTTGTGAGATTGAGCCAGAAAAATCTCATTGTGTTGGTTATCTGAGGAGAGCCAGTAAAACTCAGAAAGTGGGTTTTTGAATTGTGTAACCCCATTTGAAAGACACAATTGTGAAGGTTTTAGGTGAACCTGTGAAACCTATTTTGATAAGTGAGCGCTGATATCCCCTGTGTGAGGATATTAGGAGTGGAGTAGCAATCTGTGTGGCTGTTGTTTAACAGTTGGTGTACACACAGGCGAACCACTATAATTCTTTGTGTTTTGTGGTTTGAATGGTTATTTAATTTCTGTATCTTTTATTATTCAAAGCTGTGGATGTGAATGTTGTAATATTTACATTTCAAGCATTTTGGGGAATGTTGTAATAACTTAGATTTAATTTCTTTGTTATTTATTTATTTATTTCACTGTATCAAGTTTGAGTTTTTGATACAAAGATCTTTCTAGGAATCAGGTTGTCCTACCATAAACCTTGGTATTTGGTGTAAGGTTGTCCTTAGAACAACATTTGTATTAATCTCTCAATACTCATACATTTGAGGTTGCTTTACATTTCAGTACTGTGATTTATTTAAAGTACTGTCTTTCTTTTATTTGTTTATAAGGCTATCCAATTCAGTTAAATTCCACTGTTAAATTTTTAATTTGGCATAGTCCTATTCACCCCTCCTCTAGGACATATATCTAGGCCATTTCAGGCACCACCTGCGGTACCACCTGTTATACCACCGGTTCCTGAGCAGAACCGTGCGTCCACCTCGATGCCTCATGTTCCTCAGTCCGCTCCCCCTACTGATATAATGGAGCAAATGATGTTGTTGATGCAGCAGCAACAGATACAGCAACAGCAACAGTTTTTGGCAACTATTGCAGGAGTCTTTGCCCAGGGCATGGGTGTGGCTCCACCTGCTCCATTTGTGCCCCCTACTGGGAACACGGGTGCTAGCGGCCTTTTCGAGTGATTTCAACGCTTGCGGCCTCCTACTTTCACGGGTACTCACAGACTCGAGGAGGCCGAGTATTGGCTTGACTGCATCTCTAAGATGTTAAAGCCTCTGCACTGTACTGAGGCAGAGCAGGTTGAGCTAGTCACCTTCATATTTGAGAAGGAGGCCAGCTTGTGGTGGGACAATATTCTCAAAACTATTGCGGTCGGATATGTATGGACGTGGGCAGCCTTTAAGACCCGCTTCCACAAGAAGTATTATCCCCTCACTTATCGCCATGAGAAGGAGAGTGAGTTCCTTCGCCTTCGACAGGGAGGGATGACAGTGGTGGAGTTTGCCAACATATTCACGGAGCTGGGCAGGTACGTTCCGTTGATATTGAAAATGAGCCGATGCGTATGCAGCGACTGAGGGTCTGCGACCCGAGATCCACTCGAAGATGTGATGCGCTAGCATACCCAGCTATGCCAGCTAGTGAGCATATCTATGCGAGCTGAGTAAGACGGGGACAGGCAGTCCCGTATGCGAGCACCTGTGGCTCTTAGGCCATGACCAAATCTTCTAAGCAGACTGTTCCTCGGTAAGAGGCCGCGTACAGATTCACCACACAGGCTTATGGCTGCACCAGCCCTGATGAGGCGATCAGACGTGTGGTGTACCTACTGTAAGAGTTCAGGCCACACAGAGATAAATTGCTTCACCAGGATGAGGGACAATGCGTTTTCGCCACCTCAAAGGATCAACCACTAGCTTTCTCAGGCCATATCAGTACCACCTCTGCAGTCAGCACCAGCGCCTCCATCATTTCGACCACATGCACCTCAGTTCAGGCCGCCTCAGAGACCTATGACACCATAGCCGAACCGTTCACAGCAGGCTCGGATGCACTCACTTACAGTTGAGGCATCCGCGGTATCAGACGTAATACCTGTGGCTTTTGAAGTCACAACTCAGATTCAAGGTACGCCTGTCATTTTGTTGGTGGACACCAGGTCCACTATTTCGATCATATCATGCGCCGCAGTCAAGCGGCTGGGATTGGTTACTACTCCTATGAAGGGAGTGAGAATCACTACTGCTACAGGGACCTTTTTAGATGTTTTCCGAATTTGTGAGGCTTGTTCAGTAGAATTGGGTAGTAGGACGGTGCTTGTTGACCTGATTGTCGCTCCACTATGGCACTATGACATTATCCTCGGTATGGATTACCTCACCAAGATGAGGGCAGAGATAGATTGCGAGACCAAGGTCGTGACAGCCTACAGACCTGAGGGCACGGTCTTTACTTTCCCAGTTCAGGTTAGTTGGCCCTATCGAGTTGATTACTACGTTGTCATGTTAGAGCATGAGTTGTGCCCGACATTGGGGAATACACCAGTGGCACAAGATTTCAAGGACGTGTTCAGGGTAATACTTGGACTACCTCCTCGGTGCGAGATCGACTTTACTATCGACCTGGCGCCTGGTGCGATACCTATTTCGCTACCGACGTATCGCATGCCTCCATGCGAGATGGAGGAACTGAGGAGGCAGATTGATGACTTGTTGGAGGCAGGTTTCATACGACCAAGTGTGTCCCCGTGGGGAGCGCCCGTGTTGTTCCTCAAGAAGAAAGATGGTTCACTGTGATTATGTATTGATTATCGCAAGTTGAACCAGGTGACGGTGAAGAACAAGTATCCTTTGCTCAGGATAGATGATCTGTTTGATCAGTTGAAGGGGGCACGATACTTCTCAAAGATCAATCTATAGTCAGGGTATCATCAGTTGTGCGTTAGGGATGAGGACGTGCAGAAGACGGCCTTCAGGACCAGTTTTGAACACTATGAGTTTCTCGTGATGTCGTTCGGCCTTATGAACGCACCGGTCGTGTTCATGGATCTGATGAACAGGGTGTTTCATCCATTTCTATTCCGATTCGTCATCGTGTTCATAGATGACATTTTAATATACTCCAAGAGTCGGGAAGAGCATGAGGAACACCTGCGAGCAGTCTTGGGTACTCTGAAGAAGAACCAGTTGTTCTCACAGTACAAGAAGTGCGACTTCTGGAAAGAGGAAGTCAAGTTCTTGGGACATGTGGTGTCCATGGAAGGGATAGCAATTGACCTCACTAAAGTAGCCGCGGTTCAAGACTGGGAGCATCCCGGTTCGGTTCTCGAGGTGAGGAGCTTTCTTGGTCTGGCAGGGTACTACCGTTGATTTATTAGGGACTTCTCCAAGATTGCCAGATCATTATCTCAGTTAACACGGAAGGATCTGAAGTTCTCCTAGAATGAGAAGACGGCGGAAGCAGCTTTTCAGGAGCTAAAAGACAGGTTAATGTCCGTCCCTGTGCTAGTATTGCCAAAGCAAGGGGTTAGGTATACTATATACACCGACGCGTCTCGCGTTGGTCTGGGTTGTGTCCTTATGCAGAAGGACAGGGTGATTGCTTACGCCTCGAGACAGTTGAGGAAACACGAGAAGAACTACCCTACACACGACCTAGAGTTGGCAACCATCATCTTTGCACTGAAGCTCTGGAGACATTACCTCTACGGAGAGGAGTTCAAGCTCTTTTGCGACCACAAGAGCCTCAGATACATATTCACTCAACGGGACCTGAATATGAGGCAACGACGATGGATCGAAACCTTAAAGGACTTCATGTTCGAGGTTTCCTACCATCCGGGCAAGGCTAACCTTGTGGCTGACGTGTTAAGCCGCAAGAAGACCATAGAGTTTGCAGCTCCGCTGATGGTGGTAGAATGGGGTATGGTAGAGTTCATGTGAGACTTCGAGGAGAAGCTCACCGTGGAGGAGCCGTTTGAGAGTGTCGCACACGTTCGTGTGCGGCCACTTATTGAGGATAAGATCATTGAGGCCCAGAAGGACGATGGACGATTGTCTGAGCTTCGAGAGCAGGCTAGCGACGATGAGGACATCGAGTGGAGAGTTGGTACGGATGGGGGCTTACGTTACCGTGGCCGCCTATGTGTCCCAAATCTTCATGGCTTGAGATAGGATGTCCTCGAGGCTGCACATAGTTTGAAATTGGCGATGCATCCTTGAAGCACGAAAATGTATCAAGATATGAAGAGATCGTACTGGTGGGACAACATGAAGGTCCAGATAGCGGATTATGTGTCCCATTGTCTCATGTGCCAGCAGGTCAAGGCAGAGCATCGCCGACCTCCTGGACTGCTTCAGCCCATGCCCATAACGGAATGGAAATGAGACTTCATCTCTATGGATTTAATCTTAGGGCTACCAAAGACGAGGAAGGGACATGATTCCATATGGGTGATTGTAGACCGGCTAACTAAATCAGCCCATTTTCTCCCTATCAGAGTTTTGAACTCCGCAGACGAGTTAGCCAGGTTGTACATCAAGGAGATTGTGCACCTACATGGAGTTCCTATGGAGATCGTGTCGGACCGAGACACGCGATTCACATCTATCTTCTGGACTCGTATACTGGAAGCAATGGGTGTGAAACTGAAGTTCAGTACCGCGTTCCACCCACAGACTGACGGGCAGACGGAAGGGGTAAATTAGGTGTTAGAAGACATGTTGCGAGCTTGTGTGCTTGACTTCAAGGATAGTTGGGATGACTGCCTCCCATATGTAGAGTTCGAGTATAATAATAGTTATCAGGCGAGTATTGGCATGACTCCCTATGAGGCCTTGTATGGGCGTCCCTGTCAAGCACCGCATTGCTAGGCAGAGGTTTGTGAGAAGTGTCTGAAAGGCCCAGAGTTAGTACAGGAGACCTCAGAGAAGATCGATATTATCAGGCGTCGACTCCTTGCAGTGCAAAGCAGACAGAAAGCTACCCCTATACGAGGCGGCAGCCTCTAGAGTTCGAGGTTGGGACCATGTATTTTTAAAGGTTTCCCCAATGAAGGGAGTCCTCCGGTTTGGGAAGAAGGTGAAGCTCACGCCGAGATTTATTGGCCCATTCCAGATACTGGACCAAGTGGGTGTGGTGGCATACCGCCTTGCTTTGCCCACACCACTCGTAGGTGTGCACAACGTATTTCATGTATCTATGCTGAAGGAATACGTTCCTGATCCTTCCCACATTATCAAGTGGGAGCAGGTGAAGTTGAGTGAGGATGCTACATATGTACTTCGACTGACGCGTATCGTAGACAGGAAGGAGCAGGTATTGTGTAGTAAGGTTATCCCACTTGTGAAAGTGTTGTGGACGCACCACACTGAAGAAGAGGCTACTTCGAAAACAGAAACTGAGGTTCGCAAGAACTACCCTCAGATTCTCGAGGAGTACGAAAAGGTACAAATTTCGAGGATGAAATTTTTCTTCAAGAGGGGTAGATTATAACGTCTCGGAAAAATCCGTATAAAGACCTGAGTACCACCTCAGGCAGAAATCACTCAGGACGAAATCCTTTAGAAATTAAATAAAATTAACTAAGTGCTAAACTAGATTAACTGTGAAATTAGCTTGAACCACTTTTAATACGAACTGTAAGACCCAAAACTTGCAGAATCATTAACGCTACATTACCCTGAAATTTAGGAGCAATCCCTAAACTCGGTTGCTCTCGGGAGCACCTTGAAACTTCGTATTGGACGTGGACCTTGCATCGAAAGTCTGATTATGTCGAAACCATACGGTTATGACCGCTTTGTTGGACATGACGACCATCTCAGAAATCAAGTCTTAATGATACCCAGAAACGCACAACTTGAGCTCGGAGCAAAGTGTGTGAGAAACGGGAATACCTTTAGAAATTGAACTTAGATTTAAGTGATTTGGGCCGTTCTCTTATGGGCCAAATCTAAGCTTTCAGACCATCGGAATCTAACCCAATTAAACCCTTGGATTAAGGGAAATTTCCAACACATGTCAGTGTACTTGTGGCCCTGATCGAATACCGGTGACCGTTGAACTAAACTGGTCCTCCGCGTAGATCTGTAAACCCAATCGGACCGAAAACTTAACTCGACCTAGATCCAATGCTAGGGAACTTAAGTCCGACCCCACGCAGAAAATGGGTCTCCAGAAGTGCTCCGTTGGATCGAAACAGCCCCTATTTTGCTATAACCTAAGTATACCATGACCCTAGGGCTATTCCCATCAGTTCTGGGCCTATATAAGGGCCTTAAACCCTTTCTCTCTCTCATGTCATATGAATTTACAACCCTAAGAGAGAGAAAAGAGAAAAGAGAGAAGGAAAGAGAGAATGTGAGAGTTCATTCTTGGGATTCAATCCCGCCGTTCCACGTACTTAACTGCCACTTCTGTATCGCTATTCCAACGATTCCGACATCGTTCTTCGGTAAGAAAAACCTAACCCTAATTGTTTTAGGGTTTCAAATAGTTTAAGTGACGGAATAGCTAACCTATTTCATACTGTAGGTTGCCGTTGTGCGGTAGACAAAGACTCGGTATACAAACTAAGTTCGATACTTGTTTACCGGCGAAAGGCGTGGACTATAAACGTTTAGGTTATGGTTTTCAAGGTTGTCAATGTCAGTTAATGATTTATAACTGACTTGGTTGTCGTTTCACATGTTAGACTTGCCGTTTCCTTCGCTTTACAGATATATAGGAACTATGTTGAGTATATTGTATTCCATGTGTTAGTTGAAATCATTGAATGCGTATAGAATTTGGATTTGTGTTTGCCATGATTATCCGTCGTGGATATATGGTTGTTGTATGTGCGACAACCCTTTGGTGAAAGGGTTTGCCCTAATACATGTTATGGCCAACATATGCCATGTATGTTATAGCGTGTAGTCTAAGTGTTTGTTGAAATGACTGAATGAATATGGGATTATGATTTGTGCCTGCTGAGTCTATGGAATGCAAATACATGATTTCTGTGTATGTGACAACTCCTTGTTGGAAGGATCTGTCTAAGTATATGTTATAATCAACATATGTTATGTATGTTGATATATGTAGTCTAAATGTTTGATAAAATGCCAGAGTGAGAAAATGCTTAATGTAATGTGTTTAATGATGGTGTTGAGATAGGATTCTCAATCCCCTTCTCTAGGGTTACAGTTTCCTTCAAGTAATCTGTTTTACTACTATATGATTTGTGGATTAAATACTCATGTATGTTAACATGTTTTCTATGTGTTCGTTAAAATGCTGATATGGGATCTATATTTAATTGTATTGTTACATGCGGTCTTGGCTATTACATTTGAATGTTATTGATCTAGAGTGTGTTTGGGACTATGGTATAGTCCAGGCAATCGGTAACAGATTCTAGTTTGGTGGCTGAGGTTGTTTCACCACACGGGACGTGTTCGATGAATCAGAGCCGTACTTAGGTTGTCGACAGTAGTTAGGCCACATGGAGTGTTTACGCTCTTCATGTCGATCAACTCGACGTACGCTCATACCAGTCGAGCTTGTCAAGCAACTCGATTGACCCAATGTATGTTTACCATGCATGGACGCTACTGTTTGAATCTAAGGTACCAAACTCGCCAGTGAATCTTGTTAACCTTGGTACCTCGATCCGCTAAGACTCATGAGCCGGACATGGTAGTATGGGACACCGTAGTTGAGCTGTCGGCCTACGCTGGGGCGACAAGCCTCCCCGTAGTGACCAGTGAGCAACATCGCCTCATGAGCTGAATACGGTGGTATGAGACACTGTATTCGAGCTGTCAACCTACACTGATCAGGTGAAGAGCCCTTTATAGTGACCTCGAGCATACTCTGAGACTACGTTGAGGCGACGAGCCTTTCCGTAGCAACTAGAGTATAAACTAGGCCTACACTGATCAGGTGATGAGCCCTTTGTAGTGACTTAGAACCACAACATCGTTTGATATTTAGTAGGATTGACAACCTTAAAATGGATAATTTTTTGGGAAATAATATAAGGGAGGTACCTTAGCTTCCCAATCCTACTGTATGAAAAGGTCTAATAAGAACTCGATAATCACGTTCATGCACCACATTGCATGTGCCTTTGGCGTTGGAGTTGAGCACTATGGAAGGGGTGCATGTCGCGACTGTGAGATGAAGTTCGCAGAGGGAGTGCAGGCGAGGGCATACATCATTAATACATATCATCCTTTCATTAACTAGAGTACTTATGAATGCTTGATTGTATTGCTTTATCATTACTGCATGACTGAATTGATAACATGTTAACCTTTGCTTTATAGCTCCACTGAGTTGATCATTCACTCTCACGTTCTGAGACGGTGTTTTTAAACACCAACCAGACTCTGTCTTAGCTGCAGGTGATGACAATGCCTATGAGGTGGAGTCAGATTTCGAGGATGATAAGGAGGCATTCTCTTATATGCAGTTATCAGGTGGGTTTATGTGAGTTGTGTCTTGATTGTCGGGGCTATAGGGATACTAACAAGATGCTCCTACACAGTTATTCTGTAATTTTGGAACACACCTGTATATTCATTTTGATCACTTTAGGAATATACATGTAATTATTTGACTTGGCAATGTATTCATACTCTGGAGACCGGCATTGGTCTATACGTTCCATATATGCTTATATACTTCTCTCAGTCTTCCGCTTGCGTTATTTAACTGCCTCTGGAGTATGATATACTGATTTGGTATAATCCCGCTCATGTTTAATGCACTAATACAGACAACATTCAATCATCATCATATATGTTGCATAAGTGATGTTTTGGAACTCAGGAGTTGGGCTCCTGCTCAACCCTCGATTTTCAGGGCGTTACAACATAATCATCGCAACGAGACATAACTCATAAGGAAGAGGAAACATGTTGTTATCATGTATATATATGTCAAGGTACAATCAATTTACAAAGGATGGGAATAACGTTCTCTAATCTCATCCTCGCGTTCCCAAGACACCTCATCAACATTATGGTGACCCCTACTGAACCTCAGACCCTAGATCAGAAACGATCGAAATTGGGATACCTCACAGCCTCACCATCTCATAAATGACTAATCTAACAAGATGTTCCTAATACCTGGTTATGCGAATTGTCGTCGTCGACTTCTACCGACATAAGGTCCTGTTGAGCTACATAAAACCTGCCCTAGGTTTGTCGGGGAGGTGTATTGTAACGCCCCGGATTCTGAGGGTCGAGCAAAGCTCAACTCCCAAGATCTAACGCATCACTTATGCAACATAGATAATGATGTTTAAATGTTGTCCATATTAGTGCATTAAAATGAGTGACATTATACTAAATCAGCATATCATACTCCAGAGATATTTAAATTAGGCAAGCGGAAGACTGAGATAGATATATAACGTATATAAGTGTTTCTCAATCCTCAGAGTATGAGTATGTCACCAGGCTGAATATGTACATGTATTGTTCCAAAATTTACAAAATATCAAGTGTAAACATCCAACTAATCCATAGCCCTGTAATCTCGGCGACGCAGCTCTAGGTCTACATAGACCCGCCTGAGAGCTACATGTAGGAGAACTCCTCATCGTCTATGAACTTCGGCTCCATCACGTAAGCCTCGCCATTACCTGCATCTAAATCAGGGTCTGGTTGGTGTTTTAAAACACCGTCCCAGAGTGGGAGTGAGTGATTAACTCAGTGGTACTATAAGGCAAAGGTTAACAAGTTATTATTTTAATCAAGCAGTAATGATAAAGCAGTACAACAATAATTCCTAACTACTCTTATTAATGTAGGGATGATATGTGGTAATGATGCATGCCCTCGCCTGCACTCCCTCAGCGACTTCATCTCACGATCGCGCATGGAAAAATCCCTAAACATGCGCTTCCTTGCCAAAACACATGCAATGCGGTGCATGGTCATGTTAACCAAGTTCTTAGTTAGGCTTATTCATACAGCAGATTCAAGAAGCTAAGGTACCTCCTTTTATATCATTTACCCCAAACGGAGATCCATCTAGGGTCGTCAATCCTAATTAATCACATACGATAGACAAGTTGTAGGGAATCACCCCTAATGAAAGCAGTAAATAGACAAGTTCAATTGATTATACTCGAGGTCACTACGGGAGGCTCGTCACCTGGACGTAGGCCGATAACTCGAATATAGTGTCCCATACACCACCATATTCGACTCACGAGTTTGGGTTGGTCATTGATCACTATAGAAAGGCTCGTCACCCCATTGTAGGTCGACAACTCGACCACGGTGTCCTATACGACCATGCCCGGCTCATGAGTCTTAGCGGATCGTGGTACTATGGTTGAAACAGGATTTACATTGGTAAGTGGTACCTTAGATTCAAGCAGTAGTGTCCATACATGGTAAACACATAATAGGCCAATCGGGTTATTTGACAAGTTCAATTTGTACGAGCGCATGCCGAATTAATCGACATGGAGCGCATAAGCACTCCACGTGGCCTAACCATTGTCAACAATCATCGTACGACTCAGATTCATCAAACTTATCCAAGGTGGTGAGACTAGTTCGGCCACTCAATTGGGAATTGTTACCGATTGCCTGGACTATGTATTAGTCCCAATCATACTCAAATACAATAAGTATTCACATGTGATAGTCAAAACAACATTTGACAAACAATTCAAATATAAATCCCATTTGAGCATTTTAACAAACACATTAAGCATGTATTATACATATGCATTTCATCTATGAATCATGTAGTAGCAATTTGGATTACATGAAGGAAACTATAAATATTGATAAGGTAGTTGAGAATCCTATTTCAACACCCTCATTAATTACAATTCATCAAGCAATTTCTCATTCAGACATTTTATCAAACACTTAGACTAACATTTCTACATACATGAAATAAATTAGTTATAACATATATTATGGAAAATCCTTTTACAAGGGAGTTGTCATACATACAACAAACATGTATTCTAGATTAATAGTCATGGCAAGCACAAATCATAATTGCAATTTCATTCAAACATTTCAACAAACACATGGAATGCATATTTATTCACATAGTTCACGCACATGTATAGTTTACCGAATACATATTGTTACTAAGATCGTATGGCAACAATCTAGTTAGATATAAATCATTGCTGACATTAAAATCCTTGAAAACCATAACCTAAACGTTTATAGTCCACACCTTTCGTCGGATTGCTCGTTTCGAACTTGGTTCGAACACTATATTCTCATAAATCGAAAGTTGGACACCTAAGCAATGAAATAGGTTAGCTATTTCGTAGATCCCTCTATTTGGATTCCTAAAACGAGTTTAGGGTTAGGATTCCTTACCTAAATCGAAGTTGGAATAGGTCGTGTAGTGTAACAAAGAGGCGATCTAGTGCGTGTAGGCATGGGAGAGAAACACCGTCACAATCTCCCAAACTCTCACTCTTCTCCTCACTCTTTTCTTCTATTTTCTCTCTTCTTTCACCTAGGGTTTGAGAAAATTCGTATGAGAGAGGGGTAGGGTGGTTTAAGGGCCTTATATAGGCTCAAAACTGATGTCAATGGCTTTAGGGCCATGATATACTTAGGTTATAGCCAAAGGGCAGCTGTTTCTGACAAATGGGGCTCATTTGGAGGTCCATTAACTGTCTATGTCACAGAACAAGTTCCTCGACAATGGATCTAGGCCAGGTTGTGATTTCAGCGCATTTGGATAGGCCGATCGACCGTGGAGGACCCGTGTCAGTTCAATGGTCATTGTCACTCGATCAGGGCCACAAGTATACCGATATGTGCAGGAAAATTTTCTTGATCCAAGGGTATAGTTTGGTCAGAAACTGACGGTCTGAAACCTTCAATTTTGCCTGCAAGCGAACAGTCCAATTCACTTAAGTTTTGGTTCATTTTCTAAAGATATTCGCGTTTCTTACATACTTTGCTCAAGGTTGAAGTTGTGCTTTTCTGGATACTATTTGGGCTCGATTCCCTCGATGGTTGTCGAGCCCAATAAGGTGGTCATAACCTTATAGTTTCACGGTCATTAGACTTTCGACGCGCGGTCCAGGTTTTATATGGAGTTTCAATGTGCTCACGAGAGCAACTGGGTTTTGAGATTGCTCCTAGGTTTTTAAGTAATGTCGAGTTAGTGATTTTAATGGTTTTGGGTCTTGCCATTCGTACAGATAGTGGTTTGAGCTAATTCCTCCAATTATTTAGTTTAGTACTTAATTAATTTTCGTCTAATTTCCACAGAATACGGTCTTTGGTGATTTCTGCCTGAGGTGGTACTCGGGTCTTTGTACAAATTTTTCTGAGACGTTATAGTATGTCTCCCCCAAAAAAGTTGTTGCTATTGAAAAATGGGGGCACTCACTCTTACGATGCCCCGTCTCACCACATTTGAAGCAAACGCCCTTGAACGGTCTTTGTGGTAGTGCTGAAGGTGCTGCTGCTGCTTAAAACGATGGATGGTTCCTGTGCCACTACGGCCATCGCCACTGCTGCTGATTCTACTAGAGGGGGTCTTCCTCTTCCGATCTCCTCTGTGGTCACGAACCCTCTGCGAATCGTTCCATTCTGCCTCGTAAATCTGAGCCCTCTGAACTACCTACTCAAAGGTCGGGAGCATGTGTCCGACGACACAGCTCCTGAGGCCAAAGCGTAAGCCGTTCTCTAAACGGTGGGCCTTTCACTCCTCATCATCAGCCAAATACGGCGAGAACCTCGATAGTGCCATGAATCGAGCCGCATACTACGCCACAGACATGTCCCCCTGCACCAAGGTGTCGAACTCTAACGGTCGCTGCTGACGAATGTGGTCGGAGAAGTACTATTGGTCGAATCGGTCAATGAAATCCTCTCATGTCCAGACAAAATTAGGCCTTGCAACAAGAGTAACAGAGGTCCACCAGCTCTCGGCCTCACCCTGAAGAAGAAACACAGTTAACCGAACCTGCTGCTAGGTCGAACATGCCATCGTATCAAAAATTTTCTCCACATCGGAGCACCAGTTCTCGGCTGCTGTCGAATCCGGCTTGCCCTGGAAATGCGAAGGGTTAAGTTGTTGAAACTCTCGGAGAAGGGCGCTTGCGCGGTCCTGCTCCACTTGGGCTGGCGAAACAACGGGTCACCTACCCTGCCTCTGAAAGATGGCGGTCATGGCCTGTAACATCTGCTGAAGCTGATCTGCAATCATGGACACTATCGGGGTTGCGCTAAACTCAGACGGAGGTTCAAAAGTCTCAGGTGGGGGAGCGAAAGTTGCTCAGGTTACTCGCTTGGATGCCATATCCTACAAGAAGGAACAAAGGCCTTTTATCCTCGAACACTCTCGAATATACACACAATGGGGAGACATATTAGAAAATCTCTAAGTTATTTGAACTCGGGGATCTAATCATTCTAGGTTCTCAACAATCATGTAGTAAAGGGTAACTATCAGCAGATATGTGATGTTATCTTCAAGTATTCCCAAGTTATGCTCTGATACCAACTTCTGTCACGCCCCAAACTCAGAAACTGGGCTCACAAAATTCCCGATCGCCGAATCTGGTACCGACAGCCTCCGTAGTACCCCATTCTCGGCTCCTAGTGCCCATATGCCAGATTCCAATCCTAGGATCCTACAAGGAGGATTTTCAACATGAATTTGTCTTGTAAGAAACATAAACACAAGTATACCCAAATCACAAGAACAACATTATAACCACATATCCACTAATATAATCATTTGAGTAAAATGCTGAAAGGGAAATACAATATATAGATATAAAAAAAAACTCCAGAAGCTCAACCGCACGCTCCTGCCTCAGCTCGGCTGCATCCTAACTTCACCTGCACGCATCTATCATGCATAAGCTTATAGAAAGCTTAGAGGGTGGTGTAAGTGTGTGAGTAGTATATGCGTGCTCATAATATAATATCAGAGTAAATGAAAATATTGGTAAGTCCACGAACCATACAATACCAAAGTAAGTAGAAATATTGACAAGTCCATAAAATACCATCAACCTCATCCAGGATATGCGATAAGAAGATACAGCAAGCCAATGTCATATACTGAGAAAGTAATATAAGTCGGCTATAAAATACGAAAACATAATGAACCAAATATCAGATACCGAGGATGCCATATAATATGCAATTTGAAAGAGCTAAGAATACTATCAGCCTCATATAAATGCAGAAATATAGCAACCCAAAATGTCATATGCCGTGGATGTAATGCAATATGCGGTATGTGGTGCGAATGAAATGACTAAGCTGTAGTGTGAAGTCGGGATGATAGTACGTGGTATCGTAGGCTATGGGGTCTATCATAAAGGACTTCTATCCAAACTAGTTTCATACCTAAATTTGGATAGATAGACTCAATGTGGTAAACTCCTGATCTCAAGTTAGTCGCGCTCCCCAACCAAAATCCTGGCCATTGCGAAGGTACATAACAATTAGTTACCCACCACCAGCCTGAGTGGATAGTGAATGAATGAATGAGTATAATGCTGACTGTACAACCCCTACTCAATCAGTCCATAAATCAGTACTATACATCTCTGGGATCATCATTGTGGTCTACTATACTCTACATGCAATCGTCGCCCACTAACGCGTAACCATGCAAGTGGAAGAGACCTCACTATCCGCCTGGCCAGTAGTTAGCCAATATCTACCCGGAACATCGATAGTGGATCCATTCATGAGCTGGTCAAACTCAGCCTAGATATGCCCACTACCCTCGGGAGGATAAGGCCACACCCCCTCCCAACCGACCACAACATAGTGGGAGATGCGACCTCCTGGTATTCGGCACTCGGGTACTCAGGTATCCACTTGGTCTAGACGTTGGGGCATCTCCTAGCCTCAGAGGTTTAGGGACTTTCACCCAGGGACTTCCAACGTGCCTAGATGCTCGAACCCAAACATTTCTGGTGTCCCATCTGGTCATCCACGACATGCATGTGGAGCTCACAGCCCTGATGTCGCAAGGACGTATAGTTATCACAATCACACAATGCAAGATGCATGAGTCATGTAGTCCAATCATGCATCAATCCTGCGCATACCGTCCGCTCATATGGGATAACTCCACTTATCAGGGAGTCCCATAAACCATCTATACAATGACATATGCAATGGTCAATAACATCCCACAATAAACATGCAGATGATGCGTATGGGCATGTATCATGATGCTATGCTGTCACATACTCATAATCGGTATCAATAACCAGTATCAACAATCGGTCTCGACAACGTGGACATTTAACCAACATTACCCCCAAGGAATGGCCCACATAGAGCCTAACATATATTGGACCCATTGCACACAAGGGCTTAATATACAACACCATGGGCCTCACTCAAGAGCTTAATAAACATCACGATGAGCCTCTCACACGGGCCTAACATACATCACAATGGGCTCCATCGCCTGGCCCTCAAATGCACCATAATGGGCCTCATCACATAATTCTCATATACATCACATTAGGCCTCACTCATGGACTTCATGTACATCACAATGAGTCGTAATATATAGGCCGGAAAATACATCTCAATGGGCCTTATCATATGGGCCATAAACACACCACTAAGGGCCACATCACATGGGCCAAAAATACAAACAGGTGGGCTCCGCACATGGGCCAAAAATACATAACATGTGGGCCCTACACATGGGTCTCATATGCATTAAATGGGCCACGTATCTGGGCCTCGAATACATCAAATGGGCCACGCAGCATGGGTCTAATACATATCACAATGGGTCATGCCCATAGGCCATGAATACATCACAATGGGCCTTGCCCATAGGCCTTAAATACATCACAATGGGCCTTGCCCATCGGCCTCAGATTCAAGCAAGTGGGCCCCATCATA
This sequence comes from Magnolia officinalis, assembly GCA_021015155.1. Taxonomy (NCBI): domain Eukaryota; kingdom Viridiplantae; phylum Streptophyta; class Magnoliopsida; order Magnoliales; family Magnoliaceae; genus Magnolia; species Magnolia officinalis. Next base: position 21,434,403 of record JAJHSJ010000013.1, on the reverse strand, counting down.
TGGGCCTTAAATATAAGGCAGGTGGGCCCCATGGATGGGCTGCACCAATGGGCCTCAAGTGGGCTTGGACCACACTAAAAATCCTGATTCAAGTGGGCCAAAACAAATGGGCCAAGTCGAACGGACCGGATCAAATGGGCCGAAACAAATGGGCCAATCAAATGGGCCAATTCAAACGGCCGAATCAAATGGGCCCAAACCAACACACCGTTCATCTATTGCTAGAGATCATTTTAGAGCATTGTCACAAAAAGTGAATCATATCCAAAGGATCATTTAGACCATACCACACCTAACAGTGGTGATGATGATTTCCACTATTAAATTCTAGTGGGCCCCACCATAGTATTTATTTCCCATCCAGTTATTCATAAGGTCACAAAGACCTGAACAGGGAGGAAAAATAAATATTATATTGATTCAAAACTTCTGTAACCCAATGGGGTTTTAATGGTAGACGTTCAACTCACTATTTTCTGTAGTGTGGTCCACTTAATACTAGATCTGTCTTATTTTTAGTCTCAAGCCTTAGGACTGGCTCACCAAATGGATGGACGGTTTGGATGAACCACATCCATCAGGGTGGGGTCCACGAACGTGGCCGACTTAAGACGGCTCGCCAAAGGGATGAACGTTTTGGATGGAACACATCCACCGGGTGGTGGGTCCCACCGTCTAGCCGGTGTGGATATAACACATACATGTGGGTCCCACGTGGTGGGCCACTATATATATATATATATATATATATATATATATATATATATATATATATATATATATATATATAACACATTCATCATCAATCCACGACCCAGCTAGATGAAACAGATAGACGGTTGGGTTTTAACACATACCTCGTGATCACACCCCAGCACCGCTAACGTCCATCCAACGAATGGATGATCTAGATGCAATTCATACCTCATGGTGGGGTCCACATGTGTGGCCCACCAGAACCAGAGGATGGATGGTCTGGATTTTGTATGGCTGACATTAGTTATATATTTGCTGCATGACGTTACAGATCCGTGGGTCCCACGTCCTTTCAAGGACGGTGTGGATATAATCCATGTATATCATGGATGGGGCCCACGCCCCAGCTGGACGGTCGGGACCCCACCCGTGTAGCTGGGTCCCATCGTCAAGCAAATGGATGGACGATTATGATATATCAATACCGCATGGTGGGGCCCATCATTCTTACTAACATTAATACAATAGCTATATAGCTGCTGTAGGTGCACCGACAACCCGCTTTCCATACACGGTGGGTCCACAAAAATGGGAAAGAGAGAGAAAACCGCGAAGGGGAGGAACCATGCCACTATTGGACCCTCCCTTATATAATGCATACATCAGATGGGTCCCACAACAAGTGGGCCCTTAAATCAAGAATCAATGGTGGATCACCCACATTTGGCCTCCTTATTTAGCTCCTTGGACTCCTATGCTCCTTGTCTTTGATCTTGATGGAGGTTGATGAAGAATAGAGGATTGAAATGGGAGATGAGAGAGTAAGAAAGTGGGCCACACTTGGCTTTGGGAGAGCGACGTTGGGTGCTTGCTCTTGGGAATTTGGAGAATGAAGATAGAAATGAGAGAGAGGAGTGATGGATGAAAAGAGGTGGATGGAGTGGGTGTTGTAAGAAATGGGGATGAAAAGGCATGGGTTTGTTTGAAATTTATGGAAAGGTGGAATGGGTGGGGAGAGAGGGAGAGTTGACTTGGGAAAAAGAGGGAATGGGTGCTTGTACTTGGGATAGGGTGAGGTGACATTGGGGTATGGAGGATGTACTTGACTTGATTGATGTGACAGGACGTAGAGTTTCTCTTGGAATTTGCAACATGTGGTGTTTCTTCGAAATGAAAGCGGGTCCACATCTCTTGGCCTGGGTATCACATCGGCGCGCGAGACGCGGTGACAGCGCGGTCGCTAGGGTACAAGTTTCGGGTTGAGTCGACTCCGGTTTACAGGACTCGGCTTAGGATCGTGCGCAAACATCGGGTACAGGTCAAAGGTTGCCAGAATTTGACCGGAGGACCGTGGAAGCCTACAAAATGGTACAGTCTAGGATACGGGTGTAACAAGTTCTGTCGATGTCATCGCGCGACCTGAAGTGTTTCTTCAATGCCATTGAAGTGTTTCTTCAATGCTATTGAAGGATCTTCAATACCATCGAGAAAATCAGATTTTTTAAACTGAAGTTGCTGGATAATTTGGAGGTTCTTTCTCGATTTCATCGACTGACCTTCGATGGCATCGAGAAAATCATGATTTTTGAACTTAAATTGTTGGACGGTTTGGAGCTTCTTTCTCGATGTCATCGGAATAATCCAGTTTTTTGACTTAAAGTTGCTTGACATTTTGAGCTCCCCATTCGATGCCATCAAGTTATCTTTGATGTCATCGAAGATAGTTCGATGGGATTGAAATTGAACTATTTTTGTGATTTTCTTTTTAAACATATTTTTCTCACAACCACTTACTAGCACTTCTTGAATAGGTTTTTCCTAGGGTTTGGGTAGATTGAAGGTCACATTTTGTAAGATGTGTATAAGTTTTTTTTTTTTTTTTTTTTTTTAAAAAAATTTAGGAGGTCCCGATACTTTACCATTTCAGTGCTTTGAACGCCTTCGATTTTTGAGTCTTGAATCTTCCTTGGGGCACTCTAGACTCTATGACTCATAACTCATGCTAATTGACAAAATAACATACTTACACCCTGACCAGCAACCTACCCACCATGAAAATTAGCTGTGGAGATAGGCCTATGGCAGACCGTTAATGTTTTCTTATGCATAGAGGAGCTTGAATCCAACTCTGGTTCCCATTGTCGTTAATGGCTGAAGCTACCTTTGATCGCTATTCATGGCCACCGCACCAATTGTCTAAATTAAAGGTTCATGACAACCATTGAATCCGGTGGCCAGTGGTGGTGAGGGCGGCACTGTGATAGGACAAGGGTAGTAGTGAAGGTTTTGGGACCTTATGAGCCGTTTGAGATGGGTTTCTACTGGTGTTACGGGGGAGATCGACAATCGTTGTCGGCAGCTATGGATTCCAAGAAACGTTTGCCATTTTCCTAATGGCATAGGCAGTGGTGATGGCTAGGGTTTTTTGAACTGAAGTTGCTGGACAGTTTGGAGGTTCTTTCTCGATGCCATCTAGAAAATCAAGATTTTTAAACTGAAGTTGCTAGACAGTTTAGAGCTTCTTTCTCAATGCCATTGAAAGAATCTAGTTTATTGACTTGAAGTTGCTGCACATTTTGAACTCCTTATTCGATGCCATCGAGCTGTCTTCGATGCCATTGAAGACAATTCAATGAGATCAAAATTGAACTATTTTTGTGATTTTCTTTTTGAACAGATTTCTTCCCACAACCACTTACTAGCACTTCTTGAATAAGTTTTTCCTATGGTGTTTGGTAAGATAGAAGGTCATGTTTTGTAAGGTGTGTATAGATTTTTTTAAAGAGGGCCCATTACTTTGCTATTTCAGTGTTTTCGATGCCTTCAATCTTCGAGTATTCAGTCTTGAATCTTCCTTGGGGCTTTTCGGACTCTATGACTTACAACTCACACTAATTCACAAAATATATTACTTGCAATCTCCCCCTTTGTCAATTACATGACAAAAATCTAACAAAACCTATACAACCTAAAAACACATAACTTTACATGACTTATCATATGATTTACAAATATAAGACGACTCAAGACATTTACAATATTGTACTACTTTGTACAACTGCTCTGTATGCACTCTTCATTTCTCCCCCTAAGTCTCTGCACCACAAGTGTTAACAAAAAAATACAACATAACACATGGTAGAAGTATGTTTCTCCCCCTTTTTGTCAATGATTGACAAATGATATTTATATAAGCATGTATAATCAAGTTAAGTTCAGAAATATGTGAATCCATACATCATAAAGAGGAAAGAGACAATACACATTTTAACACATATGAATCTCAAGCATGAAGAGAATGTGTAATATAATGAAAATAACATTTATTCACAAAAAAGTAAAATCCAAAAGGTACATACTATATCATCTTCGGTTAAACAAAAAGTAATACAAGATTGCAATGGTCAAACACAAAAATATTAGACCCCTATAACACAACTTTCCCTAACTAGATGGTCCGGGTCCTGAGCCGGAGACATCATCGCAGCGGCATGTCAGTACGGCCAAGATCTCCTATGCCGTCTTCTTTAGGGAATGCAACATCTACTCCAACTGAGTCAGACAGTCTCTGTAATGAGTTTGCTCTACTCGAATCTCTGCCTGTGTTGTATCTCCTCAAAGCAATTCGGTGGCTGAGTGGTGTGCCTAGAAGTAGAGCATTTTGGGTGGTCTACTGTGATGGCTCATGTGCCATTGTGACTCTCGCGCTCATCTGCTCCTCACCTCCAGTGCGGGGATATCCATATCATTGTCGTGATGTGCCATTGCTGGGGCAGGGAGGTGCATCTTCTTAGTATTCTCAGTGGTGATCCTTTATACTGGAATGGGTATGTCTGAAGTCGGTGAGAACCCACACTTCTGAGCCGGGAGACAGATGAGGTGGCCAAATAGAAGATATGTGGACTGACTCTCCCGCACGAGGTGCGCAAGCTGATTCAAGATAATGGTTGGAAGGCACAAGCTAGTGGACCCCCATCCACACACTATAGATGATGTTTACCATGAATGAGGTAAGATCAACTCTATGTGTCCCATGTGGATAGACATTCATGGAAAATATGGAATGGAGAAGGTGGAACTGGCTCAACATGGTAGATGACCTCAATGCATTATCATGAATCCATAGCTCATCCCTCCCCCCGCATAAGAATTTAGTCATCATGACCTAAATTGCAAGAGAGTCGAGGTCATGATCAGGTTGGGTCTCTCGAGACAATAAAACACCGATTAGTATGGGAATACGTGCTGGTGTGATTTTGATGAGATGACTACCAACATATACTTCAAAGGGGGGGGGGGGGGTTTCTATACTTGGATAAGAACTTGTATACCTACTTCTTTTGAGTCATACCTCAAAACTTTAATACATTTTCCCACCTTATGGACTTTAACATACTATCTATGCCATAAGGTTGGACACATGCAACAATGACATTTCATTCAAATATGATTTTGCAACCCTTGTATTTTCCAATAACTTGTTGGTCGAGGGTGTCTTAGGTACGATGAGCTCCTCTATTGGATCAGAATGAGTTGGTGAAGGCTGTGGCGATGACGAGCGACATGCTTGATTCGCCCTCCAAGGCGCTAACTTCTTGACCCGAGTGGGTCAAGAGGTTTCACCAACAGCCAGGGCCTTTCCCTTGTTATGTTTGGGCATTTTAGCAATGATTTGGGTTCACAAAGATAACTCAGTTGACCTTCCTAAGTTTTGATTTAAAAAAAACTAGAGATAACACAAATATAAAATATGGAAATGTGGGAATGTGTGGGATGTAGTGTTATGAGACTAGGTTTGCTTAGTTTCGAAAGGAGATTTTGTAGCTCAAGCACACTCGGATTCAATGAAATGAGTGTGCAAATGAATGAAAGTATGACAATCTAAGAAAGAAATAGATACATTTAACCTACCAACCCAAGATGAACGGAGAAAGAGGAGATTCAGAGCTGATGCAAGACGAGGACCAGAGTTGAAAGAGGAGAATTAGAGTGCTAGAAGCCCTAAAAGCTTGCTTGGATAGTGAGTATGGGGGTTTGGTGCTAAAAAAAATACCCAAAATGTAGATTTGAAAGAGGAACAACCATGCACTTTTTAAACACAGACCCAATATTTCGATGGCATCGAAGGTGCCATTGAACAACAGACAATAAACTTTATTTTTCAGCTATGTATATGGCATATTTCCAACTTAGGTGTACGTAAAATTTAAAATTTAAGGTTCATAATTGCACACCCAAACAAGACAAAAAATGAAAATAATACAGAAAAGAATTAAATAAAATGAGGCTACAAATCCTCAGATTTGTCAATAAGTAATGAAAAACTAATAATTACATATGTATATGTAGCATACCCCATTGGACTTTTCGATATCTCCAAATCGATTTGCATCCAGGGATTTTGTCAATATATAAGCTAATCCAGAGATATGATATGCTCCTCAACAAGCTCTCGAATAAAATGATGTTGAATATGTATGTGCTTTATCCTCGAATGTTAAATCTGATTTTTTGAGATATTGATGGCACTAGTATTATCACAAAATAGTGTCATTGTAGTTTATCCAATACAATTATCTGTTAATATTTGTTTCATCTATAGAAGCTGGGTGCAACAACTACCCACTGCAATGGAATTTTGTTTTTTTTTTAAATTTATTTATTTAGCTTCGGCGGTGGATAATGAAATGGAATTTTGTTTTTTATTTTTTACTATGCCAAGATACTAAGCGGTTTCCTATGTAAAAGCACCCGCCACTAGTCGATTTTCTGTTGTCCATGTTTCCAGCCTAGTCGAAAACTAAGTACCTGACAATTGTGGTTGACGTGTCAAATGGGTACCAAAGGCCAAAATTTGTGGTCCCAACCACAAATCTAATAATTATCTTCACACTGCTTATATGTGATACTTTGGGGTCAGCCTAAAACCGAGCACGTGCTCATACACTAAAAGCTATATTGGGATGACTCATTGTGAGATAGAGTAGGCTCCCTATATGCTACAATATAAGCGTTGATCCACACTTTTTGTAGATATATCCTTGGATAACTTCAATGTGGTGCTCATAGGTGTGTGATATGTACGACCATACTCAAGTCCAAACTATTTTAGTAATTCTTTTGCATACTTGGTTTGGCTTACAAAAATGTCATTTTCGAGCTGCTTGACTTGTAAGCCTAAAAAGAAATTCAGTTTTCCCACCATGCTCATTTTAAATTCAGATTGCATCAAGTGGCAAACTGATGAGCCATTTCCTCACATGTGGAATCAAACACTATGTCATCCACATAAATCTGCGCAATGGGTATGGAATCCCCGGTCTTTTGAACAAAGATTATTTTATCCACTCCCCCTAATGACTTGTAGTCAATCAATAATTTAGTTAACTGTTCATACCACACACGTGGGTCTTGTTTAAGACCGTAAAGTGCTTTCTTTAATCTGTACACTTGATGAGAATATATGGAATCAAATGCATATTTCTTCCCCAAGTACACCATTTAAGAAGGTACTTTTTACATCAATATGAAATAATTTAAATTATAAAGCACAAGCTATGGGCATAAGGATTTGAATAGACTCAAGTCGCGCTACAGGGGCAAATGTTTCATCAAAATCAATTCCCTCAATCTGAGAGTAGCCTTGCGCAAGTAGTCTAGCTTTATTTCTCATTACATTGCTAGATTCATCGAATTTGTTTTTGTATATCCATTTGGTCTCGATGATATTTGTGTTTTGTGGCCTAGGAACTAGCTGCCACACCTCATTTCTCTCAAATTGTTGTAGTTTTTCTTGCATAGCTAATATCCAATATTTATCTTGTAGAGCTTCTACAATATTTTATGCTTCAATCTTAGAGGTGAAGCAGAAATGACTATTTATGGTCTCAAGTTGTTTTCTGGTTTTCACACTAGTACTAGGATCTCCAATGATTTGATTAAGAGGATGATCCTTAATAACCGAAAGGTCAACCAAGGGTTGAGACAATCGTGAAGAAGCGGGTCTTTCATCAGATTTACCTATATCACTTGGACTCATCTCTTCATCCATATATGTAACACCCCGGTTCCCGGAGCCCGAGTACACTACTCGTTTTCCAAAAACCTAAGCGTTAACCTTTAAATATCCCAAATTCCACGTACATTTTTTTCTTTTATTATCAGAGTTAATAAACTAGCAGAACGTAAGAAAATCAAGAATAAGAGGGAGTCCAAATACACATAACCAAGATTTTAAGTAATTACCCAAAAACTTATACAAATCAATGTCTTAAGGTTTAATAATACATGACAGTACATCTTAAATGAAATGAAATCAATAATAGGGAGTCACAAGATCGTCTGGCTCCTCCTATTCTACCTGAACACCAGCATGCGACACTCTGTGTCTCCTACATGCTGATTACGGTTCAATAGCGTCAATGGCTATCGCAGTGAGGTATAACCCCCAAGATTTATCATATCATCAAGATAATTAAGCATAGTTATCAAGAACAGTGTATAACAAATATTTCTCAATGATTATCATATAAATCAAATAAGGTTCATAAGATATGCATATGATAAATTCTACAAAGATAATCTTGTTTAAATGTATGAATGCATGCACATGCTCACATACCTGAGGATGCACATCTAATTGGTAAAAAGTCACCCAAGGAGAACTAGCCACCCAAAAAAGTACTCAAAGGCACGCCCAAGGAGAACTAGCCACTCGAAAAAGACTATGCAATGAAGTCGCCTAAGGAGAACTAGCCACCTGGAAAAGTACTCAAAGGTATGCCCAAGGAGAACTAGCCACCTGGAAAAGTACTCAAATATACGCCCAACAGAATTTCTGGCTAGATTCAACCATGCTCGAGGAAGACTGAGTTAAACCGAAATCAACTCCTACTGAGTTAACTCGGTAGTATAGAATCCACACAACTTGGTTCAAATCCGAGCTAGATCGAGCCCGGTTGCTACCTCTATCAACTCTCTGTACCAAGCCCAATCCAGGCCTGAGTTGCTGGACCAGAAATGACCTGAAGTGGTTTAACTCGGTAGTTCTCTGATTTAACTGGGCTGAGTTAACTCAGCGAGTCGAATACCCATTGCTTCCTCTATCTTCCTTCTTCTTACAGTCTTCTTCCTTTTTCTTTCCTTCTTCATCATGCTATCTATCTCATCTTCTTTCCCCTGAAAAGGTCTGGACCCAGCCCAAACTCGCTCAGCTTAGATTAAACTCGGTCTAAACTTGGTGAGTCGAGCCCATTCGACTCAACATAGTTATTGAGGGTCTAATATTGCATATTAGACCCCAATTATTGCATGATTTTATAAATATACTACTGTTTAACGTCCTATTTTAATCATGTTTGTGTTGCAACGTGAATTTAGGAGCATGGACTGAAAAAGGGTACTAAGAGCATGGATTTAACGCTCAGAAATCACCAAGACAAGGGACAGACCCCACGGGATTAAGATCGAAGAATTTACATGCCAGAGATCCTAGAAAATCAAGCAATTCGCGCTAAATCGTCTTGAAAATCGTCCTGAATGCAACATCACAGGGTTCCCACCATCCGTTTGGGCCGAAACTTTATATCTGGCCTGAGGACCCTAAATTAACCATACACGTCGAATTTCAGCCCTTAGATCCTTGTAGAAATGCCCCAATGGATAGATCAGACCATAAATCATCAATTTGGGGCCCACCTGATATTTGGATATGCTTCAATTTTGGTCTCAACCCCTTAAATGGGATGAGAAAATGTATGGACAGGGCGGATCACTCAAAAATATCAAGGTGGGACCCACATTATGTGGATGGAGTACACAGAAGCTGTACACTGAACCAGCCAGATCGGTCAAAGACCGCTGACCCATTCCTTCTCGGATTCAAATTTTGGCCTGCGAATGCCCGAAAATAGACTCACCACACGATCTCTGTGGGCTACTATATGGATTCATCAGCTCAATCCGAGCCATCCATTCGAACCGGACAAGGATCCCGACTAAGAGATGGGTGATCTTTGTCTGGGACACACCCGACAGCGGCATATAACTTGTTGATCATCTGTTTCATCGCCGCATGATTAATCAAGGTGGGTCACAACAAAGGCAATCCAAAACTGTCCATTCCTAACTGGTTTTTCGATGAGAGATCAATGGACGGAGTGGATTTCTTGGCCGACTTCAATCATCAGCGCAAGAAGACTAGCGCGAGATCGGTTTTGCTAACGGATCTGATGATTCAGGTGGGCCACCACAGCTAGCCGACGGGGAGATCCAAACCATTCATCGGATTCCATGGGTAGAACCGGACCAATTGATGAAGAAATTTCGTTCGAAGATCACTCTAGCGCACCACTTCAGTTTTCTGCATTCGACCATATTGCGCTCGACACTGCGAAACAGGGTCAGTTTTGTAAATTGACCTGCTGGCTGCGGACGGCTATAAAAAGAAAGAAGAGAGAGAAGGCAAGGATCGTTTCGGGGATTCAGATGAAGGAGACGTGAATAGGCAGCCGTGTGGAGCGTGGGAAGAAAGAGAGAGAGAGAGAGAGGGATATAGAGAGAAAAGGGTGGACGGTCAGGAGCTCTTCTCTCCTTCTTCCTTAATTTTCTTCCTTTCATATTTATTTTTAGTTTGATCATGGATATGATCAGCTAAACCTCTTAGCTAAAGCTAAGAGGTGAAACTTGTAGCGTGATGGGAGACCTTTTATTTATGCCTTTTGATTCATGTTAAACTAAACTGATTTTGATTCTAGTTAGATTATAAGGAATGCCTTTAGTTTTTAATGGTTTGTTGTGACTTAAATTACAATGGATCTGCGATAGCTCTGAGTATGTCCTTTTCATTACTGTGATTATGAAGTTAGGAAGCCCTGTTGTTCACCATCATCTCATGGGCATGGTTGGGTGATGGAGTCCTTCCTAACATTTATAACTCTTTCAGATTGGTTGTGGATTGGTTAAATTCTGTTGTTTGCTTTGTCTCATGGGCATGGTTTTGTGATGGAATCAATTCTAATTCTCATACTTATTTGCTATTGAAAACTAGATCAAAGGAAGTTCAGATTTGGTTTTTAATAATATATCTTCCAACTAGATGAAGATGGGACTCTAAATCTAGTTGTGTTCATGAATCAAGCATAGATCTCCCTGATCTCTACAAGTGGATCCTTGGAATCCCTAGTTTCCCACCTTTGAATTTTACAAATTTTAGTTAAAGTGTTTCACCATTATTCTCTTAATTTTCCCTGATTTGGATTACATCTTCACCTAGTTCTAGTTCAAGTTACTTTCAGATTACGTATAAGGTTCAGTCCCTGTGGATTCGACCTCGGTCTTACCGAGATTATTACTACATCACAACCCTATACTTGGGGTGTGAACAAGTTTTTGGCGCCGTTGTCGAGGATTGATGGGAGATTAACTAGTTTTAGAATTAGGTTAAGATTAGGGTTTTTCTAGATTTAGGTTTTTCTATTTGATTTCTAGAAACTAACATAATTTTCCTGTTTTGTAGAACCCTGATATAGGCTTTCTAAATTGGTAATCTCTTTCTAATTTTTCTTCCTTTTTAATTTTAGAATTAGGTCTTATTTTCTAATCTTTAGAAACTTTCTATTTCTAGGTTTTTAGGAACTAACTTACTTTCTATTTTCAATTTTTAGAATTTAACTTTATATTTTAGGAACTTTCTAACTTTAGACTTTCTATTTTTAGAAATTGACTTGTTTTGTTTTGTTTTGCAGGTTTTTAACTTAGGAACTTCAAATTTGGTAACTTCTTTCGAACTATTTTCTCTTTATTTCTAGATTTCTATTTTTTTTCTTCCTTTTTAGGTTTAGGTTAGAATATGAATTGAGGGCTGCGAGTGTTTCATGCCTAAGTGGGTTCATGACAACACTCGACGTCTCTTGACTGAAGGAGGATTGGTTGAGGGGTTGACTATCCATCGCAGGACTAGACACCGCGTGAGATCCCTAGAGTTAATTGAAGTAATGGCTGCAGACCAATTGTCACGCCGCGAACTTGGAAAACGGGCTTACAAAATTCCCGATCACCGAATCCGGTGCTGACAGCCTCCGTAGTGCCCCATTCTTGGATCTTGGTGCTCATATGCCAGATTCCGATCCTAGGATCCTACAAGGAGGAATTTCAGTTTGAATATTTTATTTATTTATTTATTTTTGTAATGGAGCATAACTACAAGCATAACCAAGTCATAAAACAACATCACCACATATCCACTATATCAAAAACTTTAAGTACAATGTGGAAAGGGAAATACAGGGTAATAAAAAAAAGCTCTAAAGTAGTCCGATACGCACTCCTGCCTCAGCGCTGCTACAATCTAATGACACCTGCATGCAACAGTCGTGCATAAGCTTATAAAAGCTTAGAGGGTGGTGTAAGTGTGTGCGCAAGGCTATTGCCAAGTATACAATATCAGAGTAATGTAGAAATATGCGGATAAGTCCATGAATACTATCAGCCGTACCAAGGCTATGTAATGCAAGACATGAATGCTATTGGCCATACCAAGGCCATGTTATGCGAGGCTTATATAGCAAAATGTCAAATGCGAGACGTAAAACAAGCATGCCAGTCCTCATCAAGTACACATATCAATATAGTTTCTCTTTGGGATATCACCGAGGTATAATACACTTCACACTGACTGCCGCCTCCCTAGCTGCACAACCCAACAAGTGGAAGAGACCACACTATCTGCCTGACCAGTAGTTTGCCAATACCTAACCGGATCATCGATAGTGGACTCATTTGCGAGCTGGTCAAACTCAGCCTAGCCTACAACCCCCTCACTCAGGCGGATAAGGCCACACACGACACAGTGAGAGACGCGGCCTACTGGTATTTGGCATTCGGGCGCTTGTGTATCCACTCGGTCTAGACGTTGGAGCATCTCCTGGTACCAAAAAAGTTCTGGGACTTTCACCCAAGGACATCCTAAGTGCCCACAGTGTTAGAATCAAGTATTTTTAGTATCCGATATGGCCATCCACGATGTGCCTGTGGAGGCTACGGCCCTGATGTCTCTAGGGCGTACAATGATCAAGTCACACATATGCGAGATGCATGAGTCACACTGTACAATCATGCAGCAATCCCGCACATACCACGCGCTCATGTGGGTAACTCCTATCAATGAGTCCCATAAATAATCTGCCCAATGACATATGCAATGATCAGTCACTACTCATATCAAGCATTCATATGATGCGTATGGGCATGAGTCATGGAGTTACACTAAGCCTGTTATAAGGTAATGAAATATCCTCAAAACAAAGATGGGCCTAGATGGCCTACACGTAACAAGTATGGGCCTATCAATGGGCCCTAGGGAGAGTTATAATGCGGACATTTAACCAACATTATTCTTACAATGTGGACGTCAAACCATCATTGCTCTCAAGGCACGACCTGCCATAAACATCATTACATAACCATGGTAGAATCACACATTGCAATGGGCCTTATGTACATCCCATTGGGCCTCGACCCATGGGGCCTCTAATACATCAAATGGGCCTCATAACATGGGTCTCATATATATCAAGGTGGGCCTCAGCGGATGGGCCATAACTACATCAAGATGGGCCTAATCAAATGGGCCTCATATATGTATCAAGGTGAGCCTCAATGGACAGCCTCAAATAAATCAAGATGGGCCTCATACATCCCTAAAAATCATATTGGAGGATCATTTAAACCATACCACAAATAGCAATGGAGATAATAATCTTCACGGTTAAATAAATCACAAGGCCCACTATAAAGTTTATTTTCCAACCAATCTAATCATAAGGTCATAAAGACCTAGATTAAGAGGGGAAAACAAATATCATATAGGTCCAAACCCTGTAGCCCAAGGGTTTTAATGGTGGACATTCAAACCCACTATTTCCTGTAATGTGGTCCACCTGATCAATGGATGGATGGTGTGGCCCACCGTGAGGTATTTTGAGATCCAACCTATTCATAAATTAACATAGTGATAGGTGAAGTGGAAACAAATATTAGCTTAATAGGAAACTACTATGGCCCTTAGAAATTTTAAACGGCCCACCATTTTAACGGTGAGGTCCACTTGAACATTAAATCTGACTCATCCTTTAGTTCATACCATAAAATAATATTTTAAAATGGTTGGACAGTATAGATACAACTCATTGTATCATGGTGGGCCCCACCGTCCAAACAGTGGACGGTGTGGATAAAACACATACATCATTAGGTGGGTCCCACTGTCCAGTGCTGTGGACGGTGTGAATATACATCATTGGTGGGTCCCATGTGGGGCCCACCATAACATTTATTTTCCATCCAATCTATTAATAAGGTCACATAGACCCGGATGAAGAGAAAAAACAAATTTCATAATGATCTAAAACTTTTGTGACAACCCAAAAGAGTTTCAATGGTAGATGCTTAATCAACACTATTTCCTACCATGTGGACCACCTGAGTTCCACATACAACTGAATTTTGGGGTGGCCCATTGCCCTAAGGGGGCCTACCAAATGCACGGTGTTGATGTCCAACCCGCATCACGGTGGGGCATGCAGCTGGGACACACGTCCCTGCCCCATTCATGAAAGCGCAGGATGCTGCTACGTCCTCTGACAGTCAGCAGCAGCAGCGCCTGCTGCTGCCTTATTTTTTTTATTTTCTCAAGGATTTTCTTAGGTGGGGCCCGCATCAGGAGAATTCGACCCAGCCATTAGTTTTTATGGCCCAAGACAGACCCATCAAGCCCAATATTCAACATATTTTGGGGTGCAGAAACATCAAGGTGGATTTCAACGATAAAAACACTGTTTTCTATGCTATGGCCCGCCAAATAGTTGGATTGGCTTCATTTTTCAACTCAACGTCTAAAATGATCTAGGGAATGGGATGGATGGCGTGAATTAAACTAATGCATCAAGGTGGGGCTTGCATGAGCGGCCCACCCAAAACCTTAACTATCTTTTTTTTTTTGTTACTGTTAGTACACCCCACTGCCGGTTCACCCTTCACTGGACCACGTCCAGCGTCTAGGGATGCTGGACGGTGTGAACATCTATTAAGGTGGGTCCCACATGGACGTGGCCCCACTTGATTGGATCAATCTAATATTTGTGTTTTCCCAATATCCATAAGGTAGGGCCCACGTGGTTTGGATGGCCATGGGGTCCATTTGATGGACGGTTTAGATACCACATACACTCATCATGTGGGCCACAAAATAAAGGAAGGAGAGAGAGAGAGAGAGAGAGAGAGAGAGAGAGAGAGAGAGAGAGAGAGAGAGAGAGAGAGAGAGAGAGAGAGAGAGAGAGAGAGAGAGAGAGAGAGAGAGAGAGAGAGACATGATGATGGAGGGCTCCGCCACTATGAACCTTCCCTTTCCATGCATTTAATCATACATCAAGTGGGTCCCAATACATGTGGGCCCACCAAATCAAAATCAATGGTGGAGATTCCTTCTCCATCAAAATGGAAGGTCTAGAAGACCTTTTTCAAACTAGAAAGTAAACATCATGATGGGGTCTATGGAGAATGGCCCCCTCATGGAATGATCATGATATTCAAGGTGGGAAATCGGCCACATCTAAGGTCCAAAGTGAGATCTATACCATCGATCGGTAGGCCTCACTTGGCCATCATCAAAACAAGAAATCTAGGCCTATAGAAACACCCACTGTTTGATCTTCTTGGTCCGATGGAATACCGATCTTTTTGTGTCTCACTTTGATGGAAGGTGATGAGAGTTAAAGGGCTGGGATGATAGATTTTGGGATAGGAAGTGGGCCACACAACACACTTTTCTCTCTTAGGAGAGCTTGGACGTCCACCACTTTTGCTTAAAATTTTTGTTGAGAAAGAGAGAGAAATTGTGGTTGTAAGAGAGAGGTGATGGATGTGAGTGATGGATGTGAGGTGATAGTGTACTTGACTTGAGAGTTGACTTGGACAGTTGCTTGACTTGGGGAGAAAGAAAGCATGGGTGTGTACTTTGATTGATTGATTGATGGGATGGGTTGTAGAGATTCTCTTGGGTTCGTAAAAGCGCGGCATTTCTTCAAAATAAACGCCGGCCCACATCTCCTGGCCAGGGTATCGGATTGGTGCGTAAGACGCGGCATCGGAATCACGGCGATGGTGCGGTCGTAATGGTACAAGTCTCGGATTAAGCTGACTTAGATCTATGGGATACAACTTAGGGTCACGTATAAACGTCGATTATAGGTCACTGGTTACCGGAATTCGACAGGAAGGATCGCGGGTGTCGACGGAACAGTACGGGCTAGGAGACGGACCAACCTTTTCTACCTCAACCTAGGGTGGAGGACATCCAAGATGAGAATGAGGTGCATTATGCACCCCGCCTCGTACTTTAGGAGATTATTTACAACCGGCGGGGGTGAGCATGCCCTCATGTTTGGTTTTTCCTGAAAATACGGGACACATGGATATCAAGACAGGGTGATCCAACTCTTTCCTAAATTTCATGGGCTTGAGTCAGAAAATCCATATTTACACTTGAAAGAGTTTGATGAGATCATAACTACTTTATATTTTCCAAACATATCTGAAGACACAGTCAGGCTGAAACTCTTTCCCTTTTCTTTGAAAGAGAAAGCTAAGACATGGTTGCATTCACTACATCCTAAATCTATTGGCACATGGAATGATATGCAAAAGGAGTTCATAAAAAAAATTTTCCACATCATAAAACAAACATCCTTAGAAAATTAATCATGAACTTCGCCCAAAAGGAGGATGAAACATTCTTCCAATGTTGGGAAAGGTTCAAAGATCTTGTCAGTTCATGCCCACAACACGGTTTTGAAACGTGGCGCATTACACACTTTTTCTATGATAAACTGACATCTTCCATGCACCAATTGGTTGAGACAATGTGCAATGGGAAATTCATGAATAAAAATGTCGATGATGTGTGAGACTACTTGGATAGACTTGCCGGAAACGCACAATCATGAGACACATACCCAAAATCAAGCACCTTGTCTAGGCCGACTCAATCTAAGGAGAGGGGTGGAATGTATCTCCTGAAAGATGATGATGATATCAATTCTAAAGTGACTAATCTCATAAGAAAATTCAAGGCAATGAAATTGAAGAAGGATAAGGTTAATGAAACTGTTTACGGTATTTGTGATGGCAACATTCATACAACTGAAAATTGTCCAACAATACCTACCTTTCAAGGGGTACTGAATAAGGAATCTAATTCCATGAACAATTACCCAAGACCTTTCAATGGAACTACCTCCAAAACATACAATCCTAGTTGGAGAAATTATCCACTCCTTAGTTGGAGGAATGGACAAACTGCTACTCCTCAAGGTTACTTTAATCAAATTTCAAATCAAGTGAAACCTCAAGAGGATCCAGTTCTAAAATATATTCAAAACCAAGATCTTATCACTCAGGGAATATTGCAAACCCTTCAAGATATTTCAAAGGCCATACAAGGGCGTGAGATAAAAAATTCAATTGGGGAAAAAGAGATTCTTTCAGCCCAACCTTTCCCCAATCCTAAACCGCAATATGAGATAAGTGATCCAAGCTCTTCAAATCAGATGGAACAAGCTAAGTCTATCACCACTCTTAGGAGTGGGAAGATAATTGACAAATCTATTCCGGTAAGGGATGAAAAGCCTAAGGACCCGAAAGAGGACAACGATGATAGACCTAGCACTGCTCCACAAGAATTAGAACCGGAACTTCAGGGCAAGCCAATTGCTTCATTCCCCCAATAGTTGGTTACACCAAAACCTCTCTCTAAACTCTTAGGACATTCTAGAGGTGTTGAAACAAGTGAAGGTCAATATTCCTCTACTTGATGCCGTAAAACAAATACCTTCATATGCCAAATTCCTAAAAGACTTGTGCACAACCAAAAGATGAAAAAATATTCAAAAGAAAATCTTCTTGACTGAGAAAGTGAGTGTCATCCTAAAGCAAGATGTGCCGCAAATATTCAAAGATCCCGGTAGACCAACCATATCATATGTAATTGAGAACTATCGAATTAAGCACGCACTTCTTGACTTAGGAGCGAGCGTCAATCTGATTCCCTACTCGGTGTACAAACAGTTAGAATTGGGTGAATTAAAACCCATCTTAACCACATTACAACTTACTAATCGCTCTATTCGTGTACCGAGAGGGATAATTGAAGATGTGTTGGTTTAAGTTGACAAATTCTACTACCCTGTATATTTTATCATCCTGGATACCGAACCCATCAGTAACATGAGCACTCAGATTCCCGTCATTCTTGGTCATCTATTCCTTGCCACTTCAAACACAATTATCAATTATAGGAATGGTGTCATGAGTATGTCTTTCAGGAATATGACATTGGAGCTAAATATCATTTTCAATATAGGTAGATGATTAAAGGATGATGACGATTTCCACGACATTAACATGATTGACTCTTTCGTTGAAGATAGGACACCTTTGACCTTATCCTCTGACCCTCTAGAGACATGTCTGGCCCACTCCCATGATTTTGATGATGACATGATTGTGTCATGCTAGATGTTGTACCGGTACTTAAAGTTAACCGGCGGAGGCCACAATTTGAAGAGTTACCCTAAACTGATGAAGTGCCTCTGCCGTCTAACCTCAAGCCATCAAAGCTTGACCTAAAACCTTTGCCATCTGATTTGAAATATGTCTATTTAGGTCAAGATAAGACATACCCGGTGGTGATTTTTGCCCACCTGGAGAAAGAACAGGAGAGTATGCTCATATCTACTCTCATTTAGCATAAGGAGCCCTTGGATGGATGATTGCAGACCTCAAAGGAATTGACCCTTCAGTTTGTAATTACTGCATTTATCTCGAGGATAATGTGAAGTCTTCTCGACAATCACAACGTAGATTAAATCCAAACATGAAGGAAGTGGTTAAAGCTGAGGTTCTTAAACTATTGGATGTGGGTATCATATTCCCTATATCCGATAGTCAATGGATGAGTCCAATTCAGGTGGTTCCTGAGAAGTCCGGAATCACCATCGTAGCTAATGCCAACAACGAACTCGTGCCAACTAGAGTTACTACTAGTTGGAGAATGTCATTGATAATAGGAAGTTGAATACCGTCACGAGGAAGGACCACTTTCCTTTGCCCTTCATTGATCAGATCTTGGAAAGGTTAGCTGGTCATTCCTATTACCCTTTCCTTGACGAGTATTCGGGCTACAATTAGATAAAGATAGCCCCTGAAGATCAAGAAAATACTACATTTACATGTCCCAACGGTACCTTTGCTTACCGAAAGATGTCATTCGGACTATGTAATGCCCCCGCCACCTTTCAGCGATGTATGATGAGTATCTTTTCTGACATGGTGGGGCAATATCTAGAGGTCTTCATGGATGATTTCTCTATCTTCGGTCCATCTTTTAACGAGTGCTTAGAGAATCTCAAATGTGTGCTAAAAAGATATAAAGAAAAGAATTTGTGCTTAATTGGGAGAAGTGTCATTTCATGGTTCGTAAGGGAATTGTCCTTAGACATATCATCTTGTCTAAAGGAATCGAGGTTTATAAGGCAAAAATTGATCTTATCTCTAACCTACCTCCACTTAAGAACATATGAGACGTGCAATCCTTCTTAGGACACGCCGGATTTTACAGAAGATTCATAAAGGACTTTAGTCTCATCTCTCGTTTAAAAGTGCCATGGTTTGTCAATTAGTGTGAGTGTTAAGTTGGCTAGACAAAGAAGCTCCATAAGAAGATCAATCAACCGTCTACCTCAACCGGATGTAGGCCCGAACTTGCCACAGGTAAATCTTAGCCTCACATCCCATGTCCCAAAATACCAGGTAATTAAAGCCCTTAAAATTAATTAGAACATCATAGGGTTTTTGGGTTAGAAAACTTTTTCAAACTGCCAAAAAATCTTAAGTTTTCTACCTTTGTCGATTTATCGACAAGGGTTTCGATGCAATCAAACCTTGCTATCGCTGTCCTCATGACTAATCGATACTATCGATTGAGGACATAAGTTGTCCAGTAACCGCATATACTCCTGGACGGAATTATTGATGTATCGATAGCATCGAAATTTGAATATTGAGTCTATCGAAGTTGACTTGATAAAATCGACAACAGAGATATTGTGTCGCTATTTTTCTAAGAAAAATCATAAAATCTTTGACATATCGAAGTTCTCCTCGATATCCTTGAAATTTAAATATCGATGATATCGGAAGGCCTTCGATGATATCGGTCTTGGACACAGTTTATCCAGCAATATTTTTCAGGTTGGTTCATCTTGAATCGAGGGTCACTCAATAGAACGATATTCAAATATCAATGATATCGAGGCCGGGTCGATTGCATCGAGAATGAACATAAACTGTCTAGCAAGCTTAACTAGAAAATCCCTTGGATTTATCAATGCATCGACACGACTATCGATATCATCAATATTCAAATTTCGATGATATCGAGTTGCCTCAATCATTCTTTTAACCTAAAATATTTCAAAGGCAAGTCTCTCTCAGTGTTCAAAACGTCGAGGAATCGAACCTTGTGTCAATGATATCTGAGTTCAAAATCCGATGACATCAACGCATGTTCGATTCCCTCGACCAGTTGGCAAAATGTTTCAAAAGCGTTTGACATTTGAGTTTGTATCATCGAGCGGACAGTCGATGCAATCGAGAGTATACGCTCGATGATATCAAACTCTGTCATAAATGTGACTGCTTTATATCCATTGGAACCTTTTGCCTATTTATAGAGAGCTTGTCCTTAGTTGCTGAGAAAAAGAGAGAGTGCTTTTGTGTGCTTAACCCCAGATCATATACCCTAAGCTTTTTATTCTCATGGGAGTTCATCCTCCAATCCACCTTCATCATTGACATTTATTAGAGTGGATTGAGGAATGAACTTCCACATTCAAGGATCCTCCAGGTACTACCTTAATGTCAAATCATTAAGCTGGGATGCCTTGAATGCATAGATGATTGGAATCACTCTATCTCCCTTATAGGAAAATATTCTATAGAGTATGACTTCATTATAACCTTGACCTAACATGTCGCCATGTATTGGTACATCTTCTATGTTGCGGATCAAGGAAGCTGAAGTTCTTCATCAAAGGAGGAGATCTTTAACAATTAGCTGAAAGGGACTCATCTGCTTATCTGTAAGTTATTAGAGTCTAGAGGACCCTTGTGATCATTCCTTTATAGGATTGGGTCTAAGGTGTTTCTCACCCCTTGCAAAGCCCTCGTAGGAGGCCTCCGGCAGGAGTGTACGTAGTGAGTGCTTTGTGTTGACCCTTGCTCTGTGGAGAGCATAAACGTTAGGTCCTTTGTATAGGTCCTTGACCAAGGTGGTATAAAAGGTTGGGTGTGTTGTGTTGACCCTTGCTCGTGAGAGCATAAACAAGTGAGGTTCCTTGTGTGGATCCTTGGTTAGTGTGCCTATAATCGGGTGCTATGTGTTGACCCTTACTCAGGGAGCATAAACTGTCAGTCTAGGTGTAGGTTGTACTGGTTAGAGGTGAACCTGATTTAAAACCTCCAGTTTGAGGTGAACCTGTTATGAAACCTCCTTAGTGAAATCCGATACACTCAAGGGTTGAGTGTGTCAGCCGGGAGTGGAGTAAACAATTAGTCGAACCACTATAAAAATGACTGTGTATTGTGATTGCTATTGTCTTTCATTCTTATGTGATTATATGCTTTCATATTTGATTATCTGAGATCACATCTCACACAGTCACATCCATCATAGACTCTGATTCGCATCTTGTTTAACTTTCAAAGTAGCTCTATGATTGGATCCTCTATTGTGCTTGGAAGCCATTAGAGTTATTTTTGAAGAAATCCTGATTCATGCATATCTACTCAGGACAAGTTTGATAAGATTTTTAAATAAACCATAAAATTTTTATAGAAGTCCTATTCACCCCTCTCTAGGACATATTAGCATATTCCTACTTCAACTAAAGCGGTCATTATGAAAATTTCAATTGGTATTAGAGCAGGTCTCTCTTAAAGGGCTTCACTGCCTAGAGAGTGATCTTGACTGAAGTTAGTAATATGGCCAAAGGAGAGGGCTCATCGGTCACTAGACCTCTAGTATTTAATGGATCAAATTATGCATATTGAAAGGCTAGAATGCATTACTTCCTGAGATCTTTGGATCATGATGTTTGGGATATAGTTGAAAGAGGATATGTGCCACCAACCGAACAAATAATACTTGAAAATGGCACAACTATCACCAAACCAAAATCCAAAGCAAAGTGGACAACATTCGATAAAGAAAACCAAACTGCTGAGGCTAAAGCTATGAATGTTATCTACTGTGCTGTGTCCAAAGATATTTTCAATCAAATCAGTATGTGTGGGACAACCAAAGAAGCATGGGATTTGTTGGAAACAACCCATGAAGGAACAAACACTGTAAAGATATCCAAACTGCAACTCCTAACATCACAGTTTGAAAGTCTCAGGATGGAAGAACATGAGACCTTCATAGAGTTTTTCACAAAATTGAATATCATTTGCAACTCCATGAGTGGATTAGGTGAGAAAGTTCCGGTCCCAAAAATTTGTAGGAAAATACTAGGATCATTACCAGAACGGTTCAACCCTAAAGTAACAACCATTGAAGAATGTAGAAACATAGATGAAATGAAAGTAGAAGAACTAGTAGGTTCCCTACAAACATTTGAACTACACTTCAAACAAACCCCTAAATCCAAAACTACTATCCTCAAAACTTCAAAGAATACAACAAATGAGGACATTGAAAGTGAAAGAGAAAATGAAGATGAAAAAGTGGCTCTATTGGCACAAAGGTTCAGAAAATTCTTCCAGAAAAATCGTGGCCGTCCATTTAAAGGAAGAAAGATAGACAACAGACATTCCGCAGGTAAATTTGGTAAAAAGATCAAAGAACCACAATGTTATGCCTGTCAGAAGTTTGGACACCTGTCTACTGAATGCCCAAATAGAAAAACTAATGGTAAGACAATGGCTGCCACATGGGATGATACGGAAGAGTCAAACTCAGAATCTAGCGACTCAGAGAGCGATGGAGACCAGGAATCTTTGAAAATCCTTATGGTCTCCACTTCTCCAATCATTCCCATTGAAACTAAGAACAAGGAAGAACCGCAAGCCACTGAATCATTTCCATCTGATAATGAAACTGAAAAGGAAGAAGAAGAAGAACAAAACAAATTACAAGATGCTTACAATCAACTCTACATCCATAGCATCAATATAGTTAGAAGACTTTGAATATCAGAAAATAAAAAGGAATTGCTGCAAAAAGATCTAGATAAAACCTTGGAAATTAATATGCATCTAATTAATGATCTACAGCAATATCATTCTGATAATGATAGATTAGAAAGAATCAACACCTTCCTTAAATTCGAGTATGAAAAACTAAACAAACAGGTTGAGCTGTTAAAAGACAAAAACATGCTTCTTCAAAATGAAAATCATACACTCCTGTTTGATTTAGAAGAATCGCTAAGCTAAACTGTAAGTTTTCCCAGAGTGGTGAGAAGTTAGAAAAACTCTTAGGTATGGGAAAATTTGGAAAGGAAAGAGCGGCTTAGGATATGATAAATTTAAAACAAAGACTAGAAATGCAGCACCAATAACTAAAAAAATCTGCTGCTTCAGGTAGTAATATAAGAATTACTCCTGTTTGTCATTTATGTGGTGATTTAGGTCATTATAAGTTTGAATGCTTGACACCTAGGAGGACTCAACATAACTTTGGTCAAAATCACATTGGTAAATTCAAACCAACCAGAGAAATACAAAATGTCAAGAGTCCACTAGGAATACGGATAAAAGAAACACACATCCATCACCACCTAGAATGACTAACAGACTAAAGGAAGGAGTGAATCAAATGGTTAAATTAAACAAGAAAACTAAATCTACCACAGTTAATAATCCTGTCATAAAATGGGTAGTAAGAGAAAAGAAAAATTTCCTTGTCACCCATTCAAATCATATAATAGGCAATGATACTAAGTGGTACTTGGATAGCGGTTGCTCACGACATGTCACAGGTGACAAATCCCTCCTTTCAAATTATTCAAATCTTAATAATAGGATAGTCACTTATGGAGATTGTAGCACTGCTAGAGTAATAAGACAGGGGATTATTAAAGGAATAAATTTGTTAAAAAATGAGAATTCCTTTTGCATAAAGGATTAACACATAATCTTTTAAGCATTTCTCAAATATGTGACAATGTGCATGTGGTTACATTCAACAAAGAAACATACGAGATCCTCGACCTTTCAGGAAGATCAGTAACGAAAGGTTCTTGTACAAACAACCATTGCTATGTTATTAAAGGAAAAGGAAAGGTTGATCCCTATGTCTAGAAATTTTGAGCATAGAAAAACAAGTCCAGGTCATGCGTCGAGATTTGGATATTTGCTGAAATGATGCAATTTTTGTTGAGCTCCTAATGATACATCTGAGGTCCCTCACCTCAATCTTCTTGTATATAAACATTCTAATGTTTATAATTTTGACTTGTACAATGCTTGTACAAAAATTTTGTTGTGTATACTATCGATTCAAAAGATATACTACATTATACATGAATGTTTGTCAAAGTACTGCAGAAAAATGAAAATTATTCACCTTCGATATGTCTGTCGATAAGTCATGTGGATTTTCGATTAATCGATCAAAGGTCGATATCATTGATGCCTCTTTGGAATGTGAAGAGTCATATGATCGAGAATGATATCAAAGACAGTTTTGATAACATCGAGTGGGTTCTTCCGATATCATCGAAACATTGGTTGATGATATCGAAGATTGCCGCCCGATATAAGGCGGGCGAGTGGGAAAAATTACATTTTTCATCAAAAAATCATTTTAATTTCTTCTTGCTCATCTCTGTTCGTTGGTTCGTACGAAACTTCATCCAAGAGTCATCGATGTTCCTCTAAAACCGGTATTACCCCTTCCATTCCTTCTTTTCAAGATTCCATCTTGCTTTTGGATTGGGTAATTTCAGTTTTTCAAGAGGAAATTTTGTCCGATTATCCCCAAATCTCTCAAATCTCTATGTCATCACATGGGAAAGGACAAAGGAAAGGTGTCTAGTCCTGGAGAGTCTTCTCGAGCCTCTCGACAAAAAGTTCTTGCTTCAAAAGAAAGAGCAAGGGTTCCTGAACGCAGGACCCCTACACACCAACGCACTAAACAGGGATCGCATAGCGGGTCCCAATCTGAGGCACATATACCTCCTCCGCCTAAGGTAAATCCAGCTTTATCCAAATATACTAGTAGAAAGCTTATCCAATTGAGAAAGGTTTATAGGGACTGTCTTCTACTATATAATCTAGAATCTCTTTTTGCTGACATTGACTGGTTGCCTGTTCTTGACTTTGGTGGGCCATGCCACTATGAACGGACGTACAATTTTTTCAACTCTTGTCATTCTCCTGTGTCTGATCCACCTTCCATCACTATGTTTGTTGATGGTGATGACATGGAGATCACACCTGCGTCTATTACAGGAATCTTTGGTCTTACCCTATCACTGGTCGGTCTTCCAGATATGGATCTTAAAAATATTGAAACTCGATCCATGGTTACTAAGTTTCTCTGCCATGGTCATGACATTCCTTGGTACCAAGGAAATTCATTAAAATCCAAATTCATGGAACCATGGTTTCGGATTTTGTATGGTATCTTCGCGTCAAACATCTATCCCAGAAGTACCAACTGTTCCGATCTCATTGGGTTTATGACCATGATAGTCTACTCCATAGCCATAGGGATCAAGGTCTGCCTCCCTACCCTTATTGTACATCAGTTAGTCTATGCCATTCATACATCCCGGGATGTTCACTTGCCCTATCCCTGGATTATACACACTTTGTGCAATGCCATCGACTTTCCACCTTCTAACGATCCGGAACTTCGCCTTCATGTCTTCAACAAAAACAACATTAGAAGGATGGATCTAAAATTCCACGAGTTTCCCGAGGATCCACAAGAGGAAGGAATTCATGCAGAAAGAGAAGGAGGTGAAGGCAATGCTCCTACTGAAGGGGCTGGAATGGCTGGGAATGAACCCTCTGCGCCCCATCAAGCTCCATCCACATCAGAGCCCGGGCATGCGAAAAGGTTTAAGCTCCATCAAGATAGGATTGGAGCAATACAACGAGATGTCTCCCAGCTCAAGGACTCGGTGAACGAAAGGTTTACCATCTTGGAATGCCTGGTAAAAGGAGTGCAGCAGACCGTGCAACAGTTGGTTGATTTGATCACCTGCCGTCGAGACGATAGAACACCATCCTCCTCTGCACCTCCCCCTTAGTAAAGATATCCAGGATCTATCACATGCACTCTTCTCTTATATCTACGTATGGGCATTGGTATCTTTTTGAATGCCTTACGATTCCATGAGTGTATGTGATACATTACTAATCTACAAAGTCTGACGTTTTTTTTTTTTTTTTTGTTGGTGTGCCCATGGATGGGCTTAATACTAGTGGTTGTTTTGGTCTTTTTGGGTGCCCATGGATGGGCTGAATTTTATTTTGGAATGGGATGAATGATTATACTACTGCCAATCTTGGGCAGTATATGTATATTTTGGATACTTTTTGTTATGGCAATCTATAAATCATCTATCTTTACTGCCATATGAATTTGGTCTGCTTTGAATGCTGTTATCATTCCTTGTTTTGTCTAGTTCTATCATCTATGGGATGTGATGTGTGTGATGCCTTGTCTTTATACTATCTGCTTACTATTCTGCCCTATTTGGTCTTCTACGATGCATACATATTCCCTAGAATACAATGCTAGTTATATATCTATCTTATGCATGTGCCTACTAACTGTTGGTTCTCCCCAACATGCTTCAACTTCAGTCAATATCAACTATAGTCTTATCCTTTGCCAATGACTAACAAAAGGGGGGAGAACAAATAAACATCCCGACGGAAAATTGTGTGTACTTGTCTGTGAATGGTGATGTAGGTGTTAGGGGGAGCAGCCGCACCAAGATAGGGGGAGAATGCTGTCAAGGGGAGCAGCTACTGATTATGTGTATGGATTGTGTATGGATTCACTAGATATTGTAAAATTGTGTAAAGTGTATGTACACACAATTTAGGATGTTTGTCTAGATGTTGTTTTAGGGTGCTTTGGTATTTTGTCACGTAATTGACAAATGGGGAGATTGAAAGTACCCTGGTTTGTCAATTAGCGTCAGTGGTTGGCTAGACAAAGAAGCTCCATAGGAAGATCAATCAACTGTCTGCCTCAACCGGATGTGGGCCCGAACTCACCACAGGTAAATCTTAGCCTCACATCTCATGTCCCAAAACACCAGGTAATTAAAACCCTTAAAATTGATTAGAACATCATAGGGTTTTTGGGTTAGAAAACTTTTTCAAACTGCAAAAAAATCTCTAAGTTTTCTACCTTTGTCGATTTATCGACAGGGGGTTCGATGCAATCGAACCTTGCTGTCGATGTCCTCGATGACCAATTGATACTATCGAATGAGGACATAAGTTGTTCAGCAACCGCATATACTTCTGGATAGAATTATCGATGTATTGATAACCGTATCGATAACATCGAAATTTGAATCTCAAGTCTATCGATGTTGACTCAATAAAATTGACAGTAGAGATATTGTGACCTTGTTTTTCTAAGAAAAATCATAAAATCTTCGATATATCGAAGCTTTCCTCGATATCCTCAGAATTCAAATACCGATGATATCGGAAGGCCTTTGATGATATCGGTCTTGGACACAGTTTATCCAACAATATTTTTCAGGTTGGTTCATCTTGGATCGAGGGTCACTCAATAGAATTGATATTCAAATATCGATGATATCGAAGCTGGGTCGATTGCATCGAGAATGGACATAAACTGTCTAGCAAGCTTAACTGGAAAATCCCTTGGATTTATCGATGCATCGACACGACTATCGATATCATTGATATTTAAATTCTGATGATATCGAGTGTGCCTCGATCATTCTTTTAACCTAAAATATTTCAAAGGTAAATCTCTCTCTGTTTTCAAAGCATTGAGAAATTGAACCTCGTGTCGATGATATCGGAGTTCAAAATCCAATGACATCGACGCATGTTTGATTCCCTCGACCAGCTGGAAAAATGTTTAAAAGCGTTTGACATTTGAGTTTGTATCATCGAGCGGACAGTCGATGCATTCGAGAGTATACGCTCGATGATATCGAACTCTGTCATAAATGTGACAGTTTTATATATGTTGGAACCTTTTGCTTATTTATATAGAGCTTGTCCTTAGTTGCTGGCAGAGAAAAAGAGAGAGTGCTTTTGTGTGCTTAACCGTAGATCATATACCCTAAGCCTTTTCTCTCATGGGAGTTCATCATGTAATCCATCCTCATCATTGACGTTCAATAGAGTGGATTGGGGAATGAACTTCTGCATTCAAGGATCCTCTAGCTACTGCCTTAATGTTAAATCATTAAGCTGGGATGCCTTGAATGCATCGATGATTGGAATCGCTCTATCTCCCTTATAGGAAAATATTCTATAGAGTAGGATTCCATTATAACCTTGACCAAACCCGTCGCCGTGTATTGGTACATCTTCTATGTTGCGGATCAAGAAAGCTGAAGTTCTCATCAAAGGAGGAGATCTTCAACAATGCGTTGAAAGGGACTCATCTACTTATCTGTAAGTTATTAGAGTCCAGAGGACCCTTGTGATCATTCCTTTGTAGGATTGGGTCTAAGGTGTTTCTCACCCCTTGGAAAGCCCTCGTAGGAGGCCTCCGGTAGGAGTGTACGTAGTGGGTGTTTTGTGTTGACCCTTGCTCTGTGGAGAGCATAAACATTAGGTCCTTAACCAAGGTGGTCTAAAAGGTTAGGTGCATTGTGTTGACCCTAGCTCGTGGGAGCATAAACAAGTGAGGTTCCTTGTGTGGATCCTTGGCCAGTGTGCATAAAATCGGGTGTTATGATAAATTGTCAGCCTAAGTGTAGGTTATATTGGTTAGAGGTAAACCTGATTTAAAACCTCCGGTTTGAGGTGAACCTGTTGTGAAACCACCTTAGAGAAATCCGGTACACTCAAGGGTTGAGTGTGTCAGCCGGGAGTGGAGTAGACAATTAGTCGAACCACTATAAAAACGACTGTGTATTGTGATTGTTATTATCTTTCATTCCTATGTGATTATATGCTTTCATATTTGATTATCTGAGATCACATCTCACACAATCACATTCATCAAAGACTCTGATTCGTATCTTGTTTAACTTTCAAAGTAGTTATATGATTGGATGCTCTATTGGGCTTGGAAGCCATTAGAGTTATTTTTGAAGAAATCCTGATTCATGCATATCTACTTGCTTCGACAAGAAAACAAATGTGTTTGGTTTGGGGGATTTATTCAATGATAACAAAGAAAGAATGAGAGAACATTGATCACATTTATCTGACTTCATTTACATCCTCGGATTCCCTTGATTCTGGAAAACAAAGTACAATTAATGCAATGCAATGAATGAAACAGAAGACAGTCCAATGGCGATTCCGGCAGCATTTCGACAGTTGCTTCAGCCATCTCTTATGACTTAGGAGGAATGTTGATTGATCAACCAGTCTTCAAGAATATGGGATTGCATGAGCTTAAAGCCCTTGATCTGACCGTTGAGATCAGTTCTGAGCATCTTTCCGGTCATTCTTCCCTGAATTCTTCTTGAAATGTGGAGCAGAGACAACTAGGGGACTGAGATCAATGAATTTACACGGCTAGGATCTGAGAAAATCAGGTTGATTACGTTAAACGGGCCTAAACAATCACCCAGAACGTAAGATTACATGGTTGCCACCATCATTTCAGCTCGAAACTTTTATACAACCTTAGGACCACAAATTAGTCGTACACGTCACTGTGAAAATGGCTAAACGACTGATTAGCCCATAAGTTCTTGATTTGGGATCCGCTTGACATCTGGATATGCTTCAAATTCGGTCTCAATGCTTTAAATACAGTGACAAAATGGATGGACGGAGCAGATTTCACATGAACGTTATTATAGACCACATGTACATTGCATGTACACGAAGTACACATGCGCTCGCCGCGCACTGAATTTAAAAGTCGGTCAGCACATGCTGACCGACTCCTTCAACTTAAAAAATGAGCACAGCGTCCTCACCTGCGTTCGCCAATTTTTTATTGTGGGCCCCACCCATCATTCATATGGACAATCAAAGTCGTCCATTCACTCCAGAAGGTGGGTATTACCCTCGCCTAGGTGTCCTTTTGCCACCATGCAAGCTCTTGCGAAATCCTAGTCGTTAAACATAAGATGAACGGCGGAGTAGACAACCTCATGGGCCACACCGATTTTACTCCAAAAGCAATCCTTCCCAGATGGTTTTTTGTCCTGAATCCAATGTATGGAGTGTATTTTCCACTTAGCTTCCACAAACGGGCCATCACATTTCACAGAGTCGACGTGCGTCGTCTCTATTTCGCAACAATCGTTGCGTCCGGTCGTTGTGGGCCACCATCATGAACTGAAGGGTTGATCTGAACTATCCATCAGGTAGAGGGAGAAAAACTAATTGAAGTCATGTTGATCTTTGGCAGCCATGCACATTCGTACGTTCGTTACAGCAATCGTAAGAAGACCGTTCAGCTGTCATTGCAGCTTGATTACCTCAATGGGCCACATCAATGGATGATTAAAACCGGCCCTTCACGACCTGAATTCCAAGAGGAATCTAGTGGATGGTGTCGATCTCTCAAAAGCCTCTCATTAGGATAAGAAGTCCATAAAAGATGGCGCAACCAAGCTTTCCTCTCTTTTGCTGCGCGGAATAGTTTCTCCAGGTTGTGTGGAATGGCCTCTCCAGGTTTGTGCGGAACTCCTTTGAAGATGGCGTTGTGCGGAACTCCTTTGAATATGGCGTTGTGCGGAAGTCCTTTAAAGAGCGTTGTACGAAAGTCCTTTGAAGAATGTTGTGCGGAACTCCTTTCTTCGGAGAGCGTTGTGCGGAACCCGCATTGTGCGCCGCACAACACTCCAGCGCACAAAGCTCCCTTTCTACTTTCTTCTCCCTTTCCCTCTCTTATGTTTCTCCCTCTCTTGTTTCCTGGCCCACCAACTGATCTCCATCCATCAAATGAGGCAGAGGAGGGGTATTTATAGGCCCTTGCTTTCTTACAAAGTAGTGATCACCACCACTTATCCCTTCACACATGTACATCTACTTCTCTTAAACAACGATGTCCACCAAGCTTCTCCCTAAAATGGTGGTGTACAACCTCTCTTCATTAAAATGACACCTATGCACCCTTTATTACCAAAACACCCTTTTTAATGCCTTTTACTGAAATACCTAGACTACCCCTAGACATGGATTTTTACCAAAATACCTAAAATACCCCCGGACATGGATTTTTACTAAAATACCTATAATACCCATCGGACATGGATTTTTACCAAAATACCTCCAGACATGAATTTTTACCAAAATACCTAAAATACCCCCGGACATGGATTTTACCAAAATACCGAAAATACCCCCGGACATGGATTTTTACCAAAATAAGGAGTGAATGACCTTGGGAAAGATATGCACCATGGAATTCTTTGACCAATGTAATGAAATATTTTTTATGCCTCAACAGATGCCCCCTCGATCCTTCTTTGATTGATTCCTGAAATCAAATGGAGGATCGATCTTCCTCCGCTTGAAGAATCTTGAATGAACTGCAACTGAAGGATGACTAGATGACCATGCTTACATGGCAGACTGGATGGTCATACTTGACCAGAAGATCAAATGATCATGTTCGATCAAAAGACTGGAATGCTCGCGCTCGAACAGAAGATTTGAATGATTACGCTCGAACGGAAGGCTTCAATGATTGCGCTCGAACCAAAGATTTGAATGATTGCGTTCAAACAGAAAATCTGGATGATGGCGCTGCCAGTAGTGTAGAGTAAATGCTTCACTAGAGAGGATAAAATTCTCTTTTTCATCAAAACTTGCCACTGTAACAGTTGTGGCGACTTCGTTTTTGAGTATCTTGATTAGAGAACTATCTTTCAATGTTGCTGCTGCTGTAACAGTTTCTTTGATCAACTCCTGCGATTCTTTCTTTGAATTCCGTGTCTAGAGAGTTGTTCTTTAATGCTGCTCCTGCTGCAACAACTTTTTCGATTGTTTCCTCTATTCATGATCAGCATAACTTAAGCTTTTAAATGATAGTCTTTCTTGCCAAATTAATCAGAATCAGTATCTCAATACATTATAATTTTCCAATTTAGCTTCATGGAGCATCAATAATTTTTTGAAATATATTAAAACTCCTCTTTTTAAGCTGATCGTGATATTCGCAATATGATATTTAATCATTTCATCTTTGTGCTTATCATCGTGCTTTGCATTGCACTCTTTGCTCAGTATATCGCGCTTTTGGAGATGTCATCTCCAACTCCAAAGATTTAACCGCTGAGTCTCTTTGCTGAGTCTTTTCTAGTTTGTGCTCCTTAGCATTTCTTCATAGACTTTTCTTGGGATCTTTGCTGATTTTGAAAAATAGACAAGACTTCTTTCGATTTTCACTTATTAGCTTTTCAAAGGACATAGAAGTTACTGATGATGATTCTGTTTGTTCTTTGTCTCCATCAGATCTGGTACTTGGAGTCTTACTATATCATTACTAGGATAGTGAGAAGTTACGATATCGGCATATGAATTTCTCCACCGTGTATAAGAGATTATCAGAAAGACCAAGGCATAGATTACTTTGATGACATAGATCCAACCCCCTTTCCAGGTCAACTTTGCATAAAAATTTCTTCAGAAGATAATATTTTCGAAGTGAAGCCTGTTGATACCCTTGAAGGATGGATAATCTTTGTTGTTCCTTTAACGAATCCAAAGAATATATCTGAATCTTTATATTGTCTGGAAGAGAATGATAATTCTTCACAAGTTTATTCTCTGCTGCCTTTGAGAATATTGTGCGATAATATTCTTTTATTCATCAAGAAGGCGAGAGACAAAAAGACGTTACGACTCTTATCAATATATTAATTGACCTTGAAGACTTGAACTTTTGAGTAGATAATTGCCAATATCTTGAAGGCATTTACTGTTATTGTAATTTGAACCTGATTCAAAAGAAATGCATTTTTGCATGTTGTTTATTCAATATTTAAAATTTTCATTAGGCAATTGCATATTTGAGCATATCTAAAGTGAAATATGCATCTGCAGCATTTTGAATGTTATACTTAGTTTATGCTTTTGAGCAGTGGAGCTAGTGTACTTTGACTTACTATACTTTAACTGGATAAGACTGAACTTGTCTGACTTGACTAGACACTACTGGACTTAACTAGACAGACACTACTGGACTTAATTGGACTGACACTAATGGATTGACACTTACACACAGTTTAGGCTCTTTGATCAGTGGAGCA
The DNA here is from genome assembly GCA_021015155.1 of Magnolia officinalis. NCBI lineage: Eukaryota > Viridiplantae > Streptophyta > Magnoliopsida > Magnoliales > Magnoliaceae > Magnolia > Magnolia officinalis. The sequence goes on along the minus strand of JAJHSJ010000013.1, from coordinate 21,401,188 downwards.
ACACACAGTTTAAGCTCTTGAGTAGTTGGAGCAATCACGGCCGTGAATGGGATTTACGCACAGGGATGGCCACAGTAACTCTCTAGAGTCTGCGGGGCTTTACCTGGCTACCGTAGGTACCAAATCCAAGGTCGCCGGTCCATCAATGAGTAGGTTTAAGCTAGTCCTTCCCCATGAGTTAGTACCAAAATCAAAACAGGGATATAGGTTTTCTTCGTCTGTGAGTTCGGACCCATTCCTGGGAGGGTATTTTCTTCCTCATCCATGACACTATCGGAGAGCTCACAGACGACATTGGTCTCATGTATGACTGGCCATTGAGGACTTTTAGTCTTTTAGGGCTTTTAGTCTGGTTCCGTCAGCTGCTCGCATGGGTATGCATATAATATGGCCTTCACGGGCTTTTCAGGGCCACTGGCTTTTCGCCGCTACCCGAATGGCGAAAATGATAGGTCTTATGCGTAGTTGGCCATTTTTAGGGCTTGGCTAGGCTGCTTTAAATGATAAGCAACCATCATTGTTGTCAACTTTATATGTGGTTGGCTATATAGTTTATTCCACTGTCAAAAGATGGTGGATCAATAATTGATATTTCGTCGCTGCTGATAATGTTCTGGGAACATTCATATCATGTTTAAAATAGTGTATCAGCTTGGCGCTGATAGCAATTTTGATAAGCGATTGATGATGACAGCAGTAGTTACTAATTTTGGCGATAATCATCGGTACTTGGTAATTTTGATGAAAATCTTCGGCATCGGCGACAATCGTCAATGCGTGATAGCAATCATCAATGCTTAGCCGCGATCATCAACGCTTGACCGCAATCATCAACGCTTGGCAGCGATCATCAACGCTTTTCAGCAATCATCAATGCTTGGCAGCGATCATCAATGCTTGGTAGCGATCATCAACGCTTGTATTTGGCGATGACTTAATATGCTTGTAAGCCTGCATTTTATTCATATACACAAAAGAAATACATTCTATGGTGAGAAATATATTTCACAGCTTTTACTCACCGGTCTTGTTTTTACTCACTTGCCTTACCCCCTTTTGATTAGGAAGCATTGCTCTTGGAATCTTCGTAATCAAAATCTCGATATTGTGACCTTTAACAAATATGTTGACGCCGCATCATCTCATACTTTTTTTTTTGCCCAAGATTAGCTTTGCCCCCATTCTCGAACTAATTTCTTCTCTTATGTCGTACACCTTAATAATCTCACCTTTGTCAAACGTCTTCTATAATTTGTTCTTCAAGCCATTCACTTTTCTTTCTTCTTCAATTGTATCCCCTGAATTTCTCCTGAAATTCAAAGTCAATTGAAAAGTTGCACTTTTATTCATTCGCATAAAGGAGAGTACATGACTTTGTCTTTCGCAATCCCTTTGCTCCTCTAATTGTCAGTGACAATCATCAATGCTTGATAGCAATCACCAATGCTTGCTTTTGCCCCAACTTTAACCTGCAAGAATTGATATAGACAATTATCATAAACAATTATCACCTCAGGGAATCAACAATTACCTCATTTGGGATTCTGAGGTTTTGCTGGCATTTTGAAACTCTGCCTATCTTGCCCCTTGAATAATTGTGCCATGAATCTTCTGAGTCAAAACGCTGTGATATATTTCTTGGTCAAAATGTTGTAATTCTTCTTGGTCAAAACACTGTAATTCTTCCTGGTTAAAACACTGTAATTCTTCCATCGAGTGACTATTTTCCATCGGGATCATATGTCATTACTTTCTTCTTTATTTCATATGTCTTCTTTTATAACAATTTTATTATTATTAATCATCTCCTGTAGAATATTCTTTTATTCTTTGCTTCATTTCCTTTTGAATACCGTGATTGTGGTAGTTTGAATGCCTCTGCAACTAGCGATTGATTCTTCATAAGTAGTATATCATCTTCTTCAACTGTATGTTTCCCTTAGCCCTTGAATTGTCCAAACTCTTCCTCTACTTTCTTATTTGTAAAATCACTCATTTTCTCTATATCGGAAAATTCAAATCTTTACTTTTTTGACGATCCTTCTTTTTGACGATCCTTCTTTTCGCTTTTCTTTCTTTGGTAGTACTGCTGTTACTCTCTTAAGAATTTTAAACAGCTGATTCATATGAGAGTTGAGCAGCTTCGCTTTGACTCCCTTTTTTTTTTTTAAATTGTAAATTTAACTCGTTCTTCTATTCTGCCAAGTTGTGACGATGCCCCCAGGGTTCTCTATTGACCGATGAATTCATTAATTCATTAATTGATCCATTTACCTGTTGGCGAGCAACGCCTGATTCAGTTGAATTAACTTCTCATCTGAAGGCTTTCCTTCAAGGCTTATTGTTGTTCATGGTAGTCGTTGTTGGAAGAGTAAGGTCTTCAGTAACACGTTCATTTGGTGAAGGATGATGAACACCTTGTTGGCAAATTTTCTATTTTTCGAACACTTCGAATGTACTGATATCTGTACTCGGTAGGATGATATTCCTTGTAAAAGAAGATTGAACCCTTCAGTTTTTAGAGATCACTATGTTCCAGTTTTTTTTAGACCTCCATACGTACAGACTCTTAATATACATGTCATGGGCCCACCTTTCACCAAATCTCAGCCGTCTCTGTCAATTTGATCTAATTACCATTGTCCCTGTACGCGCGGTACCCTATAACTTTTGCGCAGGTCTACACAACTAATCATGGCTTGTGTAAGTCAGCGCAAAGGTCTTAACACACTTGTCAGTCCGATGTTGCGTAGGTGCATGCGACATCCTATACCATTTGTGCAGCCTCACATAACCGGTCATAGCTTGCGTCGACCGATGCAAACACATGAATTCCTACTCTTTACCTCATTCTTCTTTATGTATCCTTTCTTTCTAATCTTCTTTCTTCTTTCTTTCCTGTCTCCAATATCCTCTCATTTTTCAAAGGCAATGCATGATGGAAACTTCGTATACTTTTGTGCATTAACACACTATCATCCGTCCTTCATTGTTTCGCCACGCTACTGATGAAGTAAAAAACTGCTTCTGACATTTCCTGACATTGTCTGTTTTTTATCGCAACTGATCTGATCTTCCTTGATACTTTTTGACAAGGGGTTTCTGCTTCCATATTCCTTGCCAATATGTAAATACTCCACCAGAAAAGCCAGACCTAAACTCGGGAGGTTCCAAGTTTCTGGTCGAAAAGGCGCCATAGGAGGTAAACTTAGAGCACGCTGACCCCAATAAGGGCCGCCAACTCAAAGATGGCCCTGTGGATCACCCTCCTGCTCATCCCTTCATTAACTAATGCTTGATGGTCAGTTTGAGCCTCCAGCCAATGCTGCTCAAATTGTACATTGTATAGAGCCTCTTCTAGCTTTCCAATCTGTTCCAATAAAGGGTTGAAATGCTCATCTTTGGCATGCTGATCAAAGTATGAAAAATGACCAACATGGATATCAAAATCTATAGTTTCGTGGTATGGGGACTTGTTAGTGAAACAAAATCAGTGAAGACCTTTCTTGTGAACTACAAATTCAAACTTGTCACTCATCTTGTCACGAGAATCATGAATCTGCTCACCAGTAGGACCCTTCACTTATCCCCTTCCCTCGATCTAGAGACTGGACCGTAACCATCCCGGATTTCGCAAACTGATCTGTATCCACGTTCACCTCTATAGGGATGAGGGATAAATCGATCCACGCCCACTTCACAGTCCCTGAGATTCTTCAATGAGGTATGTGTCATGCCACAGACAAGTGTCAAGCTTTTCTCACAAAATTATATTGCTAACAGTCACTCTCGACCATTGTTGGGAGGAAATGATTCTCAATCGTTGTTTTAATAGCTTGCGTTAGGATTGCTTCTTGTTGATAGTTGGAATTATCGATGCCAAGGAGACCAAAGAAGCAACCCAATATGTGCCCCATTCATCACAAACAATCCCACTGACACCAACCAAACCTTGATTACCCATAGAGCTGCCATCAAACTTTATCTTGAAATAGCCAGCTGGGTGAGCTTCCAAACAGGTTACACTTGGAATTCACCCAGCTGCAAAGCAATATATCCTCCCAGCTGGAGGCCATCATTGAGAAGTAGAATACTTTGAAGGCTGGGTTGGCCTTAGGCCATGTCCTTTAAATATTAAGGATTTTCAGCATCACCACACGAGCCAGAGATAGTTTTTGACAAAAATCTTCTTTCTATGTAAATCAACCATAATGTAGCTTTGGCAGCCATCTTCCAAAGGCAGAACCAGACACCCAACTCTCCAAAAGTTCCAGGACTAAATCTGGAAAACCCACAGCAAACTGTATTTGAAAATAATCCCTACCCAAACCTTCAATGGTGGCAGCAGACCCCTAACAAAGGCTGTAGACATACTTGAGGCCCCACCAGATAGATCAAGGGCAATTGACCTCACAGAGAAATCAGAACAAAGTGTTAATTATTTTGGTTGAATTAAAATTGAACTTTATTTTTAGAGATGAAGGGGAGGATGTTCCCACTGAGAGTCGCCATTTTGGCATCTATACAGACGCTAAAAAGTGATAAATGTTCTCTGAATATTTTCTAAGTTACCATCGAATAATAAGTCCCCAGCAAAGTCACCATTTTGTTTCGACAAGAAAACAAATGTGTTTGGTTTGAGGGATTTATTCAATGATAACAAAGAAAGAATGAGAGAACATTGATCACATTTATTTGAGTTCATTTACATCCTCAGATTCCCTTGATTCTGAAAAACAAAGTACAATTAATGCAATGTAATGAATGAAAGAGAAGACAGTCCAATGGCGATTCCGGCAGCATTTCGACAATTGCTTTAGTCATCTCCTAGGACTTAGGAGGAATGTTGATTTGATCAACCAGTCTTCAAGAATATGGGGATTGTACGGGCTTGAAGCCCTTGATCTGACCGTTGAGATCAGTTCTGAGCATCTTTTCGGTCCTTCTTCTTTGAATTCTTCTTGAAATGTAGAGCAAAGACAACTAGGGGACCGAGATCAATGAATTTACACGGCCAGGATCTGAGAAAATCAGGTCGCTTACGTTAAACGGGCCTAAACAATCACCCAGAACGTAAGATTACATGGTTGCCACCATCAGTTTAGCTCAAAACTTTGTATACAGCCTTGGGACCACAAATTAGATGTACACGTCAAATTTCAGCTCCTGTATCCCTGTGCAAATGGCTAAACTGACAGATCAGCCCTAAGATCTTGATTCAGGACCCGCTTGACATCTGGATATGCTTCAAATTTGGTCTTAATGCTTTAAATACAGTGACAAAACGGATGGACGGAGCAAATTTCACACGAACATCATTAAAGACCACATGTACATTGCATGTACATGAAGTACACGTGCGCTCGCCATGCACTGAATTTCTCAAATTCGGTCAGCGCACGCTGACCAACTCCTTCAATTTAAAAAATGGGTACATGTCCTCACCTGCATTCGCTATTTTTTTTATTGTGGGCCCCACCCATCATCCATATGGACAATCAAAGCCGTCCATTCACTCCAAAAGGTGGGTATTACCCTCGTATAGGTGTCCTTTTGCCACCATGCAAGCTCTTGCGAAATCCTAGCCATTAAACAAAAGATGAACGGCGGAGTAGACAACCTCGTGGGCCACACCGATTTCACTCCAAAAGCAGTCCTTCCCAAATGGTTTTTTTGTCCTGAATCCAATGTATGGAGTGGGTTTTCCACTTGGCTTCCACAAACGGGCCATCATATTTCACAGAGTCCGCGCGCGTCGACTCTGTTTCGCAACAGAGGTTGCGTCTAGTCGTTGTGGGCCACCATCATGAAATGAAGGGTTCATATGAATCGTCAATCAGGTAGAGGAAGAAAAACCAATTGAAGTCATGTTGATCTTTAACAACCATGCACATTCATACGTTAGTTACAGCGATTGCAAGAAGACTGTTCAGCTGTCGTTGCAGCTTGATTAACTCAATGGGCCACATCAATAGATGATCAAAACCAGCCCTTCATGACCGGAATTCCAAGAGGAATCCGGTGGACGGTGTGGATCTCTCAAAAGCCTCTCATTAGGACCAGAAGTCCATAAAAGATGGAGCAACCAAGCTTTCCTCTCTTCTGTTGCGCGGAATAGTTTCTCCAGGTTGTGCGGAATGGCCTCTCCAAGTTTGTGCAGAACTCTTTTGTTAGCGGTGTACGGAACTCCTTTGAAGATGGCATTGTGCGGAAGTCCTTTGAAGAGCGTTGTGGGGGAAGTCCTTTGAAGAATGTTGTGCGGAACTCCTTTCTTCGGAGAGCGTTGTGCGGAACCCGCATTGTGCACCGCACAATACTCCAGCGCGCAAAGCTCCCTTTCTACTTTCTTCTCCCTTTCTCTCTCTTATGTTTCTCCCTCTCTTGTTTCCTGGCCCACCAACTGATCTCCATCCATCAAATGAGGTTGAGGAGGGTATTTATAGGCCCTCACTCTCTTACAAAGTGGTGATCACCACCACTTATCCCTTCACATATGTACATCTACTTCTCTTAAACAATGGTGTCCACCGAGCTTCTCCCTTAAATGGTGGTGTACAACCTCTCTTCATTAAAATGACACCTGTGCACCCTTTATTACCAAAACACCCTTTTTAATGCCTTTTACTGAAATACCTAGACTACCCCTAGACATGGATTTTTACCAAAATAGCTAAAATACCGGGCATGCGATGTAATTGTAGCCATTTAACCATACAATCGTTAAGTGTGCATGAGGCCACCCAACCATATAAAATCAAATGGTAATTGTGGTCATCCAACAGTGCAACCTAGCGCTTAAGAGCATAGGTGCGACCACTCGAATTATGTACAACTGAATTGTAAGTTTGAATCTCCTAGTCTTAAGGGTTGTTATTTCGGGTTGTGTTACACAACTTGATAATGGAGTGGCCCCCAATTCGGTGTAACACAACATAAATACGACACCTACATTATGCTCATTAGTGAGGCGGATGCAGGGACCATTAAACTATATGTGATGTGATGGAAGCTAGTCCTTGGTCTCTTGATCATTTGAAACTGAATCTAAGTCATTCTCCATATGAAGTGTAGGGCGGTCGTAGTTTAAGAGTTAGTGTAGTTGGATATGGTGGGTATGCTTGTGATTGTGCCTTGGATGCTTTGAGATGCGGTCACTAGACCATGATACTAATCATATGTACACTCAACCAAGTGAAATTATGGCACAAACCACCTGACCATAGATGTATGAGCTATGTACTAAGAATAAGTAACCATGTGACCTTATATCCTTTATTATGACAAGTAGAGTGCCATTGTGCGACCACTCAACCATATGAACTTATAATAATTGAGTGTGCACGGGACCATGTGGACTCATGATAATTGTGTGGTCAATTGGATTTGTGAACTATACTAATTGCGTAGCCTCTTAGGCATGTGAACTTAAGATGTGTGTCGAGTTGATTGATTAGACCTAACTTGTTGATGGTATGAGACCACTTTGTGGTCCGTAATGATGTGTTCTCTATGGAATTAGAATGGTGGGCTCATAAATCTTGAGGTTCACTTTTAAGCAAATGCCTTGTAGGCCCATTAGTGGCAAGCGTATTGGGCCTATGTTTGCATCTCTTGGTAAGTGTTTGAGACTCCTTGTGATGTGTGTTTGCCAAGTTGCATTTGGACCTTGTGAATGAATTATGATTGAACTCTTGCATGGATTTATTGTGTCAATCAAATGGGTCACCCAACAAGCCAAAAAGTTAGGTGTAGCGACCCACTGATTGGCCTATTCGAGTGTGGCAATGAACTAAGCCTTAATCCACTTGAGACGATAGCTAGACATGTTGAGGTGTTGGATTGAAATCAAACTATGCATGTGGTGATGGCACATGTGCGACGATTGTGTGATATAATACATATGGTTATGCAGATGTATGTGTGTGGTTGGATGCGATGATTGTATGTGTATGGTAATGCTAGCTTATGTTCACATGCTTGGATGGTGACTAATTGAACGTAAGGACTAAGTGCACCACTATATGTATTACCTTGAGTGATAGAAAGTGCATCTAGCGACATATGGTGACACAACAATTCTGCACCCACCTCCCATGGAACTGATGAGGTGGACCACTTAACTCTTAACTGTGAACGAATATGTTGGTAATACGGCCTAGCTTCTGAATAGCTTTGGATCTTTACATACAGATTTGATACATGTTATTGTGTATACATATCCCTTGTACGTGTTTGATATACAGGTCGTTGTGGTGACACTGTATACGGTTCCGGCCATGTGATTGGTATCGAGTGATGGATTGATCCTACTTGTGCAGTTGTGTGGTTGGTGCACATTTGTGACGTGGAAGTGTGGACACTCGCATAGCCCCATGATCATGAGGGAGAGTGCACATTATACCACTGTTTTTCCATGTTGGTACTATGATAATTTTTTACTGGTCTTATGATAGTTGTGCATATTGCATCTGCACGCACATATACATGTACATGCATCATGGATAAGGAGTGCATGGTGTGCATAGTTTGATCATACGGAGATCATATGCATGTGGTAAAGGATGTTGGTGTGGGGTGCACATGATGGAGTATGTGGTAGAGGATGTTGGTGTGAGGTGCACATGATGGAGTACATGATAGAGGATATTGGTGCGGGGTGCATATGATGGAGTATGTGCGGATGTTATCTGGCCTAAGAGACTGCGGGCTTGGTCCCTGGGTTGAAGTCCCTAAAGCTCACTTGATGCTACATTGTAATTTATGTTTATGTCGATGCTGATATTACGTTTATATCCTTTTTACGATGAACTTGGATTGCAGATCGGATGTGGTTGACAGAGGAGCCCGATTGGTATTAGGGTTACCTCGTATGCATATGTGGCTTACATGCATAGCATTGCTTGAGTGCAATTATTCTGCATAGTGTGCTTGTGAATTATCATTGCATTTTGCATAACATCATCATGAGATGGATTGAACACCACAGCAACATCGTGGTTATATTGGTGAGACCACCACAGTGGCATCGTGGTTGATATTTGTGGACACCGGAAATTTGGGTTTCTTATATTGGGTCCCAGACCCCTGGGTGAAACTCCCTAAACCTCGAGTGATACCCTCGAGCCTCATCGTCAAGACCGGGCAGATGCCATGGGTCACCTGGTGCTGAAGACCATAGTAGCCTGACTCCCATTGATGTGGTCGGGTGAGAAGAGGTTCGGCCACGCCTAGCTGAAGAGTTGGAGCGAATATAGTTGGGTTTGACCAGCCCCTGAAATAGGTCAGCTACCGGCGTGCTAGGTGGATATTAGCATGGCAATAGGCCCCCCACTAACAATGCCGGTATGCGAGGCCTCTATTCAACAAGTTTCGAACTTACTCTGGATACTAGGCCCCAGTGATTCCCAGTGATAATAACTATATTGTGATGTGGACTTTTAGTGGAGGATTTCCATACTTGCATACACTCGGCATATTGTTGCATATCATCTCTTGCATTGCATCATGCCCTCTTGGTTTTATGTAGGATTACTTGGTCACTATGCTTCAGCTTGTGTAATCTGATATTTGATTGTTATTGCATGCTTGTACACTATGCATACACAAGTGTACTCACTAGGCTTTTTGCATAAGCTTCCTATTTCCCATTTTTTTTAGGGCAGGAGTAACTTGGAAGACATAGCTTTCTCAATGCATTGTATCTATTTTTTGATTTGGCAATATTGACGTTGTATACCTGTTGGAAAAGCATTGTATTTTTAACCATCAGGATTTATAATGGAGGTTGTTGCTTTGTATTGTGATTACGAATCATCATGGTCAGGTATTATTATAAAATAATAATTAAAAAATTCAGTCAAAAATCTTCCTTGTGGTGTGCCTAACTTAGGACTTGGTGTATGAAAGTCAAGTGCTACATTTGGGGCATTACGGAAGTTGTCTGTCCCCGGATTTGGGCCGTGACAGGGCACATAGCGGGCTTGATAAAAATTTGAAAGGGCATCAAGGGTTAAAACAGCATAACTGCTAAGGGGAAGGCAAAATTAAATGTTCGAGACGTGGTGAAAACATGAAACGACACCATAGGTAAAAATGATAGGAAAAAATGGCGGTAATGAAAACCTGAAAGGGCGTTATAAGAAAAAATGGTTTTAAAAAAGAAGTAAAAAGAAAACAAAAAATAGGCACCAAAGATCAGTTCATGTAAGGCCCGTATCCTAGTCCGTACCGTTAATTATACTCTTGTGATCCTCCCCGTCGAATTCCGACCACCCGCGACCTATAACCGGTGTTTGTGCGCGACCCTAAGTCGCATCCTTTAGATCTATGTCAACTCAACTCGAAACTTGTACCCTAGCGACTGCGCTGTCGCCATAGTTCCAACGCCGCATCTTGCGTACTGATGCGATACCCAGGCTAGGAGTTGTGGGCTCGCTTATATTACGAGGAAACGCCGTGTATTGCGAATTTCGAGAGAATCTCTATCACCCATCACATCAATCAATCAATCATAAGTCAAGTACACATCCCATCACAACCCATCACTCACCCATCCCTCTCTTACACAAGCCATCCCCAAAGTCAACTCTTTCTCACAACAACCCATCTTTTTCTTACAACACCCATCCCTCTCATCCCATCCTTCTTACAACGCCCATCCCTCTCTCCCATCCATCACTTCATCCCATCCCATTTCTCTACCCATTTCCCAAGCTTCCATGAGAGAAAAATCCTAAGGAGAGAAAAGAAGCCAAGAGAGGACCCACCTTCCTACGCCCCTCATCTCACCATCCAACCATCTAAACTTCATCATCCACCATCAAAGATAGAGCTTAGGAGCCAAAGATTCCAAGGAGCAGAAGAAGAAGACTATCGGTGGGTGTTTTATAAGATTAGATTATGTTTTTTATGATGGGCCAAATGGAGCCTACCGATTGATGGTATGGATCTCACTTTGGACCCTAGGTGTGGCCGATGGCCCATCATGATTCATAAGATCATCCCATGATGGGGCCATTCTCCATGGACCCCATCATGATGTTTATTTTCCCATTGTAAATGGTCATCTAGACCTTGCATTTCCTTGGTGAAAAGGGATCTCCACCGTTGATTTTGATCGTTGGGCCCACATGTAATGAGACCCACTTGATGTACACTTTGTAATGCATGGTAGGGAGGGCTCATAGTGGCGGAGCCCTCCATCGCACGTTTCTCTCTCTCTCTCTCTCTCTCTCTCTCTCTCTCTCTCTTCCTATATTTCATGGCCCACCTTGATGTATTATCCATGCCATCTGTCTAGCAGGCGAGGCCCGCCTTACTGCTAGATAGATCGTTCAGCGGGCAAGCCCCTTGCCTGGACCCGTCTGGACTGGACGAGGGAGAACACAAATGCCAGCTTGATCCAGCAATGGTGGGCCGCCACATAGACCCACCATGGTAGATGTGTTTTATCCATGCCACCGTCCAGCAGGCCTTGGATGTGGGACCCATCTACAAGTGTGGCAATCCACACATCTAGCTGCTAGGGACGGTTGGTCCCCTTGAAGTAAGTATTGTATATCCTCACCGTCCATTTGTTGGGACGGTGGGACTCCACTGTGATGTATCTGTTAATCCAAACCGTCCATCTGCTGGTGAGCCAGCAACGGTCTGATCATGATGTACGTGTTATATCCAGACCATCTATCTAAGGACGTGGCCCACCAGCAGCATGGTTGCTGTATTGACGTCAGCAATTCTGTGGGCTCTGATCATGAGATGTGTTATATCTCAGCCATCTATCTCCTGAACGGTGAACCAACAGCCCATTTAGGTGGGTCTGATCGTGAGATACTTGTTATATCCCGGTCATCCATCTCCGGGACGGTGGGCCAGCAGCCCACTAGCAGCAGTATAGTTGTTGTATTTCACGTCAACAAGTTCTGTGGGACTGACCATGATGTATGGGTCTTATCCACACCATCCAGATGGTTGGACGATGGGACCCACTGTTGATGTATATGTTCTATATCCACACTGTTTATCAGGTGGACCACACTACAAATCAGTGGAGCATTAAACGTCTACCATTGAAACCCGTTTGGGATCACTAAAGTTTTGGATCAATATGAATTTGTTTTCCTCTTAATTCAGGTCTTTGAGACCTTATGAACAGATTGGATGGAAAATAAATGTTATGGTGGGCCCTGTGAATTTTAAACAGTGAAAATCATTATCTCCATGCTATTTGTGGTATGGTCCAAATGATCTTTCGTTATGATTCATTTTTGGATAATGCTCTATAATAATCTCTAAAAAAAAATAGATGTATGGTGTAGATATAATAAAATAAAAATATAGTGTGTGGATCCCACCTTGATGTGATGTATATTGGGCCCAGATATGAGGCCCATTGTGAGTGTTTGAGGCCCATGGGTTGTGGCCCATTGTGATGTATTCGAGGCCCATGGGTCGTGGCCCATTGTGAATAATTTGAGGCCCATGAGTGAGGCCCAATGTGATGTATGTGAGGCCTAGATGGTGAGGCCCAATGTAAGCCCCGTATCCTAGACTGTACCATTCTATAGACTTTCGCGGTCTTCCCGGTCGAATTCCGACAACCTTCGACCCTTAACCGGCATTTGCGCGCGACCCTGCATCACACACCGTCGACCCGAATCGACTCAAACCAAGACTTGTACCCTTGCGACCACGCCGTCGCGTGGTTCTGATGCCGCGACTCGCATGCCGATCCGATACCCTAGTCAGGAGATGTGGGCCAGCGTTCGGTGCGAGGAAAACGCCACGCATGCGAATTCCGAGAGAATCTCTACAATGTCACATCAATCAATCAATCAATCCCATCATGTCAAGTACATGTCAAGTACACATCACCTCTCACCCTTCCCCAAGCAACCCCTAAAGTCAAAAGTTTCTTACACAAGCCCATACTTTTCTTACACAATCTACCACAAAAGTCAAAAAGGGATCTTACGCCCATCACTCACCACATCAACACATTCATCACTCATCTACCTCTCTCTATTTACAACCCTCTCTCTCTCTCTTTCAAAATACTTTCAAAGAAAGAGAAACCCCACACGTCCAAGCCTCTCCAAGCCCTCCCAAGCAACAAGTGTGGCCCACTTTCCCACCCTCTCATCTTCCATCTCAACCATCCAAACTCCATCTCCTCCATTCGGATCGAAGCTAAGGAGCAAAGGAAGCCAAGGGAGCAAGAAGAAGGCGGTGGGTGATTTTGGATTTTGTCTTTCATTTATTTGTTTGATTTAAGGGTCCATATCTATTGGGACCCACCTTAATGTAGCCTTTGTATCAAAGAGGGGCCCATAGTGGCGGGGCCCCTCCATCCTCACCGATGTCTCTCTCTCTCTCTCTCTCTCTCTCTCTCTCTCTCTCTTGTGCATGATGGCTTGTGGCCCACCCTGATGCATAAGATCGTCCACCCTATCCACCCATCCCAAACGGTGTGGCCCACCTTGATCATGCCGTTTAATCGGCGCCATTCATCCATTTTATCTAGGTCATCCAGTGGGCCTAGAGGATAAGAAACCCAAATATTAAGATTAAGTGGGCCACATCTGTGTGAAACCCACCTTGATTTGTATGTGAACACAGTCTGTCCAGCGTCCCTGGATGCTGGACGTGTTCACTGGAGTGTAAGCCGACAGTGAGGTGTACTCACGGCAGGCATTTAATTTTTATGCTTGTGGGTGAGCCACTTGTACAGGCCCCACCCTGATGTATGGATTCAATCCATGCCGTTCATCCTTTTTCCCAACTCGTTTTAGGCGTTGAGCCGAAAAATGAAGCTAATCTGATAATTAGGCAGGCCATACCATAGAAAACTATGCTTTCTTACCGTTCAAGGATGTTGGGACCCACCCTGCTGTTTTTATACACCAAAACGCCCCGAATATTGGGCTTGTTGGGTATGTTTTGAGCCCTGGAATCCATTAGACGGAGTGGATTCTCAAGACGTGGGCCGCACATGTGAAATACTGCGGGAAATCAAAAAGAAAAAAAAAAAGATGCAGCAGCAGCAGGCGCTGCCTGCGCCCTGGCGGACAGACGGATGGGCAGCAGCCCACGGGCCCAGCCGTGGACCCCACCATGATGTATCTTGATTATCCACACCGTTCATTAGGTGGGCCACTTCCTGAAGTGGACCCCCTCCGAAAATTAGCTTCATCCGTAACTCAGGTGGCCCACACGGTAGTAAACAGTGGGGTTGAGCGTCCGCCATTAAAACCCTTTGGGCGCAGAAGTTTTGGATCATTTGAAGTTTATTTTTCCTTTCATCCAAGTCAGCGTGACCTTATCAGCAGGTTGGATGGAAAGTAAACGTTATGGTGGGCCCCACATGGGACCCACTTGTTAGGGGATGGGCTGGTGTACGCATACAGCAACATAATAGCTATTGTACTGACGTCCCATGCCATGTGGCCCCATGCTTGAGGTATGTATTATACTGTAACGCCCCGTGTTTTCAGGACCCGAGTATATAACCCGTTTCCCAAAAACCCGAGTGTTAGCTTATAAAATCCAATGTAAATTTGAACCGTTTATCATTAATCAGAGTTAACAACAACGAAGCTAGAATAAACCATTCATTGTATAAAAACATTCTGATCATTCCAAAATTCCAAATGTAGCACCCATATAGGACTTATACAATCCCAAATAACAAAGTTCGTATAAGCAGAAATAAAAATCTATCAGCTAGTGGTGGGTTTCAATATGGGCCGCAAGGACCCTGTCTAGCTTCTCAGCTGCCCAATCTGCTCTAGCAACCCAATGAATAACATCGGCTTGCTCTACACCTGCATCAACTGTTATGCTTTGATAGCATCAATGGCTATCGTAGTGAGGAGCGCCCTCAAAGATTACGCACTAATCATTCATAATCCAATATAGATTGCAAGTCATGAAATTGGATACACTAAACGGGGCATTTCATAATCATACTCATATTAAGAAAATCTCACCAATCAACAGAATTTCATCACAAGCAAAATATAATGGCAGTCGTAATACAAGGAAATATCTCAAATAACCAAATAATCAAATATACGATTTTCTATTGCGCCCGAAATCATATTGTACGTGAACTCCGCAAGATGGTTAGAAAATTGAGAAGTGAACTTCGGCTCCACCCGAAAATCATGGTACAAGTGGAATTCGCAAGGTGAATAGAAAAGCACCCTTTAAACCCCCACTTCATCCGGAGATCATGTCGTACGTGAACTCCGCAAGATGGCTAGAAAATCGTTAAGCGAACTTCAGCTTCACCCATAAATCAGGGTACTACTTACACCACAGATGAAGAGACAATCAACATACAAACTCTAGACCACCCGGAAATCATGTCGTACATGAACTCCGCAAGATGGCTAGAAAATCGCAAAGCGAACTTCGGCTCCATTCGGAAATCATGGTACGACTGAACTCCGCAAGATGGCTAGGAAACAACAGGGTATGCGAACATACCCAACAAGCCACAAAAGGGCATCAATAGACCATCAAAGTCATGAGGGCAAATCTACGATCCAAGCCATATAGGTAACAAGTGGTTCAAGCCATGTAAGGCATATATGCGATCCAAGTCGCATAAGTCAAATATGGACAGTAAGATGATGGGTTCATGACAGGTTTCATTCATTCCATCACTTAAGTGTAAATGATAACATGTAGTTAATTGATGCATGTACAACTAAGGAAAATAGCATGTTATCATCAAACCATTTGTGCATGTTATAATGAAAGAGAGATGTCTATCATTCAACACATGAATTTATTTCACAACAAATTAGCATATTCGATAGCAAGGTAAGTAACTCGATTAGAGGAATCATGTCATCATCTATATCAAGATTGACGAATTTAAGTGGGAAGCTCAAAGGGTGAGTCCTCACCTTAGAGCGTAGATTTATTTCTTGCTTGGTTGGGGATCATCAGAGGCCTCAAAATGCTCGATTAACCTAGGATATCCCATGTCAATGGTAAGGATAAAATAGGTCTAGATGCGCCTAAATGATTGAGGTTCCCAATGTGTATTCAAGTTGATTCAAATTGGCGTAACTAAGTAATCTAAAGTGTAATTTAAATTCAAGAAAATGTGAACTCTCAAATCCTAAATTAGCCACTAATTAGTTATAATGATATTCTAGATAGAGTAGGGTTTGCTTACCAAAAATCCAAGTCAACTTGGATTTAGCCCAACTCAAAATGATCTATCCTTCTCAATAGAAATGACCTGCACCAATGTCATTCACGCACTTACAACTAAGAAATTGACTAACTATTTAATTACGCTAAATCAAGGTAAATTATTGCAAGAAGCTAAGTTGACTCACCTTAACCTGGATCAACTTATTTTGACTCGGTGAGTTTCAATCGAGTTGACTCATTAGCCACCAAACCCAAGCTCCCTTTCTTCCTTTCTTGATTTTTCTTCCTTCTTCCCTTTTTATATGCTAGAATGTCCAGCAAGGGCCTGGACCGACTTGACCCAGTCGAACTCGGATTCAGCCGAGTTGACTCGGCAGCCACCCAAAACCGCTCTCTACCTCTCTTTCTCTCTCTCACTCCCTCTCTCCCTTCTTCTTCTAATTTCCCCTTTTTTTTTGAAAAATACTAGAATGTCCAACAACGTTTCGACCAGGTTCACGTCCGACTCAGCCCAGTCAGACTTGGCTCCAACTGAGTCGACTCGATTCTGACTCAACAGCCCCGAACTCTCTTCCCTCTACTGGTCCAAACAACATCTGGACTTGACCAGACCGCACCCAACTCGGTCTGGACTCAGTCCAGCCCCAGCAGTGGCCTGGTGTGGTAATGGACAAAGAAAGTGCAATGCCCTCTCTTCCACTCTCTCGTTTTCTTTTTCCTTCTTCCCCTGCCTTCCTCTCTTTCTTTTTCTTCTAGGACCTGCACAACGTCCAAACTGCCTTGGACGTGCTACAAAACTCAGCCCAACTCGGACTGGGCGGTGGTCGTTTGTGATCACCCGACGAAAATCGTGGATGCTGGCTACCTTGACTGGAGTTTCATCACCACGGCCCCAATCGGCTCTGGGATGATCAACTTTAATCGGATGTGACTCGGAAGGCCCACCAGATGGAAAATCTGGTGGCCACGCAACTCAGTGGTGACTACTATCTGACGAAGAAGAAGACATGTCGTTAATGGCAGACCTTGCTACGTTGTGTTTTTCTCCATTTCGCTCCTACTGGACACCTTGGTTTAGTCCACCGGAGCTTGTGGAGGTGATCTTTCAAAGCTTTTGCGAGTTTTCTTCGATGGGTTTGAAGCTTGAAGGGTGCGGCTATTTTCTAGGATTTTCGAAGGAAGTGGAGGAGATGGTGGAGAGGCGTCCGATTCTCCCTCTCATACAGTTCGCCCCAGCCCCTTGAGAGACGTCGAATGGGGGATGGATGGCCCGGATTCATCCCATGGTAGAGAGAAAACTGTTGGTGCATGAAACCGGTTGCAGTTTGGTTTCCTATGGGTGGAAAACCTCTCCCACGTGGAGAGCTACTAGATGGCTGAGATTTCCCTCCATGAATGGCTAAGATTTGAGGATAAGGGTGAACACGGATCGCCAGTACAGCAAGCCATAGGTTTCCATTTTTGGAATGGGAAGAAACACAAGCAGTCCATTTTCACTAGTGTTTGTGCTCGCGCGTGTACGAGACAATGGGTGAAACTGGGCAGGATTTGCACGGGTTTGGGTCCTATACAATATGAACGGTTTGGATCCTACATATACCTGATCATTGTGGGCCACTGCGCTCGCAAGTGGGTGAGGTAAATTCAAATCTCGTTCAGGCGGCTAAAAGAAAGGAAGGAGAATCCTTCCCTATTTCGGCAACTGGCGGGTCAGAGCCAGCTTGACCAAGATTTATGTTCGGTGCACAGCGGTGCACACACAAGGCGTACATACACCCTGCGAAAGTGGGGTCCACAGTAGTTTGTGATCTAATCCACACTGTTCATCTTCTTTGTCGGCCCAAAATAGGGCCTGACCCAAAAAATGAGGTAGATCCATGACTTAGGTGGGCCATACACGCCTTTTTAGCGTTCGATTGGTGGTTTGCGCGGCCCATGGTGGTCTTAAGTGAAATCTGATCCGTTCACTAGTTTCAATATTAGTATTGAATAATATGTATTAAGTAATAACAATTACATTAGCATATACTATAGTATGTTTTATCAACATGTATACAACTTGTATTACATTTATAATTTATATTAATAATTATTTCTTAAGAAATAACGTATTTAATTTGAAGTATTATATATATGTGTATATATGTATTTTTCTTTTATATATATACAAACATTAATTATTCTAGGTGATGTATGTTTAATATATATGGTATAATACAATAATACGTAATTTAAATTTTATGACTAATTATATGACAATGTGTTGACATACAATTTATTTTATATATAGTTTAAACAATCTAAATTAAATAATATACGTGATTTGAATAATATAAGTAACACATGTATTATTACAAATAATTACAAATTTTTTTTGTATCATATAATATATATACTATCATATCATATTTAAATAAACTATTTGGTCTTCCTGGTAACACCCGAGTACTGAAAAGTACGGGGTGTTACATATACCTATGTCATCCAGCAGTCCATGTGGACCCCACCATGATGCACGTGTTGCATCCAAACCATCCGACCATTTTGAAGGATAATTTTGAGGCTTGAGACTAAAAATTAAGACAGATCTATGATAAGGTGGACCACATTATAGGAGATAGTGGGTTTGAACATCCACCATTAAACCTCTTGGGACTACCAAGTTTGGACCAATATGATATTTGTTTTCCTCCAAATCTAGATCCTTGTAACCTTATGAATAGGCTGGATAGGAAACGAGCCCTATAATGGGGACCCACTAGAATTTAACCGTGGAAATCATTATTAGCACTGTCAGATATGATATGGTTTACTTTTATATAATACTCTATATGGATTTTCTAAAAATAGATGGGTTGGGCCCAGCCCATTTAAAATCGGCCCATATGATTAGGCCCATCTTGATGTAGTTATGACCCATCCATTGAGGTCCACCTGATATACATAAGGCCCACGTTATGCGGCCCATTTGTTTTCTCTAAGGCCCATGGGTCGAGGCCCAATTGGATGTACTTAAGTCCATTACAATGTGTGACTCTACCATGGTTTGTGTGATGATGTTTATGACAGTTGTATCTTGGGAGTAATGTTGGTTTGACGTCCACATTATAAGAATAATGTTGGTTAAATGTCCGCATTAAAATTCTCCCTAGGGCCCATTGTTAGGCCCATACTTGTAGGCCATCTAGGCCCATCTTCATTACGAACAACATCTATCCCATATAACATGTTTAATATAGTTCCATGATTCATAATCATACGCATCATATGTATGCTTGATATGAGAAGTGACTGATCATAACATATGCCTTCGGGCAGATTGTTTAGGGGCTCCCGGATAGGCGGTATTACCCTACATGAGTGCACGATACGCGCAGGATTGCTGCATGACTGGATAGTGTGATTCATGCATTCGCATTGTGTGATATGGTATTATACGCCTTAGCGACATCAGGGCCTTAGCCTTCACAGGCATATCATGGTTGGCAGGATTGGATACCGAAAATCTTGTTCTACATGGGGTGCTATAGATATCCTTGGGTGAAAGTTCCTAAACCCTTATGGTACTAGAGGTTGCTCCAACGTCTAGACCGAGTGGGTGCATGAGCACCGAATGCCGATTACCAGACGGCTGTGCTTTCCACTGTGCCGTGGTCGGTTGGAAGGGGGTGCGGCCTTACCCGCCCGAGTGGAGGGGGCAAAGCTAGGCTGAGTTTGACCAACTCAAGGAATGGGTCCGCTATCGACGAGCCGAGCCCGATATTGGCAGGCGGATAGTGAGGTCTCTTCCACTTACCTTATTACGCGCGATGGGGCGACAATCTGGTTTAGAGTGTACTAGACCCCATTGATATTCCAGATTTGAGCTGTATTGATATGTAGACTTAGATGAGGATTTGTATGCTTGAGTTGCACCTTGCATCGCATGGCCTTGGTATGGCCGACATCATTCATGCTTTGCATCGCATGACCTTGGTATGGCCGACATCATTCATGTCTTGCATCGCATAGCCTTGGTACAGCTAACGATATTCATGGATTCACTAGCATGTTCCGCATTACTCTGATACTCCATAACTGTATTACTACCTTGCGTACACACTTTCACCATCCTCTAAGCTTTCTATAAGCTTATGTATGACCGTTGCTTGCAGGTGACGTTGGACCGTAGCAGCGTTGAGGCAGGAGCGCATAGCCGATCAGCTTGAAGCTTTTGTCTATCATCATTATATTTCCCTTTATGTTCATTGTACTTATAAAGTTTTTTATCATAGTGGAAATGTGATAGAGTTTTTAGTTGTTGTTTGTGGGTTATGCCTTTGGTTATGCTTATTATGAATCAAACTGACGTTGAAAATCCTCCTCGTAGCATCCCAGGATCGGAACCTAGCGAATGGGCGTTGGGAGCCGAGAATGGGGTACTACGGAGGCTGTCGGCGCCGGATTCGGCGATCGAGAATTTTGTGAGCCCGGTTTTCGAGTTTGGGGCGTGACACCCAATGTGATGTATATGAGGCCTATGAGTGAGGCCCAGTGTGATGTATGTGACGCCCGGATGGTGAGGCCCAATGTGATGTATATGAGGCCCATGAGCAAGGCCAATGCGATGCATGTAAGGCCTTTGTATGAGGCCCAATGCGATGTATGTGAGAACCGATGTTATCACGCCCTAAACTCGAAAAACCGGTCTCACAGAATTCGTGATCGCCGAATCAGGCGCCGACAACCTTTGTAGTACTCATTCTCGGGTCCCATTGCCCATACGCCAAATTTCGATCCTGGGATCCTACAAGGAGAATTTTCAACATGAATTTAATTCGTAATAAGCATAACCATAAGCATAACCCACGAACAATAACCAAGACACCATCATAAAGTCCACTATGATAAAAGAAAATTTTAAGGTACAATGCATAAAAGGAAATACAATAACGATATCGGGATCTCCAAAAGTCCGCTACACGCTCCAAGCTCAACGCTGTTGCGATCTAACGCCACCTGCACGCATCTATCCTACATAAGCTTATAGAAAGCTTAAAATGTGGTGTAAGTGTGCGTGCAAGGTAAGTGTTAAGAATGCAATATCAGAGCAAAGCGGAAACATGCTAGTAAGTCTATAAATACTATCAGCCTTATCCGGTTATGCGATGCAAAAACATAATAAGTCAATATCATATACTGAGGAAGCAATGTAGATTAGCTATGAAATACCGAGACATAGTAAGTCAAATATCATATACTGAGAATACAATGCAATATACAAATCTCAACGAGTCCACGAATACTGTCAACCTCATCTAGGCCATATAAATGCAGAAACATAGCAAACCAAATGTTATATGCTGAGGATGCAATGTAATATGTGGTGCGAATGAAATGATCAAGCTGGAGTGTGAAGTCGGGATGATAGTACGTGGTATCGCAGGTTATGGGGTCCATTACAAAAGATTCTATCCGAACCAGTCCCATACCTAAATTTGAATAGTCAGACTCAATGTGGTAAACTCCTGATCTCAGGTTAGTCACACGCCCTAACGAAATCATGGTCATTGCAAAGGTACACAACAATTAGTTGTGCACCACCAGCCTAAGTGGATAATGAATGAATGAATCAATCAAAAGCTGAGTACACAACTACTGTTCAGTAAGTCCACATATCAGTATCGTACATCTCTACGATCATCACCGGGGTCTAATACACTCCAAGCTGGCTACCACCCCAGCCGGCCACGTAGCCCAGTGAGTGAAAAAGACCTCACTACCCGCCTGCCAATATCAGCCCGGCTCGTCGATAGCGGACCCATTTGTGAGCTGGTCAAACTCAGCCTAGCTTACAACCCCCTCACTTGAGCAGATAAGGTCACACCCCCTCCCAACCTACCATGACACAATGGAAGCGCGACCTCCTAGTATTCGGCACTCGGCGCTCATGTCTTCCACTGGTCTAGACGTTGGAGCATTCCCTGGCTACGAGAGTTTAGGGACTTTCACCCACGAACATCAAAAGTGCCCATATGCTCAAACCAAACATTTCAGGTATCCCATCTGGCCATTCATGATATGCCTATGGAGGCCGCAGCCCTAATGTCACTAGGGCGCCAAATGATCATGTCACAAAATGCGAGACGCATGAGCCATACCATCCAGTCATGCATCAAGCATGCGCGTACTGCGCACTCATGTAGGGTAACTCCGTCTCTCGGGGAGTCTCATAAACAATCGCCCAATGACACATGCTATGTTCAATCACTCCTCACAACAAGCATGTGAATGATGCGTATGAGCATATACCATGAAGTATACTAAGCATGATTATAATCACATACATCATGGTGGGCCTGTATAAGGCGGCCCATAACCCGTAATAATGAATGAGTGGCGTGCACACAATCACATACACATGGTGGGTCTCACACATCACAATTGGGCCTCGCACATACAAAGGGCTTCACACAATCACAATGGGCCTCATATAATCACACAATGGGCCTCATACAATTGCAATGGGCCTCATATAATCACAATGGATCTCATACAATCACAATGTTATGCTAACACATACTCAGTGTGTATACCAATCATAGTTGTAATCGATAATTGACATATATATATGGCGGGGTTCATAGAAGGACAATAGATTTAATCCATAACATGAGGATCGGTCCTCAATAGTGGATATACCAAACTTGATACCACCGATCTTTCTATCTATAGTGATGATGTTCTCTCTTCATATCAAGGATGGGCCTAGATGGCCTACTCCTATCAAGAATGGGCCTAGGAACAAGGAGTGGGCTTCCTTGCTCGTTCCATCACGTAGCAATCTAGACTTCCTAAGGGCCCAATAAGCACAAGGTGGGCCACATTCCCTATGGAAGGCTTGATACGAACACAAGATGGGCTCCAAGGCTTGGGTGGTCCTACAGAGTATGGTGGAAAGCATTATTATCAAATGGGGGCCCAACGGATTGGGATAGCCTAATCAAGGGAAAGATGGGTAATATATTCATCCATGGGGCCCAACGGTTTGGGTTAGCCCATTAAGGGGAGATGAGAATGGGCCTAACAACGGGCCCTAGGGAGAGTTACAATGTGGACATCTAACCATCATTGCTCATACAACGTGGACATTAAACCATCATTGCTCCCAAAGCATGACCCGTTTAATATCAACCAGGAACATGGATGGGCATCATAAACATCATTACATACATCCTGGTGGAATCACACATCACAATGGCCTCATATACATCACCTTGGGCCTCACACAAGGGCTTTATATACATCGCATTGAGCCTCACTCATGGGCCTCATATAGATCACATTGGGCCTCATACTTGGTCCTTAAATACATCATAATGGGTCGCATTACATGTGTCTAATACATATCACAATGGACCGCACCACATGGGCCTAATATACATCACAATGGGCCATATCACATAAGCCTCACTCATCACAATGGGTCACATCACGTGTGCGTAATACACATCACAATGGGCCGCATCACATGGGCCTCACTCGTGGACCACATATACATCATAATGGGCCACATCCCATGGGCCTCATGTACATCACAATGGGCCTTAAAGACGGGCCACATGCTCATTATAATGGGCCTCATATACATCAAAATGGGTTGCATCACTTAGGCCTCATATACATCAAAATGGGTTGCATCACTTAGGCGTCATATACCTCAAGTGGGTTGCATCATGTGGGCCTCATATACATCAAGTGGGCCACATCACATGGGCTTGAATTCATCAAGTGAGCTGCATCGCATGCGCCTCATATACATCAAGTGGACCACATCGCATGGGCTTTATATACATCACAATGGGCCGCATCGCATGGGGCTTATACAACGCAATGGGCCGCATCTCATGGGCCTAATATAGATCACATTAGATTTGGCCTCACATATGGGCCTCATACATATTAGCAAATAGGGAAACATAATACATATGAGAATGTGGACCAGTAGCTGGGGTGTCCAGCCCATTTACACGGTGGACTTGCTGGACGTCCATCAGCTGGTCGGTCAGGATAGGACACCTCCCTAGTGGGCCTCATCAATGGGTGTCACACCCCAAACTCAAAAACCAGGCTCACAAAATTTTCGATCGTCGAATTCGATGCTGACAACCTTCGTAGTACCCCATTCTCGGTTTCCAACATCCATATGCTAAATTCCGATCCCGGGATCCTATAAGGAGGATTTTTAGCGTACATTTGTTTTATAACAAACATAACCACAAGTTTACCCAAATCACAAAGGCAACATCATCATCATATATCCATTAATATAAACATTTGAATACAGTGCTGAAAGGGAAATACATATGTCAAAAATCAAAGCTCCAAAAGTTTGTTGCACGTTCCAAGCTCAACATTACTGCAATCCTGATGGCACCTGCACACATCTATCATGCATAAGCTTATAGAAAGCTTAAAGGGTGGTGAAAGTGTGTGCGCAAGATAACTGCCAAGCACATAAATACAACGCCATAATCATACAATGTGAGAAATACTGGAAAGATCTTGAATCATATGATATCAGAGTAAGCGGGAACATACTGGTAAGTCCACAAACCGTACAATATCAGAGTAAGCAGAAATACTGACAAGTCCATAAAAATATCATCAACCTCATCTAGGATATGCGATGGAAAGACATAGCAAGCCAATGTCATATACTGAGAAAGTAATGTAAATCGGCTATGTAATGCGGAAACATAATGAACCAGATATCAGATATCGAGGATGCAATACAATACGCAATTCGGAAGAGCTACGAATACCATCAACCTCATCTAGGTCATATAAATTCAGAAACATCGCAACCCAAAATGCCATGTGCCGAGGATGTAATGCAATATGCAATATGTGTTGCAAATGAAATGACCATACTAGAGTGTGATGATAGTACGTAGTATCGCAGGCTATGGGGTCCATCACAAGGGACTTCTATCCAAACTAGTCCCATACCCAAATTTGGATAGTCAGACTCAATGTGGTAAACTCCTGATCTCAGGTTAGTCGCGCGCCCCAACCGAAATCCTAGCCATTGTGAAGGTACACGTAATAAATAGTTGCGCACCACTAGCCCGAGTGGATAGTAAATGAATGAATGAATGAAGGAGTATGCAATGCTTACTCAATAAGTCCACATATCAGTACTGTACATCTCAGGGATCATCACCGGGGTCTAGTATACTCTACATGTAATCGTCACCCACTGGACACGCAACCATGCAAGTGGAAGAGACCTCACTATCCGCCTGGCTAGTAGTCAGCCAATATCTACCTGGTACGTCGATAGCGGACCCAATCACGAGCTGGTCAAACTCAGCCTAGCTATATCCACTACCCTCGAGCGGGTAAGGCCACCACCCCTTCCCAACTGACCACAACACAATGGGAGACGCAGCCTGCTGGTATACGGCCCTCATGCGCTCATATATATCCACTTGGTCTCAATGTTGGGGCGTCCTCTAGTACCAAGAGGGTTTAAAAATTTTCACCTAGGGCCATCTATGACAACCTGATGCTAATAACAGATTTTCGGTGTCCCATCTGGCCATCCATGACATGCCTGTAGAGGCTACGACCCTGATATCGCTAGGGCGAACATCAATCATGTCATACAAATGCGAAGTGCATGAATCACACTACCAATCATGCATCAATCCTGCACATACCGTGCGCTCATGTAGGATAACTCTGCCTATAAGGGAGTCCCAAAACCATCTGTACTATGGCATATGCAATGGTCAATCACATCTCATAACAAACATGCAGATGATGCGTATGGGCATGTATTATGGTGCTATGCTGTCATATACTCATAATCGGTATCAATAACTAACATCGACAATCGGCCTCAACAATGTGGACATTTAACCAACATTGCCCCCAAGGAATGGTCCAGATAGAGCCTAACATATAGTGGACCCATGGCCTGACAAAAGGGCCTAATATACAACACCATGGGCCTCACTCAAGAGCTTAATACACATCACAATGGACCTCTCACATGGGCTTAATATACATCACAACGGGCTCCATTGCCTGACCCTCAAATGTACCACAATGGGCCTCATCACATAGGCCTCATATACATCACATTGGGCCTCACTCATGGGCTTCCAATATATCACGATGGGTCACACTTATGGGCCTCTCATACATCACATCGGGCCTCATCAAATGGGACAATATATATCACATCGGGCCTCATCGAATGGGCCAATATATATCACACCGTACCGTATCAAATGGGCCGAATCAATGGGCCGAATCAAATGGGCCAAATCAATGGGCCGAATTAAATGGGCCAAACCGAATGGGCTGAATCAAATGGTCCAAACCAAATGGGCCAAATCAAATGGGCCAAACCAAATGGGCCAAATCAAATTGACCAAACTAACTACACCATTCATCCATTTTTTAAGATCATTTTAGAGCATTATATAAAAAAATGAATCATATTTAAAGGATCATCTGGACCATACCACAAATAATAGTGGTGATAAAGATTCCCACTGTTAAAATTCTAGTGGGCCCCACCATAATATTTATTTCCCATCCAGTCTGTTCATAGGGTCACAAAGACCTAAACAAGGAGGAAAAAAATATTATATTGATTCAAAACTTCTGTAACCCAAAGGGGTTTCAATGGTAGACGTTCAACTCCACTGTTTTTGCAGTGTGGTCCACATGATACTAGATCTGTCTTATTTTTCTTCCCAAGCCTTAGAATTGGCTCACCAAATGATGGACGGTTAGGATGAACCATATACATCAGGGTGGGTCCACTTATGTGGCCCACCTAAGACGGCTCGCCAATTGGATGGACGGTTAAGATGCAACATATACTTCAGAGTGTAGGGCCCACCGTCCAGCCATCCGGATGGTGTGGCTAAGACCGATACATCACGATGGTCCACCAAGTATGGACAGTGTGGATTTCACACGTCCAGGCAGGAGTCCCACCGTCCAAAGCATATGGACGGTGAGAATGTAAGTCACATACAACAAGGTGGGTTCCCATGTGGGGCCCACCTACCCATATATACACACATATATAACATGTATATTATATTATTACATATATTATATAATATTCCCCTTTTTTTAAGGTAACGTCCAACATAGGCCTGGACGAACAACCTAGATGTAAAACACATATATCCAACCCCCCCCCCCCCCCATCCAGGCCATGGACGGCATGGATATTCATCATGTGTAGGTCCCACATGTATGAATGGTCTGGATTTCTTTTGTTTTTTTTTTTTTTTTTTTTTTTTTTTTGCACAAGGCATGTGGACTCCACTATTGCTGACCAGCATGGGTAAAACACATACATCAACGGTCCCTCCACCGTCCAAGGTCTGGACGGTGGATACATAAGGGACATACGTCATATGGGTCCCATTGTGGGCAGCAAGGTGGCTGCCACTAATGGACAGTTTGGATAGAGATACATGCATCATGAAAGTACACCTACTTATGCCCTGGTTTGTCAAGTTACGTGTGTGATGAGTCAGACTGGCTATAGAGGAAGAACAATTCAAGCGTCTGCCTCGACCGGATGTGTGGAAGCTCACAATAGGTAAATCATAGCCTCACATCCCAAGTCCAGATCATGCATCTAGATCTGGATATTTACTGAAACGATGCAATTTTGTTGAGCGTAAAATGATATATCTGAGGTTTCTCACCTCAATCTTTTGTATATAAACATGCAAATGTTTATGATTTTTGATGTACAGTAATTGTACATAATTTTGCTGAGTATGCTATTGATATACTTGAAGGGTCGAAAAAGAAAAATATTCATCTCCGATATACCTATCGATCTATCATTCCCGGTTAATCGATCATGAGTCGATATCATCGACATCTCTTCAAAATTTCGAAAGTCACATGTTGGGGACTACTATCGAAGAAATTACCGATAAAATCAGATATGGATCATCAATATTATCGAATGTAAGTTTGATAAAATCGAAGACTCACGCCCGATAAAAGGCAATCGAACGAAAAAAATCTTATTTATTAAAAATTTTGTCTATTTTGTTCTCTGCTCTAAATCTTCATCCAAGAAGACCATCGACGGGTCCTAGAAGCTTCCAGAGAAACGAGGATTATCTTTTCATTTCTTCCACTCCAGAGTCTGACCTCACTTTTGATCGGGTACTGTCTGTCCTTCTAGAGAACCATCCTTACCTTTGCCTATCTCTTACACTGAAAGATCATGAACAAAGGGAAAGGTAAGTCTCCTTCTCAGTCTACAAAAGGAAAGGTGAAACAACCCAGTGTGCATCAACTCATGCCATCGAGAAGGCATCCGGCCACCATTGTTGAACATCTGGTTCTTAACAATGCCTTTGAATCTTCCGGCGTAGACCTTCTTCTAAAAGTAATTGGATGGCAGAATATTTTGAATCTTGGTGGTACTTATCAAATTGAAGTAATCAGGTTATTTGTGTCGATCCATCGTGTATTCAAGTAGAATTGATGCATTACTCCAAGCACATCACTCCCATCACCTTGAGTAACCTCTTAGACCTTCAAGTCACTCGCATTCCTGTCACCAGTCGAATCTAAATGGTCTTGGTGTTTGGGGCGAGATAACTTGAGCACTATGCCAAGGAACTACTATTGCACGAAACGATAACAATTCCCTTCATATTAATCATCTTGGACCCACTTTTAAAATCCTCCACAATATTTTTGGGTCCAATGTCTATCCTTGTGATGTGAATGGTAATCACCTGTCTCCCTTTGTGCTAAATGTGTTTTATGATGTATACAGGAAGTTCAAGTGTGTCTTCCAACACTTCTTCTTAAACAACTAATTCGGGTCATTCACGGAAATCATCAGGATACATTAGCTTTTCCTGCACTCATCTGTAAATTAGCTCATCATGTTGGCATTCCTACCACATCTGATACAGTATATCCAGAGAGATGGTTTGATAGTGATTCGGCTCAGGAGGCTCAACAGTTGTGTCTTCCTTCAGCCCTTCCCAAGAATAGCGCTCCCTTGCAGTCGGCTGCTCCATATGCTTATCCGTCGTATCCATGGGGATCCAACCGAACGCCACTACTGAGTCCGAAGTCTATAACAAATCGTCAAACTCACCACCTCGAACGCCACCTACTAAATGGTATGGCAAGTATGGAGGAGCGACTTCATAATTGTGAGAGACGTCTCACCATGATTGAAGAAAAAGTTGATACGCTCCAGCAAACTAATCAACAGGTGGTTAACTTACTCACACGAGGTGAGTCTCGGAGGCGGTAAAAGCTAATTGTAGAAGCTCTAATTCACTAATTTCTTTTGGATAACTATGAATTTTATTGCCAAGCTTGGGCAGTTGACTCTGGACAGTTGGATATTTTGGTTAGTTGGAAACATTAGCTTCATTTTGACTACGGCAGTATATAACTCATATCTTTAATGCCATATTTTTGTGTGCTTTACTGTTCCCCTTGGTTTATCAAGTCTCTAATTTGGAATGCATGAGATGCCTTTAATGAATATTTCAACTGCTTTATCTTATCCTACATGCATTCATGACTTCTAAAAATGATGTTTATTTCAAAATGATCTCATCTTTATACATCTGTATCTGTTGGTTCTCCCATGCAATTCATTCTTCAGTCAATATCACTTACAGTACCTTTGCCAATGACTGACAAAAAGGGGAGAACAGTTCAAAACACACCCCCCAAAAATTGTGTATCTATCTGTTTATGCAGGTGTTAGGGGGAGCAGCTGCAAGAAAGGGGGAGTTTTGAAGTAAGGGGGAGCGGATACTTCTAGAATGTGTACATGGGGTAGAAGACTTGTAAAATTGTGTAAATGCATGTACACACAATTTAGGGTGTGTCTAGAAGTGTTCTAGGGTGTTTTGGGTATTTTGTCATGTAATTGACAAAGGGGGAGATTGAAAGTGCACCTACTTGTGCCCTGGTTTGTCAAGTTACGTGTGTGGTGAGTCAGACTGGCTACAGAGGAAGAACAATTCAAGCGTCTACCTCGATCGGATGTGTGGAAGCTCACAATAGGTAAATCATAGCCTCACATCCCATGTCCCAAAACACCAGGTGATTAAAACCCTTAAAACAAGATAGACATCTTAGGATTTTTGTGGTGAGAAAACTTTTTGCAAAATAGAAAAATCTCTAAGTTTTTCTCGCCTTGTCGATTTTATCGAAGCACCCTCGATATGATCGACCTGTTTTGTCGATGTCCTCGATACCTTAACGATATTATCAATAAGATGACCAAAATGTCCAGCAACTAAATATTCATCTGGACGGATTTACCGATGTATCGATAAACCTATCGATATCATCGATAAAAGCACTAAATATGTCCAGCAACTGCACAATATATCTGGACGAATTATCGTTTCGGCGCCCCTGTTTTTTAAAGAAAATCTTAAAACTCTTCGATATAATCGATGCTCTTTCGATATGATCTGAATTCAAATATCGATAACATCGGAAGTCCATCGATGATATCGATCGTAGGCGCGTACTTCTTACAGCAGATATTTCAGGATATTTTTTAACTATGATCGGGGGCCCTTCGATTTAATCGATATTCAAATATCGATGATATCGACACTAGATCGATTGCATCGAGCTAAGCCATAATCTGTCCAACAAGTTTAAAGATAAATCTGCTAGAATTATCGATGCCTCGACTCTGATCTCGATATCATCGACATTCAAATTCCGATAACCTCGACGGTTCCCCCGATCATTCATGAAAACTTGAAATATTTTCAAAGTCAAGTCTCTCTCATTTTTCATGTGTCGAGGGATCGATCCAGTCATCGATGGAATCGAAGTTCAAAATTCGATGACATCGACAACTGTTTCGATTCATCGACCTATTGGCAAGGAGTTTCAAAAGCGTATGACATCAAGTCCGAGTCATCGAGCAGACCATCGATGCTATCGAGAGTATACGCTCGATGATATCGAACCTGCTCGATGATATCGAACTCTGTCATAAATGTGACCGTTTTATATCCGTTGGAACTTCTTGCCTATATATAGAGGACTTGTTCTTTGTTGCTGTAAGAGAGAAAAGAGAGAGCTTTTGTGTGTTTCAACTTACATCTTATACCTAAAGTGTTTCTCTCTAGGGAGTTCATCCTCCAATCCACCCTTACCATTGATATTAAATAGAGTGGATTGGGGAATGAACTTCCGCATTCAAGGATCCTTCAGCTACCACCTTAATGGCAAATCATTAAGCTGGGATGCCTTGAATGCATAAGAGAGGAACCACTCTATCTTCCTTATAAGAAAATCTTTAGAGAGTAGGATTCCATCTCACCCTTGACCCAACCCGAAGCCGAGCATCGGTATATCATCTTGCGTTGCGGATCAAGGAAGCTGAAGACTCTTCGTCAACAAGGAGGTGGAGATCTTTAGTGTTGTGCTTAACGGGACTCATCAACTTATCTGTAAGTATCTAAAGTCCAGAGGACACTTGTGATCATTCCTTTCTAGGTCTTGGTCTTAAGTGGTTCTCACCCTTTGAAGTTCTCAAGGAGGCCTCTGGCGGGAGTGTACGTAGTGGGTGCACAGGGTGGACCCTTGCTCGTGTAGGGCATAAACTATTAGGTCTTTAACCTGTGTAGTCTAAAATCTAGGTGCGTTGTGTGGACCCTTGCTCTATGGAGAGCATAAACATCTGGTTAGGAGTGAACCAGTAAAAATCCAGGGTTAGAGGTGAACCGAGTAGAAACCTCCATGTAAAGGTTGAAGGTGAACCTGATTTAAAACCTTAGGTTTGAGGTGAACCCTGGGAAACCTCCTTAGTGAAATCCGGTACACTCAAAGGTTGAGTGCGGCAGCCGAGAGTGGAGTAGACTTTCGTCGAACCACTATAAAATGACTGTGTCTGTGATTGCTTTTCTATATGTGTGATTCATATCAATGCATTCATATTCATATATCTGATCACATCCCACACACATACACAGTCATATCCAACATAGACTAAGTTACATATTGTTATAACTTGATTAGTTTATGATTGGATCCTCTACTTGGCTTGGAAGCCAGTAGAGTTACATTTGAGTAATCCTAAGAATTACATACATCATAGGATTAGAGTGATAGGATTTTTAAATAAATCATAAATCTTTAAAATGTCCTATTCACCCCCCTCTAGGACGTATTGACATATTCTGACTTCAACTCAAGCGGTCTTCATCGCTATTTCACATCATGGTGGGGCCACAAACAAGAGAGAGAGAGAGAGAGAGAGAGAAACTTGAAGGGGAGGGACCCCGCCACTATTGGGCCCTCCCTTATACATGCATAGATCAAATGGGTCCCACAATAAGTGGGCCCTTAAAAATTGAAAACAACAGTAGATCACCCATGTTTGGCCTCCTTCGTTAGCTCCTTGGACTCCTATGCTCCTTACCTTCAATTTTGATGAAGGTTGATGAAGAATGAATGGTTGACATGGGAGATGAGAGGGTGGGAAAGTGGGCCACACTTGTTGTTTTGGGAAGGCTTGTAGATCATGGACGTTTGGGTGTTTCTCTTGGGGTGAGAGAGAGAGAGAGAAATGATGGATGAAAAGGGACGGATGGAATGGTTGTTGTAAGGGATGGGAATGGGAAAGCAGGGGTTGGGTTGAAATTTGTGTAAAGGAGGTATGGGTGGGGAGAGAGAGAGTTCACTTGTGAGGGGGGTGAGGTGGCATGGGGTATGGGTGATGTACTTGAGATAGGGTGTGTACTTGATTGATTGATTGACGGGACATATTGTAGAGATTCTCTCGGATGTTTGGGCATTTCTTCGGAATGAACGCGGGCCCACATCTTTTGGCTCGGGTATCGCCTCGGCGTGCGAGATGCGACGTCGAAACTGCAGCGATGGCGCAGTCACAAGGATACAAGTCTTGGGTCGAGCCGATTCAAATTGACCGGATGCGACTCAGGGTAGCGCGCAAATGCCGATTACATATCACGGATCGCCGAAATTCGACCGGGAGGACCGCAGAAGCCTACGAAATGGTATTGGCTAGGATACGGGTCTCATAGTGGGTCTCACAGCCCCTAGCTAGGCTTCAAACAATCATCACAGTGGGCCCAGAAATAAAACATAAAACGGAGGACGTCAGCCCTTACTGCTGCAATGGTGTGGAACATTTAAGACTTGGATTTACATCACTTCTAGGCCCACATTCTAAGATGATATGGGATTGGATGGACGGTGTGGATTTCAAGTACACATCACGTGGGCTCCACTACATGGTCACCCACTCAAAGACGGTGAACAACATAGTGAAATCTTAGCAAGGTTTTAACGGTGGAGCTTGCTGTTGAGCATGCCCCACCTCGTTAGATCTACCCCATCCAAAATGGGTTGAAGAAGGGATGGGCGTGGTGGATATAGTACATATACATCAAGGTGGGGTCCCACCTGCCCACACGTACCACACGTGTCCCCACGTCCAAACAGATGGATGGCTAGAGAAACACATACATCATGGTGCACGCCACACAACAGGTGGGTCCCATGAATGCACGATGGTCCCAGCACACTGCAGGTGGGCCTGTGGCTAGTAAAAATGGACAGATGGGGTGGTTATAAAACACATACATCGTGGTGGTCCCCACCATCTAGACCACTAGACGGTGTGGATATAAAGCACATATATCATGGTTGGCCCCACACACGTGGCAGGTGGGTGCCATACATACCTTAAAGAGGGCCCCACCGCCCAAACCTATCTGGATGGTAGGGATTAAACACATAAATCACGTGGGGTCCCTCGCCCACCGTCCAGGATCTGGACGTTGTGGATATACAATACATGAGGTGGGCCCCATCACCTGGATGCATAACATAGATAAAAAAACTTCATCATGGTAGGCCCTAGGCAATCTAGAGGGCATGGATCATGCATCAGGGTCGACGGTGGAGATATAAAACAGATATCAGGGTGGGGTCCACGTCCCCTTACTGGATGGGCGGTTTGGATATATCACATACATCATGCGGACCCATAGAATTGCTGACGTCATCAACAACTGATAGGAAGTGGGTCCACATAGATGGAAGGTCTGGATGATCAGACCTCACTTGCTAACATCAATACATCAGCTATATGTTGGTGTGAGGTACTCCAGCCAATTTGCTTTTCCCACTATCCAAAGATTAGATAGTGAGGATGTATGACATCAAGGTGGGCCCACACGTGTGGGACCTACCAACTTTGTGTAAAGCTAACATTTGTGTTTTCCCTACTCCCATCCAGGCGTCCTGGACGTCCAGCGTACTGACAACCTAGATGGAATACATCATCAAGGTGGCCCCATGTCTGACCAAATGGGCAAACGGTTTGGATGTCTGGACACATCAGGTGGGCCACACACCACTACGAGAGAGAGAGAGAGAGAGAGAGAGAGAGAGAGAGAGAGAGATTGGTGAGATGGAGGGACCCCGTCACTATGGGCCCCTCTACGTTATAAAATATACATCAAAGGGGGTCCCAATAGGATCCACACCATCAATTGGTAGGCCCCACTTGGTCCATCATAAAAAGCACGATCTAATCCTATAAACACCCACTGATGGTCTTCTTCTTTAACTCCTTAGACTTTTAAGCTCCTTGGCTTTAATTTTGATGGAGGATGATAAAGATTGAAGGGCTAGGATGAGAGACGAGGGGGTAGGAAAGTGGGCCTTGATCTTGGGTTCTCTTTTCTCTCCTTGGGATTTTCTCTCATGGAAGCTTGAAAAAATGGTGGAGAATGAAATGGGATGGAGTGATGGATGGGAGAGAGGGGTGTAAGAGAGAGATGAGTGTCTGTGTAAGAAAGGGATGGATTGTGTAAGAAAAGGATGGGTGGAGAGAGAGAGAGAGGGAGAGAAAGAGAGTTGACTTTGGGGATGACTTTTGTAAGAGAGGGTTGAGTTATGTACTTGACTTGTGATTGACTGATTAATGTGATAGATGGTAGAGATTTTCTTAGGATTTACAATGCGCAGCGTTTTCTTTGAAATAAACGCGGGCCCACAACTCCAGGCCTGGGTATCGCATCGGTGCGCAAGACGCGACGTTGGAACCGTGGTAACGGCGTAGTAGCTAGGGTACAAGTTTCGAGTCGAGCCAACTCAGATCTACGAGACGCGACTCAGAATTGTGCGCAAATGCTATCTACAGGTCGCGGGTTGCCAGAAATCATCGAGGAGGATCGTGGAAGTCGAAGGAATGGTACAGTCTAGGATACAGGCCTTATAGATGTGATGTGTGATTCAACCATGATGTATGTAATGATGTTTATGATGGGATATACCTTAGGAGCAATGATGGTTTGATGTCCATATTGTAAGAGCAATGATGGTTTGATGTAACTCTCCCTAGGGCCCATTGTTAGGCCCATTCTCACCTCCCCTTAGTGGGCTAACCCAAACCGTTGGGCCCCCATGATCGTTAGGCCCATTCTTGATATGAGTAGGCCGTCTAGGCCCATCCTTGATATGAGGAGATTACATCATCATCATATAACATGCTTAGTATAGCTTCACGATCCATGCCATGCGCATCATATGTATGCTTGATATGAGGAGTGATTGATCATAGCACATGCCATTGGGCGGATTATTATGGGATTTCCTGATAGGAGGAGTTGCTCACGTGACCGCGCGGTATGCGCAAGATTGTTGCATGACTGAATAGTATGATTCATGCATCTCACATTTGTGTAATATGATTTTTGCACGCCCTAGCGACCTCAGGGCCATAGCCCCCACTGGCATATCGTGGATGGCAGGATTGGACACCGAAAATACTATTACTAGCATCAAGGGGTTATAGATGTCACCGGGTGAAAAATTCTTAAACTCGATGGTACCAGAGGATGACTCCAAAGTCGAGACCGAGTGGATAGATGGAGGTTGTGTCTCCCACTGTGTCATGGTCTACCCGCCCGAGGGTAGGGCCAATTGCTAGGCCGAGTCTGACCAGCCCGTAAATGGGTCCGCTATCGACATGTCAGATAGGTATCGGCAGACTATTAGTCAGGCAGGTAGTAAGGTTTCTTATGCTCACTTGGACTGCACGCCTGGGGTAGGGGCAGTGCCATTTGGAGTGTACTAGACCCCGGTGATTGTCCAGAGTGAGATCAATACTGATATTTGATACTCTAGCAATGAGTTGTATGGCTATTTGGATTCAGATGAGGACTGGCATGCGTGCGTTGCATCTCGCATATGACATTCGGCAACATAAGCCTTGCATCGCATGGCCTTGGTATGGTTGACATCATTCATGCCTTGCATCGCATGGCCTTGATATGGCCGATAGCATTCATGCCTTGCATCGCATAGCTATGGTACAGCTGATTGCATTCATGGACTTGCCAGTATATTTCGCATTACTCTGATATTTCATTCTGAGCACGCTTATATTGCGCATACACTTTCACCACCCTCTAAGCTTTCTATAAGCTTATGCACGACCATTGCGTGCAGGTGACACTAGGACGCCAGAGTAGCATTGAGATTTGAGCGTGTAGCAGACTTCTGGAGCTTCCGATTTCGTTATTGTATTTCCTTTTATGCATTGTACTGTAACTAATCGACACTCACTACTTTGGGCTCCTTTATGGCACACGACATTAAACAAGACAACTACTCTCCTCTGGGCTCGACAATGAACTGGAACTGCGGTAAGCCTGGTATATAGAATGTGACTATCCTCGCAGAGTAGTCCAAATAGCGTGGTACTCGGCAAGCCAATCCATGCCCAAGATAATATCAAAATCTGACACCGGCACAAACAAGTCGGCGGGCAAGAAAATCTTTCCCACCAACATGGGGCAAGATGAACAGAAGCGGCCTAACACTGTAGTCTTTCCCAAGGGTGTCGATACGGTTAACCTCTCACGAGCAGACTATGTCGGCAATCCACTCGAACGACAAAATTCCTCGGATATAAAAGAATGCGAAGATGGAGAAGTGTGAGTTTTGGTAGGAGGAAGTGAAGTTCCTCGGTCATGTGGTGACAATGGAGGGTGTCGCAATGGACCCCTCGAAGGTTGAGGCAATGTGTCAGTGGGGCCAACCCACGAACGCATCTGAGATCCGCAGTTTTCATGGTTTGGCGGGCTACTACCGGCGTTTCATTGAGGGCTTCTCCCATATTGCAGCCCCATTAACCAGGTTAACATAGAATGGTGCAGAGTTTGTGTTGAGTGATGCCTGTGAGCGAGCATTTATAGAGCTAAAGGATCGCCTCATGTCCACTCATGTCCTCACTCTTCCCTCTGGGAGTGAAGGATTTGTTGTATTTACCGATACTTCGCATGTGGGTTTGGATGCTGTCCTAATGCAGCACGGGAGGCCAGTGGCTTATGCGTCTCGGCAGCTCATGGTTCATGAGCTGAACTACCCCATGCATGATTTGGAGCTGACAGCAGTCGTCTTCGCACTGAAGGTGTGGAGGCACTATCTCTATGAGGTTAGGTTCGAGCTCTTCTCCAACCACAAGAGCTTAAAGTATTTATTCTCTCAGTCGGAGCTAAACATGAGGCAGAGATGTTGGATACAGCTCCTGAAAGACTATGATTTTGATCTCCATTATCACCCAGGCAAGGCAAACGTGGTGGTAGATGCCCTCAGCCATCAGCCATGGGGCCTAGTGGCCCATATGATGATTCAAGAGTGGAAGATGCTTCAAGATATGGCAGCTAATGACTTTGAGATCGGTCTACAGTTTTCTATCGTGCAGTTATCGAGCCTGTCGATTCAACCCTCTCTTGTCACAAGGTTGATCGAGGCTCATCAGATAGATGAGTCATTGCGGAGTTATAGAGCAGAGGCGACATCTGAGAGTTAGTCAGATTGGCAGATTGGTTCTGATAGTGGACTTCGCTTCAAAGGTCGATTATGTGTCCCAGATATTCCAGAGTTACACAGAGATCTTATGACCCAGGCACATCGATCGCGGTTTCTATCCATCCTGACTCGACGAAGATGTACCGTGATATCAGGCGATAATATTTTTGGGTGGGGATAAAGTGTCAGATCGCTAGTTTTGTGGCCGAGTGTGAAACATGCCAGCATATCAAGGCTGATCATTAGAGACCCCCTGGTCCATTGCAGCCGTTGAGCGTTCCGATGTGGAAGTGGGAGCATGTGTCGACAGATTTCATTATGGGCTTGCCGAGGACTCAGCGCGGTCATGACGCCATCTGGGTTGTCGTGGATCACCTGACGAATTCGGCACATTTTCTCGCTATTCGTGCAACCTGGCCTTTGGATTGGCTTACTAAATTATTCATCAAGGAGATTGTGAGACTGCACGGAGTTTCAGTCTCGATCGTTTCTGACCGAGACCTGAGGTTCACATCTCAGTTTTGGAGGAGCTTTCAGAGAGCAATGGGGTCAGTCTTGC
Source organism: Magnolia officinalis (assembly GCA_021015155.1). Lineage (NCBI taxonomy): Eukaryota > Viridiplantae > Streptophyta > Magnoliopsida > Magnoliales > Magnoliaceae > Magnolia > Magnolia officinalis. The sequence continues at coordinate 21,362,562 of JAJHSJ010000013.1, read as the reverse complement.
AGCTCAGCACTGCGTATCATCTGCGGACCGATGGGCAGACTGAGAGGGTCAACCAAATCCTTGAGGATATGCTCAGAGCCTGCGTGATTGACTTCGGTGGTAGCTGGGATGAGCATCTGCCATTAGCTAAGTTCGCATACGACAACAGCTATCGGGCGACTATTGGCATGGATTCTTTTGAGGCACTATATGACAGACCGTGCAGATCACCGAGTTGTTGGACCGAGGTTGGAGAGCAGCATCTCCTAGGTCCCGAGCTTGTGCAGCAGACATTAGAGGTCATCGATATCATCAGGCAAAGGATACGCACAACTTAGAGCCTGTAAAAGAGTTTTGTTAATCGTCAGCGTCATCCCTTAGAGTTCGCAGTTGGGGACGGAGTGTATCTCAAGGTCTCCCTATTCACACCCCAAGTATAGGGTTGTGATGTAGTAATAATCTCGGTAAGACCGAAGTCGAATCCACAGGGACTGAACCTTGTACGTAATTTGAAAGTAACTTGAACTATAACTAGAATAAGATGTAATCTAAATTAGGCGAATATGAGTGAATAATGGTGAAATAGTAATCTAAAACTAGTGAAATTCAAAGGTAGAAAACTAAGGATTCAGAGGATCCACTTGTATAGATTAGGGAGATCTACACTTAATTCATGAACTCAACTAGACTTCGAGTCCCATCTTCATCTAGTTGGAAGATATATCACTAAAGCTCAGTCTAAACGTCCTTCAATCTAGTTTTCAAAGAAATGAAAGGTATGAGAATTAGGGTTGATTCCATCACAAAACCATGCCCATGAGACAAAGCAAACAACAGAATTAAACCAATCCACAACCAGTCAAAAAGATGTATGAATGTTAGGAAGGATTCCATCATCCAACCATGTCCAAGGGGCAATGGTGAACAATAGGGCTTCTTAACAATACAATCAAAATAATGGAAAGGGAATACTTAAAGCCATCGCAGATCTACAATAATTTAAGTCACAACAAATCATTAAAAGTTGTAAATATTCCTATTAATCAAACTATAATCAAAGTAGTTCATAACATGAATCAAGACCGTATAGTACTACCCATCACGTTACAAGCTTCACCTCTTAGCCCTGGCTAAGAGGTTTAGCTTGACATAGGGATGCTAGATCTCTCAAAAACACATAGAAAACACTAAGCAAAACTCAAAAAAAAAAAAAAAAAAAAAAAAAAAAAAAAAAAAAAAAAACTCTAGACTTCAGTTGAGAAATCCAGTGGGCCACACCGAATTTAATCCAGAACCAGCCATTTCCAATTGGTTTTTCGAGGAAAGTACAATGGACGATGTGGATTTCTCATTGCACCGTTCATCATGCATTTGGACGGTTGAGATCCAATCTCTGCTATCTTTTGAAATTTCATCACCTAGCTATGGTCACGCCCACCCTCTGGAGTGAATGAACGGATCGGATCATCAAATCGGGCGATGAGTGGGGCTAACTAGTGATCACAATGTCCACACCTTGTGGACGCTGTGTAAAAATGGAAGGCGGTCGAGTCAGCGCCCGTGTTGACCGGGCGGTTAGCCTGGTGCGCTATGGAAGTGCACCGACTGTGCACTCCCACATGTACATGTGGGGTCCACTATGATGCGTGTAAGAAATCCACTCTGTCCTTCTCTTTTCTCATATCATTTTAACGGTTGGGACCAAAATTTAGGCATATCCAGATATCAGGTGGCCCCCAAATCAGAGATTCATGGGCTAATCTGTCCGTTGGCCCACTTTCACAGGGATCCAATGGCTAAAATTCGACGTGTACGGTTAATTTATGGTCCTCAGGCCAGATATCAAGTTTCAAACTGAAGGGATGGTGGGAACCCTATGATATTGCATTCTGGACAAATTTCAGGTCTTTTTATCGTGAAATACTGGATTTTCTCGAATCCCGGGTGTGTAAATTCTTCGATCTCGGTCCCCTGGAGTCTGTCCCTTGCCTTGGTGATTTATAAGCATTAAATCCATGCTTTTAGTACCCTTTTTCAGTCTAGGCTCCTAAGTACAACCTGCATCACAAACACGATTAAGATAAGCTGTTAAACAGTATCATGCTCGTAAAATTCTATAATAACTGGGGTCTAATATACAATATTTGACCCTCAACACTCACCCATGAAGGGCGTAGTTCGATTTGGAGCGAAGGGCAAGCTTGCCCTGAGATTCATTGGACCTTTCGAGATCACTGAGCACATTGGCGACGTGGCCTATCGGTTTGCCTTGCCATCTCAATTGTTTAGCGTCCACAACGCTTTACATATCTTTATGTTGAGGAAGTGTAGGCCAGACATTATTCCTGTTATTGATTAGCAGCCGTTGGAGGTCCCTGAGGATGCTTCCTACATTAAGCAGTCAGTTCGTTTCCTTAATCGGAAGAAGCAGGTCCTACGGATCAGGTCATTCCCTTGGTGAAGGTTTAATAGGGTCATCATTCTGTTGATGAGGAGTCTTGGGAGCATGAGGCCAAGATTCGAGATCGTTATCCCTATCTCTTTGATGATTGATTATATGTTGTATCTTGTATGCTGTCTCCGATTTTATATATGATGATGCTATGTTTCTTTTTTCCTTATGAGTTATGTCTATTTGTGCAATAGTGTAAATTTTGAGGATTAAATTTTTATTAGGAGGGGAGAGTTGTAACGCCCGTATCCTAGTCCATACCATTCCTTAGACTCTCGCGATCCTCCCCGTCGAATTCAAATGACCAGTGACCTGTAACTAGCATTTGTGAGCGACCCTAAGTCACATCCTGTAGATCTATGTCAACTCGACTCGAAACTTGTAACCTAGCGACCACGTTGTTGCCGCGGTTCCAATGTCGTATCTTGCACACCGATGCGTTACCCAGGCCAGGAGTTGTGAGCCCGTGTATATTTTGAGGAAACGTCGCGTATTGAGAATTCTGAGAGAATCTCTACCACCCATCACATCAATCAATCAATCACAAGTCAAGTACACATCCCATCATAACCCATCACTCACCCATCCCTCTCTTACACAATCCATCCCCAAAGTCAACTCTTTCTTACAACAACTCATCTTTTTCTTACAACACCCATCCTTTCATCCCATCCTTCTTACAACACCCATCCCTCTCTCTCATCCATCACTCCATCCCATCCCATTTCTCTACCCATTTCCCAAGCTTCCATGAGAGAAAAATCCTAAGGAGAGAAAAGAAGCCAAGAGAGGACCCACCTTCCTACCCCTCTTATCTCACCATCTAATCATCCAAACTTCATCATCCACCATCAAAGAGAGAGCTTAGGAGCCAAGCATTCCAAGAAGCTAAAGAAGAAGACCATCGGTGGGTATTTTGTAGGATTAGATTATGTTTTTTATGATAGGCCAAGTGGAGCCTACCGATTGATGGTATGGATCTCACTTTGGACCCTAGGTGTGGGCGATGGCCCACCATGATTCATAAGATCATCCCATGATGGGGCAGGCCCCCTGCCTGGACCGGTCTAGACTGTACGAGGGAGAACACAAATGCCAGCTTGATCCAGCAATGGTGGGCCACCACGTAGACCCACCATGGTAGATGTGTTTTATCCATGCCACCGTTCAGCAGGCCTTAGACGTGGGACCCATCTGCACGTGTGGCAGTCCACGTCTAGTTGTTTGGGACGGTGGGTCCCCTTGAAGTATGTATTGTATATCCTCACCGTCCATTTGTTGGGACGATGGGACTCCACCATGATGTATCTGTTAATCCAGAACATCCATCTGTTGGTGGGCCAGCAGTGGTCTGATCGTGATGTACGTGTCATATCCAGACCGTCCATCTTAGGACGTGGCCCACCAGCAGCAGGGCTACTGTATTGACGTCAGCAATTCTGTGGGCTCTGTTCATGAGATATGTGTTATATCCCAGCCATCCATCTCCTGAACAGTGGACCAGCAGCCCAGTTAAGTGGGTCTGATCGTGAGATATGTGTTATATCCCAGCCGTCCATCTCCTGAACGGTGGGCCAGCACCCCACTAGCAGTAATACAACAGCTGTATTTCACATCAGCAAGTTCTGTGTGACTGACCATGATGTATGGGCCTTATCCACATCGTCCAGATGGCCGAACGGTGGGACCCACCGTTGATGTATATATTTTATATCCACACTGTTTATCAGGTGGACCACACTACAGATCAATGGAGGATTGAACGTCTATCATTGAAACCCGTTTGGGATCACTGAAGTTTTGGATCAATATGAAATTTGTTTTCCTCTTAATTCATGTCTTTGAGACCTTATGAGTAGATTGGATGGAAAATAAACGTTATGGTGGGCCCTGTGAATTTTAAACAGTGAAAATCATTATCTCCACTACTATTTGTGGTATGGTCCAGATGATCTTTCGATATGATTCATTTTTGGATAATGCTCTATAATAATCTCTAAAAAAAAATGTATTGTGTAGATATAATAAAATGAAAATATAGTGTGTGGGTTCCACCTTGATGTGAAGTATATTGGGCCAAATATGAGGCCCATTGTGATGTGTTTAAGGCCCATGGGTTGTGGCCCATTGTGATGTATTCGAGGCCCATGAGACATGGCCCATTTTGATATATTTGAGGCCCATGAGTGAGGCCCAGTGTGATGTATGTGAGGCCCAGATGGTGAAGCCTAATGTGATGTATATGAGGCCCATGAGTGAGGGCCAATGTGATGTATATGAGGCCCAGATGGTGAGGCCCAATGTGATGTATATGAGGCCCATGAGTGAGGCCAATGTAATGCATGTGAGGCCTTTGTATGAGGCCCAATGCGATGTATGTGAGAACCGATGTGATGTGTGATTCTACCATGATGTATGTAATGATGTTTATGATGGGACACGCCTTGGGAGCAATGATGGTTTGATGTCCATATTATAAGAGCAATGTTGGTTAAATGTCCACATTGTAACTCTCCCTAGGGCCCCTTTGTTAGGCCCATTCTAACCTCCCCTTAGTGGGCTAACCCAAACAATTGGGCCCCCATTATCGTTAGGCCCATTCTTGATATGAGTAGGTCGTCTAAGCCCATCTTTGATATGGGGAGAGTACATCATCATCATATAACGTGCTTAATATAGCTTCACGATCCATGCCCATGCGCATCATATGTATGCTTGATATGAGGAGTGATTGATCATAGCATATACCATTGGGCAAATTATTATGGGACTCCCTAATAGGAGGAGTTTCCCACATGAGCGCACGGTACACGCAAGATTGTTGCATGATTGGATAGTATGATTCATGCATTTCACATTTGTGTGATATGATTTCTGTACGCCCTAGCGACATCAGGGCCATAGCCTCCATAGGCATATCGTGGATGGTAGGATTGGACACCGAAATACTGTTACTAGCATTGGGGCGTCATAGATGTCCTTAGGTGAAAATCTCTAAACTCGATGGTACCAGAGGATGACTCTAACGTCGAGACCCAGTGGATACATGAGCGCACGAGGGCCGAATACCAGGAGACCGCGTCTCCCACTATGTCGTGGTCGGTTGGAATGGGGTGTGACTTTACCGACCCGAGGGTAGGAGGCAATTGCTAGGCTGAGTCTGACCAGCTCGTAAATGGGTCCACTATAGACGTGTCGGATAGGTATTGACAGACTATTGGTCAGGCGGATAGTGAGGTTTCTTACGCTCACTTGATCTGCACGCCTAGGGAAGGGTCTGTGCCATTTGGAGTATACTAGACCCCGATAATTGTTCAGAGTGAGATCTGTACTAATATTTGATGCTCTAGCGATGAGTTGTATGGTTATTTGAATTCAGATGAGGATTGACATGGGTGCGTTGCATCTCGCATATGATATTCGGCTACATAGGCCTTGCATCGCATGACCTTAGTATGGCCGACATCATTCATACCTTGCATCGCATGGCCTTGATATGGCCGATAGCATTCATGTCTTGCATCGCATAGCCCTGCTACAGTTGATTGCATTCATGGACTTCCCAATATATTCCGCATTACTCCAATATTGCATTCTGAGCACGCTTATATTGTGCACACCCTTTCACCACCCTATAAGCTTTCTATAAGCTTATGCATGACCGTTGCGTACAGGTGGCGCTAGGACACCGCAGCAGCATTGAGATTTGAGTGTGCAACGGATTTCTAGAGCTTCCGATTTCGTTATGTATTTCCTTTTATGCCTTGTACCTTAATAGTTTTTTATAATAGTGGATTTTGTGATGGTATTCTGGTTATTATTGGCGAGTTATGCTTGTGGTTATGCTCATTATGAAATAAATTCATGTTAAAAATCCTCCTTGTAGGATCCCAGGATCGGAACCTAGTATATTAGTGCCGGGAGCCGAGAATGGGGTACTATGGAGGCTGTCAGCGCCGGATTCGGCGATCGGGATTTTTATGAGCCCAGTTTCTGAGTTTGGTGCATGACAGTTCAGGCAGGCCAAGTCAAGAATAAAAGGAAGCGCAGCTAAAGATAAGGGTTCTACAGGGTCTATCGGGTTCTAAAAGGCAACGGTTCCAACTACACACCCCTCTAGGGGATCGTAGATTCCCCAGAGATTGACCTCAAGTCATAAGTCAAAACACTAGTTGAGCCATAGTTTTGATTCTTGTATCTTGGCACAAAATCTAAAAACAAGCACACTGACGACATAAGGCACAAAAGATTTTCCAAAAGTTCTTTCATTTCATCATAAGTTTTTTTTTACATGTATATGTCTTTCCCCCATTTTCCAAAAAACCAAAATACAATATCGTGGTTTGTGTACCATACAAAAAGTGCATACGGACGGCCCAATTAACCTAATAAGTCAACAAATAAACTCTTACTCCTTGTCCACGTCCTCGCTAAGTATCTCTCATACTCCGATAATCTCTCTCGAAGTTAGCTAAACTCCATGCGCGGGTAAGCCAATTCCTCCCTCTCAGATCTTTGAGCAACTCTCTCATCATCATCCTCTCGATGGGCAACTGACAACCACTAGGACATGTTAGCACAAAGATAACGCAATGAGAAAATCTTGAATAGCAGGTTGGCTATGGGCGGAGATGAGGAAGTTGGGATCAATGAACAACCGCACCTCAAAGGGCTCAAAAGAGCCAACGAAGACTCGACGTCACCTAGAATATTTAACTCATCCATTGCATTAGTCAGGTACCAACCCGGAAGATGTCGATATAAACCCTGAAACCCAGTGAAGATAGGGGACATTCACCAAAGGGGGACCCTAGGACTCCAAGCCAAGTGCGTCAATTGTAAGGCAACCCGCCCACAATGCTTGGACCTACGTCCTGAGACCTTGAGTAAGCTGAGGAAGGTGGTGATGTCCGACTCTAAAAAATGTAAAAGGCGGGATATTCTGCCAGTAACCGAACTAGCGTAGGAATCGAATTAAATGATAGGAAAACTAAGACTACAAACCCAACGATAATTAAAGACTAAAGACAAGCACTACAAGTGACGAGTGGGGTCAACAAGCCAGGAGGAGTCCTAATGAACCTCCCAACTCTACAACTGTGAAAACATCCCACGATACAAAGGCTCACTCCTACCTGCAATATGGGGAAGGTTCTTAGGGATGCGGCGAGGAATGTCAATGCATGAAGGGACAGGAAAAAGGAAGGGAACAATCATCGCCGGTCATTTCCAAAGCCATACTTGCTAGATTCAAAGAATAACAAGGCATCAATACATGAAGTACAAGGACAAGACAACATTCAATACATGAAGTACAAGGACAAGACAACATTAAAAAACAAGGTTACAGAAGGAAGAAAAATACCTTAAAAAAAATATACGACAGCCTCGCAAGATGCGTGTATGCCCAAGCAATCAGCCCCTTAAAAAAGCTCAGCAAGTACTAGAGATACAATGCTCTTCTTGAAATACACATAGCTCAACACCTCGAAGAGCAACAGGATAGAAGATCGACGCCAACTAGAAAAGAGGAGCTCAAAAAGCAAACAGAAATAAGGGTAATCTGGCACTAGGACGAGCGTGAAGATGCTGGAAAACCGCAATCAATATAAAATGTATCATTCAAAGCATCCAAGGAGAAGAAGACCACATCATCAATGCCCACCGCAACCTAAATAAAGTACAGAATACTAAACCAATGCTGGGGGGTAGTTGTCTTCTCCGGATGCTTCCATAGGACATGAAGGGAACGATCTAGCGCAAGCCGATCAATCATGAAAGCTCCTCCAATAATGGCCCCATTTTTAGATCATTGAACACAATGAGGTTTAACGCCGAAATCCAATCACTCAGAGCTGTCCTAAGCATCCTACAATCCACATTGACACGAATCAGAAGAATTGACACCTCCAAAGCCAAAATACTCCAACTCCCCACACTCAAAATCCGTCAAGCTCCTCACCCAAGACCGTATGCAAGTTGAGCATTCAACGCGAGGGAGAAACCGACAAGTGCATACAAGTACACCCCCAATAACAGTCATATCTGAAAAGACCAATGGCTCATTAAATTAGGGCATCCCATTATCTCAAAGATCCACAGCAGGAGCTGGTTGAAAGAACCTAAGAACACCTTCTATCTCGTGAAGAAAGTTTGCAAATATGGTCTTGGAAGCCGGGCGTCGACCAAGAAGAATCTCTACATCCGAGTCTATAGGGAATTTGACCGTACTAACCTCGAAGTTTGGTTAAATTACCTCGGGAGGTACTACGTTCCAGATTTCACAAGAGTGGCCTTCTGACAACTTTGCATATTGTTTTGGATGAAAATGCCCATGTCCATGGTTCAGAAGTCATACAGTCCTGGAGTGAATAAGAAGTTACCTTCTTTTTCAACACCCGAGAAAGTGACGGATTGACTACTCCCCCTGCCACCAGCCAATGGCTGGTGCTCGGTGGTCTGTGGGCCCCACCACCATGTATGTGCTTCATCCATGCTGTCCATCCTTCTTGCCATGTCATTTTAGGGCTAGGGCCCAAATATCAGCTTGATCCAGTGCTCATGTGGCCCACATAATAAAAAATAATGGTGACTGTTGAAACTTTCCAGGCTCACTATGATGTTTGTTAGAAGTGTACACTGCCCATGTTGGGACTTTTTGGGCCCATGGCGAGCTGGCTGACAAGGTGGATGGATCGGATCACCCCATTATGGGCCTCAAGCTATGGTATTAATGGTTTGGTAGAAGAAGAAGTGAACACGTGGATACCACGATCCATGCAACATGACAACCACGACCTATGTAACATGACAACTACGACCCATGCAAACAACAACCCATATGGGCCCACATTGATATATGCGTATAATCCATGCCGCCCATCCTTTTTGTCATGTCATTTTAGGGGTAGGGCCCAAATATCAGCCTGATCCGGTGCTCGTGTGGGCCAGAAAATAGAAAATAATGGTGACTGTAGAAACTTTTCAAGCTCACTGTGATGCTTGTTAGAAGTGGATACTACCCAAGTTAGGGCTTTTTGGGCCCGAGGCAAGCTGACCGACAAGGTGGATGGATCAGATCACCTCATTATGGGGCCTTAAGCTATGGTACCAATGGTTTGGTATAAAAGGAAGTGAACACGTGAAATCACGATCCGTGCAACATGACGACCACGACCCATATAATATGACACCGATGACCCATGTAAACCATGACCCATATGGGCCCACATTGATGTATGTGTATAATCCATGTTGCTTATCCTTTTTGTTGTGTCATTTTAGGGGCAAGGTCAAATATCAGCTTGATCTAGCGCTCGTGCGGGCCACAAAATAAGAAATAATGTTGATTATCAAAACTTTCTAGGCTCACTTTGATGTTTGTTAGAAGTGGACACTACCCAAGTCAGGACTTTTTGGGCCCACGGCAAGCTGACCGACAAGGTGGATGGATCGGATCACCCTATCGTGGGCTTTAAGATATGGTAACAATGGTTTGGTAGAAAAGGAAGTGAACACGTTGCAAACCATGATCCATGCAACATGACAACCATAACCCATATAACATGACAACTACGACTCATGCAAACCACAACCCAAATGGGCCCACATTGATGTATGTGTATAATCCATGCCACCCACATTGATGTATGTGTATAATCCATGGGCCCACTGTGATGTTTGTTATAAGTGGACACTACCCAAGTTATATGGGTCAAGGTTATCATGTTATATGGGTCGTGGTTGTCAAGTTATATGGGTCATGGTTTTCATGGGTTGTGGTTGTCATGTTATATGGGTCATGGTTGTCATGTTATATGGGTCATGGTTGTCATGGGTCGCAGTTGTCATGTTATATGGGTCGTGGTTGTCATCCGGGTCATGGTTGTCATGGGTTGTAGTTGTCATGTTATATGGGTCGTGGTTATCATCCGGGTCGTGGTTGTCATGGGTCGTAGTTATCATGTTATATGGGTCATGGTTGTCATCCGGGTCGTGGTTGTCAAGGGTCGTAGTTATCATGTTATATGGGTCGTGGTTGTCATGTTATGTGGGTCGTGGTTGATATAGGTCATGGTTGTCATGTTATATGGGTCTTGATAATCATGTTATATGGGTCATGGTTATCGTGTTATGTGGGTCGTGGTTGATATAGGTCATAGTTGTCATGTTATGCGGATCATAGTTATCATGGGTCGAGGTTGTTACGTGCCGTGTGCAGTTCATGGTTGTAACGTAATAAGGGTAGATGTTGTCATGTTATAAGGATCGTGGGTTCTGTCATGATTTATGTGTTGAATCCAATCCGCCCATTAGATTTAGAATTTTATTTAACATCATGGGCTAAAAAATGAGTTACATCCAAAATATTTATGCCCCAAAAGGTTTTCAATGGTAGACTTTTTAAATTTCATTGCTTTCTATGGTGTGGTCCACATGAGCCTTTGATATACCTCATTTTTGGGCTCATCCCTTAAAATGATCTTTCAAAATGAATGGATGGCATAGATAAAATATATACATCACAATGGGCCTAATAAGACTATTCATCTCTACATATATAGGGCTGTGTAAGTTACTAAAAATAACCTGACTTACTAAAATAACCTTCCCGAGGTCTCGGGAGTTTGAACTCCTCCAGCTAACGTGACTTACTAAAATAACCTTCCCAAGGTCTCAGGAGTTTACACTACCATAACGTTTATTTTCCATCCAATCTGTTGATAAGGTCACAAATACCTGTATGAAGAGGAAAAACAAATTTCATGTTGATCCAAAACTTCTGTGACCCCCAAAAAGGTTTCAATGGTAGAAGTTAAATCCCCCGCTGCTTTTTGCACTGTGGTCCACTTTATCTATAGATCTGTCTTATTTTTAGTCTCAAGCCTTAGGACGAGCTCGCCAAATGGATCGACGGTTTGGATATAACACATCCCTCATGATGGGACCCACAGAACTTGCTGACGTCAATACAACAACTATATAGTTGTGTGGTACACCAGTCAATCGACTTCCATGATTGACTACTCCCCCTGCCACCAGCCAATGGCTGGTGGTCGGTGCTCTGTGGGCCCCACCATGATGTACGCGTTTCATCCATGCCATCCATCTATTTTTCCAGATAATTTTGTGGTATACGAAAAAAATGAGGTATATCCCAATCTCAACTGGACCACATTACAGGAAACAGTGTTGAATAAGCGTGGACCATTAAAAACCTTTTGGGCCCATAAAAGTTTTGGATGAAGTTGATCTTTGGTTTTTCCCTTCATCTGGTCCTTTATGACCTAATCAACAGATTGGATGTCAAATAAACAATACAGTGGGCCTTAGGAAGATTTTAATGGTGGATATCCAATCACCATTGTTTTCCTGTGGTGTGGTCCACTCGAGATTTATATCCCTCTCATTTTTTGTATAAAACTTTAAAATAATCTGTAAAAATGGATGAACGGAATGGATGAAACACATACATCATAGTGGGGCCCATAGAGCACCGACCACCAGCCACGGGGCTGGTAGCAGGGGGAGTAGCCAATCCAATTCCGTCTTGGATACGAACGCGGATTAGAGGAAGCGGATTGGCTGGTGTACCTCACACTGCTGTATTGACGTCAGCAAGTTCTGTGGGTTTGATCATGAGGTATATGTTATATCCAAACCGTCCATCCATTTAGCAAGCTCGTCTTAAGGCTTGATACGAAAAATAAGACAGATCTAACTATCAAGTGGACCACACTACAAAAGCAGTGGGTGATTGAACGTTTACCATTGAAACCCTTTTTGGGGTCACAGAAGTTTTAGATCAATATGAAATTTGTTTTTCCTCTTCATTCAGGTCTTTGTGACCTTATGAACAGATTGGATGGAAAATAAACGTTATGGTGGGCCCTACAAATTGTTTAACAGTGAAAATCATTATCTCTGCTGCTATTTGTGGTGTGGTCCAGATGATCTTTGGATATTATTCATTTGTTGGATAATGGTCTAAAATGATCTCTAAAAATATATGAACGGTGTAGATATAATAAATACATCACTATGAGGTCACGTAACTTTGATCTACTTTAAACTGTTCGTACAACTCAGAGCTCGAGGAGCGTCAGTGCTCGTCCTCGCACGACACGTACCTACACAAGCGAGTCCTCGCATGACACGTACCTATAGCAAGTGCGAGGTACACTAGCCAATCCCGTTCCGCGTCCAACGCGGATTAGATAGGGACATGTTAAGTAGCAAGACTCACTGCTGAAGTGACGTCACCAATTTTTGTGGAACCCACCATGATGTATGTGTTGTATCCACACCATCCATCCATTTGGAGATATCATTTTAGGGCACGAGACAAAGAATGAGTCAGATCCAAATCTGTAGTGGACCCCACCACAGAAAGCAATGGGAAGAGTGACGCCCACCGTTGAAACCTTCCTAAGGTCTACTATGATGTTTATCTGAGATCTAACGTGTTCATAAGTTAAGACAGACATGAAAGAAGGTAAAACACAAATTTCGGATTGATCGAAAACTTTTGTGGCCCTTAGAAATTTTTAATGGTGGACAGCACTCTCTCCACTGTTTTCTGTTGTGGGGTCCACTCAAGCTTTAGATCTGACTCGTTATTCGGTTCATACCCTAAATTTATATCACCAAATGAATGGACAGTGTGGATACAACACATACATCATGGTGGGCCCCACACAACTTGGTGACGTCACTTCAGTAGCGAAATCAACTTGTCAGTAGCTAATCCGCGTCCAGTCCAATACGGTCACATTACCCCACAGTCAGGTAGCTGGAGGAGTCCAGATTCTCATGACCTCGGGAAGCTTATTTTAGTAAGTCACGTTACTCCACTCACCCATCCCAATATATATAGAGATGAATAGTCTTATTGGGCCCACTGTGATGTATATATTTTATCCATGCCATCCATTCATTTTGAAAGATCATTTTAAGGAATGAGCCAAAAAATGAGGCATATCAAAGGCTTATGTGGACCACACCATAGAAAACAGGGAAATTGAAAACCTACCATTGAAAATCTTTTGGGGCATAAATTTTTTGGATGTAACTCATTTTTTGGCCCATGAAGTTAAATTAAATTCTAAATCCAATGGACGGATTTGATTCGATACATAAATCACGACAGGACCCACAATCCTTATAACATGACAACATCGACCCTTACTACGTTACAACCACGAACTGCACACGTCACACATAACCACCTCGACCCCTATAACATGATAACTACGACCCATATAACATGACAACCATGACCTATATCAACCATGACCCATATAACATGACAACCATGACCCATATAACATGACGACCACGACCTGGGTGACAACCACGTCCTAACATGACAACTACGACCCATGACAACCACGACCCATATAACATGACAACCTCGACCCTTACTAAATGACAACCATGATCCATTCGAAGGGTCGTGGTTCACATAAACAATAGATCGTGATTTTCATCGACAAAGGGTTGTGGTTGACAACAACAATCCATAGTGAATGTGAACCACTACCCTTCGAATGGATCGTGGTTGTCTATGAGTAAGGGTCATAGTTGTAATGTACTAAGGTTCGTGGGTATCAGGTTGATGTAATCAATAACTTGTTTATTTTTAAATACTAGGAGTCGAGGCCCACCAGTGGGACTTTGTTTCCCTCAGTGCGGTCCGCTCGGGACTTGAATCTATCTCATTTTTGGCTCATAGCATGAAATAATATGGAAAATGTGGTGGATGACATGGATTAATGTAACGCCCCGAAAAATTGGGGGTCGTGCATACGCTCGACTCCCGAGTCCCCGAGTGTCACTTATCATCAATTTTATGGTTTTATGATTTATCAAGTTTAATTGCGAAGCATGGAATTAATTGAAACATGAGGCACATCCACAACTAGTCTACTGAACTGAAAGGAATCAATATATACAGGTTCAAAAGAATGTAAATGGGCCGCATAAGGCGATGCCCAACAAAATCGCAAAGAGAATCATACGCCCAAAAGAATGGTGCGCTGAGCCCACGACTCAACGCTCCAGAATCCAGTCTCCTAAGCCGATAGATAACCGCCCATCAACTGGAAGTAGGACAGCTCGTCCTCCTCATCGAGACTCACGCCGCTCGGCTCCTCGAATTCAGCATCACCTGCAACTACTGAAGTGTCTGGTTGGTGTTTTAAAACACCGTCCCAGAGTGGGAGTGAGTGATCAACTCAGTGGGTACTATTAGTCTTAAGTTTTAACAGGCAGCAGTTATAACATGAATTTAATGAAAGACAACATTCACAGATACTAAGCTAATCTTGATAATGCGTATGCATGGTGAATGATATGATGCATGCCCTCGCCACAACTCTCCCTCAAGCGACTCCATCTTACGATCGCATATGACAACACTCCCTCAGAGCGACCTCGACTGCCGAGTCGCCACCCTAGCTAATGCGATGCAATGATATGTTAGCCAAGTTCTTAGTTAATTCCGCTCATCCAGCAGGTTTGAAAAACTGATTCACCCCACGTATCAATGCCCTCAACTAGTTGCGGTGCCGAGACCCCTCAATACGCAAGGTCAGGGCACCGCGATCCGTGATCCCGTCGGGTTCCCCATCCCCGACACCAAGCACATGGGGAGTGCTGAGAGGAAGGGATCGCTCGCGGTCACTACGGGGAGGCGCGTCCCCCAGCGTAGGCCGACAGCTCGGACACAGTGTCCCATTCCACCATGCCCGGCTCACGAGACGGTGGATCAATGTTCAGTTCGCTATCAGTGGGCTAACCACGGTGGTAGGCTATGCCAGGTTCCATACATGTGTGAGCAATCACGGTTAACAGACAAGATTGGTCAGTATTAGGCTATACCGCACAAGTTCAGGCAAACACGCAACAGACAACACCGGGTATGGGCGACCCATGTAGTCTAACTACTGCCGCCCATCCGCACTCGCCCAAACCCACGGCCTAGCCCCAGGATAGTCCTACCAACGGGACCACCCTCACTCTCCTCATTTCCTGACCAACCCAAGGGTCGACAACAGTCATGGCATGTTATTCATCATTGTTATCTACTAGCATAGCCGATATAATGCATACACATTCATCACACCCTTCTGAAATTCTTCTACAAGCAAGCTAACAACGCATTTGAATAAGGTGCTTGTATGTAGTGTGTGTTTGTGTGGAAGTGAAGCACTTCCCACATCTCATAGGACCAAAATGTGCAAACGTGAACGAGTCATACATGTTATGAGGATCAACATACATGGATCACCAAGACATGAGCATGTAAGCATTTGATTTTCTACCTAACCATGTGAGAGGCAAACAACATGTTATAAAGAACATTACACACAACTCCATCAAGACATGAACATACAACATTCATTGTAACCAAGCATATGAGAGGCAAGATCAACATCAAAAGGGAACTAAACATGCAAATCCATACGATTCCAACGAACATGAAATTCCTAGGTTTCCTCTAGATCCTCCAAACAACATCCCATACACACAAAATCATTAAACTCAAATTATAATTGATGTTAGATCACCTAAGGATAATAGTCCGCACCTATGGATTGTTGGAGACTTGAAAAATGACCTAGAGATGCCGAACCCGGTGCCGATCGACCGGAATCCCTAAAGCAACATTTATATGTTAGAATCCTAAATAAATCCCTCCTCATCACAAGGGTTTCAACGAAAATGGGTGGTGGATCTTACCTAGATGATCAACGGAGTGAAAAGGGCGGTTGTGGATGAGGAATCCTCCTTTGAGAAGATGTAGGGAGTTGTGGGGGTTTGATTTCCTTGGGCCCACCTTGCTCTTCTTTCTTCACTCTCCCTTCCTCTCTCCTTCCTTTCTTCTTTCCCCCCTTTCTCTCTTCTCTCCCTCCCTTCTCTAGGACAAAATCGTATGGAGAGAGGGGGTGCCCAAATAAGGCCTTTATATAGTGCCAGTTTTGGAGCAATTGGCCCCGAATGTTGGGTCTTTACTATACTAACCCTATGGGAGGGTTTTTCTAGTTTATGGGGTGTACTAGTCGATATACACCGTAGGATAGTTAGTCCTAATGATGATCTACATATGGACACAATCGGTCCGCCATTTCGACGCGCTGATCAACAGAAATGATTAGAAGTCTGTTAAACGGTCACCGATGGTCGATCGGGGCCGCGGCGAAATGGCGGACCGATTGTGTCCATATGTAGATCATGGGACTAACTATCCTACGAGGTATATCGACTGCTAGTACACCCCATAACTAGAAAAACCCTCCCATAGGGTTAGTATAGTAAAGACCCAACATTCGGGGCCAATTGCTCCAAAACTGGCACTATATAAAGGCCTTATTTGGGCACCCCCTCTCTCCATACGATTTTGCCCTAGAGAAGGGAGGGAGAGAAGAGAGAAAGGGGAGAAAGAAGAAAGGAAGGAGAGAGGAAGGGAGAGTGAAGAAAGAAGAGAAAGGTGGGCCCAAGGAAATCAAACCCCCACAACTCCCTACATCTTCTCAAAGGAGGATTCCTCATCCACAACCGCCATTTTCACTCCGTTGATCATCTAGGTAAGATCCACCACCCATTTTCGTTGAAACCCTTGTGATGAGGAGGGATTTATTTAGGATTCTAACATATATATAAATGTTGCTTTAGGGATTCCGGTCGATCGGCACCGGGTTCGGCATCTCTAGGTCATTTTTCAAGTCTCCAACAATCCATAGGTGCGGACTATTATCCTTAGGTGGTCTAACATCAATTATTATTTGAGTTTAATGATTTTGTGTGTATGGGATGTTGTTTGGAGGATCTAGAGGAAACCTAGGAATTTCATGTTCGTTGGAATCGTATGGATTTGCATGTTTAGTTCCCTTTTGATGTTGATCTTGCCTCTCATATGCTTGGTTATAATGAATGTTGTATGTTCATGTCTTGATGGAGTTGTGTGTAATGTTCTTTATAACATGTTGTTTGCCTCTCACATGGTTAGGTAGAAAATCAAATGCTTACATGCTCATGTCTTGGTGATCCATGTATGTTGATCCTTATAACATGTATGACTCGTTCACGTTTGCACATTTTGGTCCTATGAGATGTGGGAAGTGCTTCACTTCCACACAAACACACACTACATACAAGCACCTTATTCAAATGCGTTGTTAGCTTGCTTGTAGAAGAATTTCAGAAGGGTGTGATGAATGTGTATGCATTATATCGGCTATGCTAGTAGATAACAATGATGAATAACATGCCATGACTGTTGTCGACCCTTGGGTTGGTCAGGAAATGAGGAGAGTGAGGGTGGTCCCGTTGGTAGGACTATCCTGGGGCTAGGCCGTGGGTTTGAGCGAGTGCGGATGGACGGCAGTAGTTAGACTACATGGGTCGCCCATACCCGGTGTTGTCTATTGCGTGTTTGCCTGAACTTGTGCGGTATAGCCTAATACTGACCAATCTTGTCTGTTAACCTTGATTGCTCATACATGTATGGAACCTGGCACACCCTACCACCGTGGTTAGCCCACTGATAGCGAACTGAACATTGATCCACCGTCTCGTGAGCCGGGCATGGTGGAATGGGACACTGTGTCCGAGCTGTCGGCCTACGCTGGGGTGACGCGCCTCCCCGTAGTGACCGCGAGCGATCCCTTCCTCTCAGCACTCCCCATGTGCTTGGTGTCGGGGATAGGGAACCCGACGGGATCACGGATCGCGGTGCCCTGGCCTTGCGCATTGAGGGGTCTCGGCACCGCAACTAGTTGAGGGCATTGATACGTGGGGTGAATCAGTTTTCCAAACCTGCTGGATGAGCGGAATTAACTAAGAACTTGGCTAACATATCATTGCATCGTATTAGCTAGGGTGGCGACTCGGCAGTCGAGGTCGCTCTGAGGGAGTGTTGTCATATGCGATCGTAAGATGGAGTCGCTTGAGGGAGAGTTGTGGCGAGGGCATGCATCATATCATTCACCATGCATACGCATTATCAAGATTAGCTTAGTATCTGTAAATGTTGTCTTTCATTAAATTCATGCTATAACTGCTGCCTGTTAAAACTTAAGACTAATAGTACCCACTGAGTTGATCACTCACTCCCACTCTGGGACGGTGTTTTAAAACACCAACCAGACACTTCAGTAGTTGCAGGTGATGCTGAATTCGAGGAGCCGAGCGGCGTGAGTCTCGATGAGGAGGACGAGTTGTCCTACTTCCAGTTGATGGGCGGTTATCCATCGGCTTAGGAGACTGGATTCTGGAGCGTTGAGTCGTGGGCTCAGCGCACCATTCTTTTGGGCATATGATTCTCTTTGCGATTTTGTTGGGCATCGCCTTATGCGGCCCATTTACATTCTTTTGAACCTGTATATATTAATTCCTTTTAGTTCAGTAGACTAGTTGTGGATGTGCCTCATGTTTCAATTAATTCCATGCTTCGCAATTAAACTTGATAAATCATAAAACCATAAAATTGATGATAAGTGATACTCGGGGACTCGGGAGTCGAGCGTATGCAAGACCCCCAATTTTTCGGGGTGTTACAATTAAACATATACATCAAGGTGGGGTCCACGTCACATGGCAACCTCGACCCTTATGAACTGCACACTTCACATTACAACCACGACCAATATAATATGATAACCACGACCAATATACCATGATATCCACGACCCATATAATAGGATAACTACGACCCATATAACAGGACAACTACGACCCATATAACAGGACAACCATATAACAGGACAACTGTGACCCATATAACATAATAACTGCGACCATACAACTGAGACCCATATAACAAGACAACTAAGACCCATATAACATGACAACTGCGATCCATACAACTGCGGCCCATTTGGGTCATGGTTTGCATGGGTCGTAGTTGTCATGTTGTATAGGTCGTGGTTGTCATGTTGTTTGGATCGTGGTTGTCATGTGGACCACTAGATGAAAACAATAGTGATTGGATATCCACCATTAAAATCCTCATAAGGCCCACTGTACTGTTTATTTGACATCCAATCTGTTGATTAGGTCAAACAGACACAGATGAAGGGAAAAAAAAAGATCAGCTTGATCCAAAACTTTTATGGCCCTCAAAAAGTTTTTAATGGTCTATGCTCATTCAACATTGTTTCCTATAATGTGGTTGACTTGATATTGGGATATACCTCATTTTTGGTCTCATACTATAAAATGATCTGGAAAAATATATGGGCGGCATGGATGAAACACATACATTATGGTGGGGCTCATAGAGCACCGAGCACCAGCCATCGGCTGGTGGCAGGGAGAGTAGCCAATTCGTCACTTTCTCGTGGTTGCAATAAGAGGGTAACTTCTTATTCACCTCAGAATCGTACGACTTCTGAACCAGGGATATGGGCATTTTCGTCTGAAACCATATTCAAAAGTTGTCGGAAGACTACTCTTGGGATATCTAGAACGTAGTACCTCCGAAGATAATTTGCCCAAACTTCGAGGTCATTACGGTCAAATTCCTGACTCTATACCATCATCCAACATGGCTATATCCTCTGGCATGGGTAGGTCAACGGCTCGGCACAACGGACCCCGGTTCTGTCTTCCGCAGCTCACGACGACTTGCCCACCTTAAATGTGGACCGTGCGCCATCCCAACTAATCATTCCTGATATGGCTGAAGAATAGAAGGATGACTGCTCAAAGAATCGAGGATAGGAGACGTAACTCTCCACCGATCATCTGGCCATCTGCTAAGTCCCAAAAGATCGCTCCCCACAACATATCACTTAGGCCCATCTGACCGTCCAAGAGGGAATCTGGGACAATCTGAATCGTCGAATGGGCATCTGAGCCGATGAAAATGCTATCCAGGTCCTCCAAGGGATACCCCGTTGAGCCTCGGTAGAATGTCGAAGTCCTGATTCACACCGCCGTTCAAGTCAAATCCAAACATCAAATCCTCATCTGGACCATCCAAGTGCATTATCGAACCATCCGCACTGTCCAACATCAACTGAACCCCAAATACACAGTCCAAAATAGCATCGCAACTATCCCAAGGTATGGATCGCTCATCCTAACCATCCATGACCTGATCTATGCCATCCAAGCTGACGTCCATGGCATCTATCCAAACCACACATCAGCCCCTCCTCTTTCTCATTGGACCTAACAATGGCACCGATCAAGCCATCTCTACCAATGACTCCCAGAAAACCTACATTACCATCGATGGCCTTCATATATGATGCATCTAGACCATCCATCTTCTCAATTAAAAACCCATCACCAAACTCTGAAATTACAGCAACATTCTTAACATTAATGGCAGCTCCAACCACCACTCAAATGTCCCCATCATCAAATGAGTGCGTAAGAGCCTCATTATGAACTCCCAAATCATGGGGTGGTAAAGAACTACCGTTACCAACCCCTTGGTCAGAAACACCTCCATGAGGTCCAATACCAATATCCATACAAAAGCCAAAAGGAAAGGAAAAGAAAAAGAGAAAATCAAGGGCCATGGGAGAATGATCAAAGCAGAATATAAGGAACACAGACAAGAAAAGGACAGAGAAGATCACAAAATCAAGGGCCATGATGGAAGAATGATCAAAGCAGAATATTCCGGAGACAAGGAATGTGGGAGTGGACCGAGTGGAGGGGGCGAATGCCCCTCATGAACGGAGGCGGTTTGGCTAGTGTCGCTGCCACTAGCCCGGTGGCTAGTGGTCGGTGCTTTGTGAGCCCCACTACGAAGTATTTGTTTTATCCATGCCGTCCATCTATTTTTAAAGATCATTTTAAGGCTTGATACCAAAAATGAGAGGGATATAAATCTCAGGTGGACCACACCACAGGAAAACATTAGTGATTGGATCTCCACCATTAAAATCCTCCTAAGGCCCACTGTACTGTTTATTTGATATCTAATCTGTTGATTAGGTCATACAGACCTAGAAAAGGGAAAAAAACAAAGATCAACTTAGATCCAAAATTTTTATGGCCCCAAGAAGTTTTTAATGGTAGACGTTTAATTAACACTTTTCCTTTACGGCTTGTTTGATTTTTGTGTATAAGGGGAGTACCCTTGAAAAAGGTTATTATTACATTTTCCTCTGTTCAAAATTTTAAATGCATTTTTATCTCAAAAATTGGTTCAAAAAAGTTGACTTACATTTGTCAACCCCACTCTGATGTGCATGACATATCCACACTATCCATTTGTTTTATCAGAAGATTTTAGGACATAAGTTCAAAATTGAGACAAATGCAATGCTCAAGTGGCCTACATGAAACAATGGCTTTAAATGTCCACCATTGAAAGTTATTTTGTTTATTGGGCCCACATTAATGTTTATTTGTCGTCTAACCTGTTCATGAAGTCATAAAAACATGGATAATGAGTAAACACAAATATCAGCTTTATCCAAAACTTCTGAAGGCCACATAAATTTTTATATGGCAAGCATTTAATTTCCACTGTTTTCTGTGGTGTGGTCCACTGGAGCTTTGGATCTGCCTCATTTTTTGGTTCATAGCTTAAATGAGGCTGACATATAGGATGAACGGTGTTGATACATCACGTACATCATAGTGGACCCTATATTCATTTGGCAGCCATCCTCGGTTTTAATGCCAAAAAGTTAAACCGTCAATGCCGGCGTAAGAAACGATGCGTTAATTACTTGGTAAGTAATTATTACTCATTTACCTGGTAATTACCTCTTACCTCAAAAATCCAACAGGCCCTTAACATGGTCCACTTGATATTGGGATATACCTTTTTTTTCGGGTTTATACCATAAAATGGTCTTTAAATAAAAAAAATATATATAAAATAAAAAATAAAAAATAAAAGAGAAAGAAAGATGGACGGCATGGATGAAACACGTACATCATGGTGGGGCCCACATATCACTGACCACTAGCCATTGGTTAGTGGCAGGGTCAGCACTGTAGAGGTGTACATAACAGTGAGTGTTATTCAGATAGTACAGATTCAGGAGGATATTATCGTTAAGGCCATATTGCTTGTACCACTCCTTGCAATTGCTGTAAGACTTTTATCAAGTAGACCACATATGATCATAGATTTAGATTTGACTATTAGATTATTCAAATTGAGTGATTCAGTGGGCCACACTACAGTTGTGATCATTGCAAGTAGGTTTGAGGGAAGACGCTTAAACTGTGAGCCCATGTTAGCAGTCTATCATTTAATGAATAAACCAAGATAGATAACTAATCCTATAAGGGGTCGTTTGGATGTCTGCAAAGTGCCTAAGTTGTAAAGGGATTACAGGTAATCATGGACTTTTGGATGTGAACATGTTACAACTTTTAGTTGGAATATGAAACCTTGTAAAAACCCATGTTTTAGATTACAAGTAAAATCTTTACAACTAAAAAGGCATTATACATGTTAGAACCACAATGGTTAATATATATTGATAATATGTGGGCCCACCATAATGTGTATGGTGCATTTAATCTATTTATCTTGCACTTTCCTTGATGCCCTCCTATGGTCCTAAAAAAATAGCTCCATTGTCAAATGGATCACACGAGGGAAGGATGGGACGTCCACCATTAAAAATTCTAGATCATAATGGACACATGTACATGATCTAATCAATGATGGACATGTCAAGTAATCAAACCCTCTTACCTCATTTGAATCATGGATGAATAGACTATTTAGTGGGCCTAAGAGCCAATTCGGGGCCCATCCAAGTTCTCAAAGAGTCCAAGAGGTTATTCCGTGCATACTCATAGAGGCTAAAAGGAGGTTGAGTCACTCACACTTGCTACTATATTGGGATCGAGAAAAGAATGGGACGAGTGCAAGCATTCCAGTCACTCCCATATGCCCCACTTGCACCAAAATTCAAGTGGCTCACCGGAGTAAAGAAACGCCCATAACATGGGATTTTAAAGTGAAATGACTAAGTCCTCACATGTATATGCACAATGCGCCTGAAAATGGAACCATGGGCCATTTGAAGTAAAAGAGACCAACTCCCTTGCATGAGCACCTTCATGGACCCAAAGGAAAGTTTAAGGTCCATTTGAAATTGGAAATTCTAAAGGAGCCTAGTCATTTGTACAAGTACCATTATGGGCCCAAAAGACATTGGTGACCCACTTGGATTTAAAGAGGTCCACCTAAACTTAACCCATTTCAAAAAGAAAAAAAAAAAGAAAAAAGAAAAAAGAAAAAAGAATGTCCACATGAACCCACTTGAGAGACATAGGCCCATTTTTGAGGATCAAAATCTGATGTGGGCCTCACCTCTTTGTTTAAACCCAAACACCACAAAGAAAGGGGGAGAGCAAGTAAGGAAAAGAGAGAGAAAGGAAACGTGCCAAATACACCAAAAGGCTTGATCCTTGCTTTGGGCCCATTTGATACATAACACATACACCTCCTAAGTTGATAAAATTCCCACGCAAGCATGGACGTGCATGGAAACATTGCCAGAAAGAAATGAAAAACAATGAAAAAGGAATGAACGACACCTTGAAATTAAACTTTAGAATATGTGTGCTAATTTGCTTCACTCCACCTGAAACCTTGCTCCCACTTGCCAAGAGATCACCTTGAAAATGAAACAAAGAAGCATGTAAAGGAAAGAAAGGGAAAGAAGAAAAAAGAAGAGGAAAAATGGATTACCTTGCACCTTGGACAGCAACCACTTGCTGAGAGTTCCAATGGACTCAACAACCTAAGGGAATGCTGGAAGAAAGTGAAAGAAAGAGGAGATGGGAGAAATGAGAGAGAAAGGGAACTTGAAGAGATAAAAACCGTTGATAGACGAATGGAGGAAGGTCCAGATATATAGTAAAGGGGACTACACCCCATTATCCAGCGATCCAGCCAAGGAAGCTGGACAATGAAGGTCCAGGCTGTGGGTTACCGGCCGCCTGGACTATCTCTCCTGGTGGGATTTGACCCATCTCTTCCCCGCGGGAAGAGAGGTCTCTTGGGAAGAGCTTCAGTAAGAGATGCTTGTATGGAAAGGGGAGATGAAGTGATGTGAGAGAGAAGAGAAGAATTTGAAAATGAGAGGAAAATTCAAATTTTAATTAATATCTTTCAAGAAATTGAAGAGAAATTAGGCAGATACTATAGAAAAGAGAGAAAATACACAAAAATCCAAAAGATATTTCAATAAAAATCAGCATTGATCGCGATCGTCAATTCACGATCTGATGGAGTAGATCATCTTTCAAAAAAAAATAAAATATTTCAATAAAAATTGGCATCGATCGTTACTGTCAATTCCCGATCCGATGGACTAAATCATCTTTCATAATTCAAAAATATATTTCAATTGAAACTGGCAACCATAACTACCGTTTTTATGATCCAATGGATCGGTTTTTCTTTTTAAAAATTTTAAAATATTTTAATAAAAATTGACATTGATCGTGACCATCAATTCGTGAACCGGCGGCTTAGATCATCTTTTGAAAAATTCCCCTCAAAAAAAAAAATCAATGAAAACCAACATCGATTGTGACCATCAATTTGTGATCGATTGACCTGATCATGTTTTGAAAAATCTTTAAAAAAAAAAAAAAATATTTAGATCAAAATTGTCATCAATCACAATTGTTGATTCACTTCTGATGACTCAGATTGACTTAGAAACAACCCCCAATGGCGCTTTGACCACATCCCTAGTGAGTCCGATTATATCGTGAGATGATGGAACCAGTCAATCACCTTTGTTGAATCAAAATCTTGATCACAAATACCCCACGGAGTATCACTCCCCAAGGTGGGACGAGTTTTAAAAAAGCATCAAAAGTTTTTTAAACTAAAGCGCCAGGCTTCCAAGGCAATTAGAGATCTCCCATATCTCCAAGTGCGTGCCAACACAAAATCAAATAAGATATGACAACTCGCAATTTCCCCAGAATCATCAAATCCGCATGCACACTGAGGTGCGATTAGTTTGGAGTCCAGTGTTAGAATGGTCATACTAAATGCTAATGCAAGGATTGATGATAGGCCAAACCTAGTTAGACAAAACTGCTTAAACGATGAAAATGATGAAATGTGACCCAAGTGTCGAAACTAAATGATTGCATGGAAAAAGGCCACCCTCATATACCTAGGCATGGATATTTACACACCTTGATCAAGTCCAAGTTGGCGTATAAAGTTCTCCGTAAGGCTGCACAAAGCGCAAGACAACTAGCCACCTTGACGATCAAGCAAAACAAATACTCTTAGGGTGATCTGGGAAGCAACAAACATTTCATTTCCAGTAAGTAAGAGGATCCTCGTAAGGCCGCAGAAAGTGCAAGGGCACTACTATACTTGGCTCTTTCGATGATAGTACCAATAAGGAGTGAGAGGGTTGCGATTGGTCACCCATAATGCTGAAGAAAGCACAGGGACAATCACAACATTTTTTCCAAACCCTCATGACATGTGCGATTTATCTATTTACAGGAAATCAACTGATATTAACACAAAGACAATCAACAAGTCTAAACTACAACCCATGACTAACTAGTAAAGGTGGGGTGTCCACTTACTTTGCATTCGGTTGCACGCAACCTTTGCCAAAGAGGGGCATATGTAGACACCCCACCGTGGGCTAACAAGCTAATTAGGTTAGACCATTTCAACTCTGTCAAACCCAAGTTTCAAAACATGATTCAAACTGGGTCAACTTGCCAAGTCAACTCATTCAATCATACTGACTCGACCCACTGGATTAAAACCATTCAATTACCTAGTCAACCCATCAAGTCAAACCAAGCCCAAGCCCAAGCCTAAGCCCAAACCCATAGGCCAAAAAAGGTCCAAAGTAACCTTAGCAAGTTATTAATCCAGAAGGATGACAACCCCAAATGCAGGGCTGTGATGTAGTTTCAACTTAGTGAGACCAAGATCAAATCCTCAGGGGGTTATATTGATACATTCTTAAAACATTTTAGAATTAAAACTAAGACTAGAACTAGTTATAAAACTTAGAATTAAAGTAAAGCAATGATGAAAATCTAGATGTTACAGCAAGAAAATCAATAAGATGAAACACTAGATCATTAATGATTTACTTCTAGTCATTCTCAATGCCTAATTTAGTTAATTTAATAAGATAACACAGTTAAAATCGAAGTCCTATTCTATCTAGCCGGATAATGGAGCAATTAATTCAAAATTCACAAACCAAAATATATTTAAACTTCAATTGATTTAGTTCCCACATGAAGTAGCAAGTTATTGATCAAAAGGGAATCTAAAGTACCTATCGTGCCCGTAGTCTATGATAAATTTATGAATTTTACAGATTAATCCCTTGTAAAATAGATAAGCAAACAATCTTAGCCTTCCTAAGCATTTAAGTGCCTAAAGTCAACAATGGATCTGTAGACACCCAACCCAGGCTAATATCTTGAGAAAGCTAAGACAACTCGGGAACCGTGATCGAAACCCCAATCAAACCTAAGTCATCACAAGCCATCATTCAAGCAAAGCATACCCAAACCTTCACCCACAATCAACCCATTTCTTGGTCCATTTTTAGGTCACAATCGAGCCAAATTTGAGCCTTTTTAAAAGCCAAATATCCAAAATGGAGTTTGTTTTACTCTCAGGACCCAAAAAAGGACCCACCGGCCAAATTTTGTGAGAAACTGTACCTGAGGTGGTAGTTTGACTACCGCTGGTACCTGAGGTGGTAGTTTGACTACCGCCGGCGGTAGTCAAACTACCGCTTCCTCTCAAAAAACGTGTGTGGAGCCAGCCACACGAGTTTCAGACCAAACCCAGCCCGGACGATAGTTGGACTACCGTCGGCGGTACTCTGATTACCGC
Source organism: Magnolia officinalis (assembly GCA_021015155.1). Classification (NCBI taxonomy): domain Eukaryota; kingdom Viridiplantae; phylum Streptophyta; class Magnoliopsida; order Magnoliales; family Magnoliaceae; genus Magnolia; species Magnolia officinalis. The sequence goes on along the minus strand of JAJHSJ010000013.1, from coordinate 21,335,284 downwards.
CGCTCGCCGTATGCATGTGTCCTTCGAGCAACAGCTATCCCTTGGCCCAAAAGTCAACTTTCCTTTAGAATTACCCCTCCAGCCAACCCTATATACCCTTTTACTAATACCAAGAGCCAATGGGAGTGCGTCACGTGGTGTTTCTCTCCCCTCAACCAATCATCACTTGCCACCTCAGCTTTTACCCCTCTCAAACTCAACAATTACATCAATGTCATTAGAGAAGGCTATAAATAGCCCTCTCCTCTTCACATTTCAAGAGACCTTCTCATCCAAGAGAGAGAGAGAGAGAGAGAGAGAGAGAGAGAAATGGAGCTCCCAAGCCTCTAAATTTCTGATCTTTTGGCCACCCCCTAGTCTTTCCTCTTGACTTTTCCAACCCACAAGTCTAGCCTAGATTGGTCATAGTTCGGTCCATGTCTTAACCTACTCAAGATCAAGCCAAAGATCCATACATTTTACATACAAGCATTCATCATGACATCTATTCCCTTCTCAACCCCCCTGCTTCTCTAGATCTCTAATGAATGTATGCTCTTTAACTTGTCGTACATCCGATCTTGTCACATCAGAAATTCCTAGTGATCTAGTCCATTTTTCTTTACCTTTTTACATAAGCACCATTACATCCGCCTTTTAGACGTGTCGTTGGACGTATGCTTTATAGCTTGCTGAAATCTCGGATCTTGCTACATCAGAAATCCGCATGTGTGCCTAGTCCCATCTCGACCATAGCATACATCATCCCTTGAGATTGTTTTATTATAGTAAGTAGAGACCGTACGTTTGTACGGGCAGAGAGGATGCCTAACACCTTCCCTCTTTGTAATCGAGGTCCCTTACCCGGAATCCCGGATCGCAGCCAGGAGTCAATCTAAGGAAGGAGAGTCTTCGGATTTCTCCAACCTTACGTATTCCACAGTTCTAGCTGATCGCAGGATTTTGAGATTATTCGGCTAGTAGCGACTCCAACATCCACATATCAGCCTAATCACCCCCACCACCAAACCATAACATATAAATCAGCGTGTGCGCTGATTTTTCAGTATCTACAGAATGACGACTCCGCTAGGGACTTCTAGCTCGCACTAGCTCAGACCCAACTCGAAAACGTGTGATATTCCAATTTCAAGGGACATTCATCACTTCATTTACAAAAAAAAAAAAAAAAAAAAAAAAAAAAAAAAAAAAAAAAAAAACGTCTTTGGCTTACACTTATTTGGGCATCAATCCTAGCCACGACCACTCAATCCCATGCAACTATGGCTACCCATGAAAAAGAGCCGGTAGCTCTGCCAGCTCCCGAAACATCAGCACCCGCACCTGCACCAATATCCGTGCCGCTACCACCAGTAGTTTAGACAGACCCACAAGCCAATACAACCATGCAAGAGTTACTACTTCGAGCTATGCAAGAGCTACTACTTCGCCTAGTGCCAAGTGTCATACCGAATACACAGGCAACCCAACCTAGTGCTCAAAATAGTTCAACCCCATAACCTCCCTTTGCTTCCTCCCTTCCTCCTCCAGCAAATCTCATTATACCCTTCCCTACAGAATCAACACAAGATCACCAACATCCTCTTCCTAGTAGGAGATCTGGTCAATTCCAAGGGGCAAAACCCCTCTCATATGATCCTTCTGAACTCACAGAATTTTGAGAGCATTTGTGTGATGTACAGAGGAAGCTACGGAAGCAACAAGGGGTGGATCTCCCATCCACCAAGTTCAGGGATCTTTGTCATTTCCTTGATGCAATGGTACCTCAAAACTTTGAGGTACCAAAATTCAAAAGGTATGATGGTACGAGGTGTCTTATGGACCACTTAAAGGCATTTTGTGGGGAGCTTACTACTCTGGCAGGTAATAATGGAGCGTTGATCCATTTGATTCAAAAATCCTTGAAAGGCGATGCGTTAGATTGGTACACGTCATTAGACTACCATTGAATTAAGACTTGGGAACAACTTTCCCAAGCTTTCATTGATCGTTTCGTGTACAATCTTAATATAGCACCCAAAAGGGCGGATCTTTCTACCTTAAGGCAGAGGGATGATGAGTCATTGTCAGCTTACGTTAGACGGTGGCGGGCAATGGCCGCTAAAATGAAAACACCCATTGATGACGATGAACAAATCTACATGATAATCCACTCGGCAAACCCGAGTATCTCTGGATACTTTGTCTCGTATCCATATGTCAACTTTACCGAACTCATCCGCATCGGGGAACAAGTCGAAGATGGAATAAGGGCTGGGACAATCTCCCCCTAGTGGCCTCATCAGGCCTCCTCGGTACAATGGATAGTGGAAGGAAGACTTATTAGATATGAGAATGGTAACAGAAGTGTTCCTGACCTCCATCCAACAGAAGAAGACAATCTTGTCGCCTCTACCCAAGGTACTTAATTCGCTCCTCAAGAAGGACAATGGCAACAACAATAGTAAAGGGAGATTCCTCAGTACCCCAATCATGGTCAACAGATGAGGATGACCCGAGAACCTAGGCAGTTTACACCGATAGCCCAAACTTACAGTGAGATACTAGTCATGCTAGTCCAAAAGCAAATACTTACTCCACTACTGCCTAGGTCCCCACCAAACCCTCTGCCGCCAAACTATAATGAGAATGAGTACTGTGCATACCACCAATCCCGAGGCCACACAACGGATCGTTGTTTCACCATGAAACATGCGATCCAAGATCTAATTGATAACCAAAGGATTATGGTTACCCCTCCTGCTGTCGCCACCACTAGCTACATCCTCCAGAATTCCCTACCATCGTATCAAATATACTCCAGTTCATCAGGAACCCCTACCAACAATATCTGTCAAGGAGAGCCACCCCCGGTCAATCCAGTCCAATGCATCCATTCAATCACTGCTGGTCCAGTCTCCATTCCCTCAAGTCTACAAGGGGTACGCCCTACCAGTCCAATCTATTCGCTCTCAAATACACAAGGGGTATTTCCAACCGGTCCAGTCTCGAATCACCCAAGTCTACAAGGGGCACACCCTGCCAGTCCAATCTCTTCCCTCTCAAATACGCAAGGGGTATCTCCAACCGGTCCAGTCTAGATTCCCCCAAGTCTACAAGGGACACACCCTGCCAGTCCAATCTCTTCACCCTTAAATATGCAAGGGGCATCTCCAGCCGGTCCAATCTCCATGCCCTCAGAGCCACCCCCAATCAATTCAATCCATACATCCTCTATCTCACAAGGGGCACCATCTGCCTATCCGACCCTTGCTCCAACTGTCATGCTCCAAGAGAAATCTCCTTCCCCGATCAACATACCGCATGCCCTAGCAAAATCAGGGCACAGCTTCAATCATGTGGTAACTTTCCAAGAAGGACATTCTACTGCTCAAAGAGATTTGCCTAGCTCTCCTCAGTCTCTGATCCGTCAAGAGATTAGTCTAGGACGAATGGTTCCCGCCTCTAGGAGAAAGATCGAGGAAGAGATTAACGTTGAGATCTTGATTAGTCCTAAAGCATCAACCATCACCTTTCATGTCTTTGACATCATAGCTTTATTTCATCTCCTCCCTGATCAGTCTTGGATCCATAAAGTCATGGCTCTCTCTTCAATTCTTCACCAAAAGGCCAAGTACATTTTCAAAGACAAGGCGCTGGCCATTCTTGATGATCCTGAACAAATCTTTCCGATAGAAGTAGTCAACCGTCAAGAGCTAGATATCCCGATCACAAACGTACAATGTTCCGATGAAGATATCCCATACCATAGTCTTGAATTCGAGACTGTGAATTGCATACCTCTTGCATGTCCCATCGAATCAAACTATATCTTCCCTCCAGTCGAGTACCAACATTTTTATTATCAGCTCGAATATCAAGAGAATGCAGGCATGAGAGGACTGGAACATCTGGCTCCCATGGGTGAGATAGCAAAGCACAAATGTATCAAAGGAGGGCAAGATCGACAAGAGGAGGATTATCCCTTCACCCACACATTAATCAAATCCATCAGAGAAGGGATCATTTGTCCGGTTGGCAGGCTAAGATTCACCGTGGAGGGTCAAATGAGCAAAATAAGCCCAACTGGGCTATTTGAAAATGACTCAGGGAAGGGGCAAGAATTGCCTCTGATTGACTGGACCACAGTCTGGGTCCCACCTGTGCAGGAAGAATCCAAAGACTCACAATGCATCGGAGGTGAACTGAGAAAAGTGACAACCAACACTAACTCAAAGCCCAATCCCAAACTCATCATGACATTTGGGCATGACGATGAGGGCCCACCTACTGATCCGTCTAGCCCTGCCTCCTAGGGGGAGGGAGCGCAGGGCAATAACTGGTTCACAGTCCCCAAGACGACACTGTAACGCCCTGAAATTCGGGGGTCGAGTATGAACTCAACTCCCGAGTTCCAACGCATCACTTATGCAACATACACAATGCTGGTTAAATGTTGTCTGAGTTAGCGCAATAAACATGAATGAGATTATACCAAAACAGTAATTCATACTCCAGTTCAATTGTATAAAAGCAAGCGGAAGACTGAAATTTTATATTCAAGTATGTAAAGTAACAAAATTTTCTGAACTCCAGAGTATGAGTACTATCTGAGCACCAATATACATGTATTGTTTTTAAGTCAAAACCCAAAATACAATCCTCAAAAGAGGCCCTGAGAATCCCGCGATGCAGCCGGCCTAAGCGAAGCCGTCAGAGTACTGCATGAAGGAGAACTCCTCCTGGTCCTCATCAATGTCGGGCTCCGGCTCCTGAACCAAGGCGCCATCTATACCTGCGACAGAGTCTGGTGGGTGTTGCAAACACCGTCCCGTAACACGGGAGTGAGTAGCTAACTCAGTGGAACAATAAAGCATAAGTTAACATGTTATCAAATCAACCAAGCAGTAATGATAAAGCAGTACAAATCAAGCATTTCTAACTACTCTTGTTAAGTGCAAAATGATATGACATGATGCTGTATGCCCTTGCCAAACCACCCTCAAGCGACATCATCTTACGTTCGCGAATGCTTACTCCCTCAGTGCGCCACATCTACAAAGCACATGCGGTGCGATGATGCTCATGATTACCAAGTTTTTATTAATCCATTTCAATCAGCAGTATTGGAAAACTAAGGTACCTCCCTTGTATCATTCCCAACATGATCCATTCTAGGGTCGTCAATCCTAGTTATTCTCATACGATATTATAGTTTGAGAAGCGTAGTGAAGGCATCGCAAAGGGCTCGTCACCCGTCAGCGCGGATACAGATCTCACCGTATGCGGCTCAATTGCTGGCCGTCAGCTCGAGTACAGGTCTCACCGTACTCGGCTCAATCACTAGCCGTCAGCTCGAGTACAGGTCTCACCGTACTCGGCTCAACTCATACTCTAGTTGCTGTGAAAGACTCGTCGCCAATCACAGACACTTGGAGTACACTCGATGATACTACGGAGGACTCGTCGCCCGTCAGCACGAGTACAGATCTCACCGTACTCGGCTCTCGCCGAAGTATCGACAGCTCGAATACAGTGTCCCATACCACCGTATTCGGCTCACGAGTTTGGTTGCGCAATGGTCACTACGGGGAGGCACAAGGCCCCAGCGTAGGCCGACAGCTCGACCACGGTGTCCCATACCACCATGCCCGGCTCATGCGACTTAGCGGATCTAGGTACCATGGTTAAACGGGGATCGCCACTGGTAAGTTTGGTACCCTAGGTTCAAGCAGTAGCGACCAAACAGGGTGAACACATAAGTACATTTCGGTTTACTTGACGAGCCTGACTAGCTCGAGCGCACCACAAGTTGAGCGATATGGGGCGCAAAAGCACTCCGTGTGGCCAACCACTATCGCTAACCGAAGTACGACTCGGGTTCGCCAGACACATCCTTTGTGGCGACATGAATCTCAGCCACAATCGCAAGTCTGGTACCGAATGTTTAGACTATATACATAGTCCCAAACTCAAACAGTTTTCATTGATAGCATGTGAAGTAAAGCATGATAAACAAGCAATGCAAGCATGTTAGTAGGCATGTTATAAAGCATGAAATAAAACATGAAGTAAAGCATGTTACAAAGCATGTTGTAAAGCATGTGGTGAAGCATGTAGTAAGGCACTATCCACAAGGGATACCATTACATACACATTACTGGTGAGTGGCTCTAGCAAACCACCCCATGGAGGGAAGCCTACTTGTCTCTAAGGGAGTCGGAAATCCCATATCAGTGCCTATCTAAGGCACTAGTACATAAACATGTACTCCTACAAGCATTTGCACAAACACTTAAAATACACTATTCCAACATACATGACGTATGTTAGCCAATTTCGTGTTAGGGCTGTCCCTTCGCCACGAGAGTATTTTACCCGTATATATCATAATCATACAGCAAATAATCATTACAATTACATTTCCAAAATCTGCACGTATGCGGAATTTCTAGAATACGCAATTTCAACATACATGACATTTACACACGGACATGTATTTTTGCGATTCCTTTCGCCAAACTAGCATTTTATCCACATATCATATAATCTAACATTAAATAAACATGTCAAACATTTTCACAAGAAAAATACGTATACGGTATTTCTACGTATATCTAGAGTATGTGAAATTCCATATTCTTCATCGCTAATCGAAACAGGAAACGGAAAGCACTTTGTACATGTGCATTTGCATGCAGATCATGAATCTATCATTATCTGACATTTAAAGCATTGAAAACCGTAACTTATACACTTAAAGTCCTCACCTCAGCCCTTGGAATTCCAACAAATCAGCAAGGGTGTTGGAGCTTCCGTATACAGGAGTTTCCTAGCCTAAAGAGCGGAACCGATTAGCTTTTGCATAACCTACCACTATCCAACCTCAAATCAGACCTAGGGTTAGGGTTTCTTACCTTCAAATGGGATGGACACCGCTGGAAAAACACCTGGAATAAGGCGGTGTAGGCCGTGTGATGAGTGGAAGCAGTAGGAGGAAGATCGGCTTCGAACTTCAAGCCCTTCTCTCTCTTTTCTCTCTCTCTCTCTCTAAGGGTTTGCTCCCAAATTCGTATGGCTGTGAGAGGGGCTGTTCTAAGCCCCTTTTATAGCCAAAATCATGTCCAAAATAGACTTAGGTTCAAGGGTGGCTGCATATGTAGGCAGTTTTTCACTTTCCAAGCTCAAAAGGTATGTTCTGGTGGCCCTCCTTGAGCCAAACGTCAGACTTAAGCTCACCATCTACGGATCTACGTGGGATTACGTTTTCGACTCGATCGGATTCCCAGATCGCACATGGCGGGCCACTTTCAGTTCAACGGTCAGTGGGCCACGATCAGAAATTCTGAGTACATGTAAATGTTCCTGAAATTTTTCTTAATCCGAGGGTGTAATTTGGTCTGATTCCGACGGTCAGGTTGCTTAATACTGACGCGCAACCAAAAGATGCCAGATCACTATTCCAGATATTTTTATTTGGATGGGAATAGTGTTTTTCACACTCCCACCCTCCGGATCGAAATAAATGGCCGTGGGATATCGGAATCACCTAATTTTTGAGATGATTGTCAAGCCTAGTGGGGCGGTCCTGGTTCCTTAGCTTCGTGTTAATCGGACTCCCGATGTGCGATCTAGACCTCATACGAAGTTTCGTTTCAGTCCCGAGAGCAGACGGGTAATGAGTTTGGCTCTAGACTTTAGGGTAACTTAGAGTCACTAATTCTACAAGTTTTGGGTCTTGCAGATCGTATTTAAAGCGATCCCAACAGATTTCATGGCTAACCGAGTTTAGTACTTAGTTAACTTTGTTAAATTTCTAAGGGATTTAATCCTACGTGATTTCTTGTCGAGGTGGTACTCGACCCAATGTACGGAAATTTACAGGTTGTTACAGACACAATAAAAGAAAATAATGTTTGACCCCTCGAACAGAATCAGGCAATCCCTGGTTCACATCGCTGTCTTTCTCAAAAAAAAAATCAGAAAATTCTTAAAAAGCCAAAAACACTGGATATTTCTGAAACACCAAAAAAATCATATACTTGTTAAAATCCAAAAAAAAAAAAAAAAAATCAGAAAATTTCCAAAAGCCAAAAACACTAGATATTTCCGAAATACCAAAAAAATCAAATATTTGTCAAAATCCAAAAACAACAAAAGTTGCTCAAAGCACAAAAACAATAGAAAATCTTTCAAAACCCACAAGCAATAATGTGCCAAATGCGTCTGTTACAACACTAGAGTTTAAAGTTGACTCATATGATTTCGATCTAGAGTTAGACTTCAAACTCATGGATTTGGATGGAGCCCACGATGAGGGAAAATGATGATCCGACTCTCGAGCTAGAGGATTTCCTCCGAAAGTTCAAGGCAAAGGCCAATGTCGTCACGGATGATTTTGAAATTGTGAACTTGGGATCCCTTAAGCTCTCTAGAACAATACATATTAAGAGATCCTCGCCTCCTGAATATAAGCAGACAATGACAAAATTCCTAAGACCCGGGGTTGTCTAACTTTGGGTTCTCCTATGAAGCCTTATCTAGATCGAATGAAGAGCTAGTCATACGCCATCTTCTATGAAGCCCAGAGTCAAGCCCATCAAGTAAAGCTGCCAAGATCATATCTGAAGTCCACGATGGAGTCCTACTGATGAACGATGAAGATAGACTATTGCAGCATGTCAGGAAGTGCTTCAAGCATTCGAAGCTCACATAACGGATCCATGTGCATGCTTCAAGTCTTTATAACCTGGCAACACTCTCGCCCTTCTTCATTATGGGCTGTAGACATCATCGAAAGAATGACCCCAAAGGCATCCAATGGTGATGAGTACATTCTCGTAGCAGACAAAAGCGGGCGCCAACAACATCCTACATCATCGGTGCGAATGAAGAGAGAAGTCAAGGAAAATGATTGGTGGTAAACTCGATGCAACTAACTACATCTCGCAGACATAAAGCACACAACGATCAGTAAGACCAACGACAAACAAGTCTAAAAGAAAGGTTAGCAACATGGTAACATTGTACATCTTATGATTGCGCCTACTAGATCTAAGGGGCAAGTCCAAGTCATCCTGGGATGATTCACTGATCGTTTGCGAATATTCTTCTGGGAGGTTCCCTTCATCTCACCATCATTAGGGGCAAAGATCTTCCAGAGCCCATCAACGCCGACAACGTGAATATCTATCATGGTTATTCCTACCTGACTATGTCAACAACCACAATCGTAAAGCTAAAATTAAACGACAAGAGGTTAGCATCCTGAGGTACATTCCATCATCATTCCTTCCTTCCAATAAGTGTTCCAAAAAAATAATGGGTTCCAAAAAAATAATGGGTTCAAAAATAAAGTTTTTTTAAAAAAATGAATGAATAAAGCGCGCAGTCCAAAAATTTTTTTTTTTTTAAAAAAAGAAAAAGAGTCGAACTCAATGAGTGAGAACACAAGTCACCAACCCATTTCCCATAAGAATAGTTTAACTCAATGTCAACAGTTTCACAATCGTGATTGAAGACAAAGTCAGGTAGCTCACCAATCGGCCGGCAATGAATGGAGTTTAGCCTCCCGCCTTTGTACAAGAAAAAGAGAAATCAAAAGAAAAGTAACGTGCCTAAGTAAAACGGGCGAGGTGAAAACCCGAAAAGGCGCCTCGAGTAAAAACAGCGGGCATGTAGCGGACTTGGTGAAAACCTGAACAGGCACCAAGGGTAAAAAAAGAGCACAGCTATTAAGTGGCAGGCAAGAGCAAAAACTCGGGACATGGTGAAAATCCTAAAGAACGCCATGGGCAAAAATGACGAGAAAGCCGGTCGTGGTAAAAACCTGAGAAGGTGCTACGGGCAAAAATGGCTAGAAAAAAAAAGTGCAGGAACAGAAAAAGCCAAGGTAATAAGCAAAGTGAAGAAGCACAAGAAAAATATAGGTCCCGGATCAGAATTCTGTCAGACTACCCAAATCCAAGGGGCGTGATCCTGGTATGTGCTACTCTCAGGGAACCGGGATCCCTTATAAACAACTCAGAATACCGGATTCAACATGGGCTGAGTTCAATGTTCTAATTCTACCATCTAAGCACAAGTTCAGACACAAGCAAACACCGACAAATTTGGCACAAACTAAAATTTTCATTCCTCAAAAAAAAAAAAAAAAAAAAAAAAAAAAAAAAAAAAAAAAAAAACATACATGCATATACAGGACAGCAGCCAACAAAGTCGGGGATCCACAAAGTCAAAGCCAAAGCCCTAGAGGCCCACATTTTAAAAGCCCAGAAGGCCCACATTTCAAAGCCCACAAGTTCAAAGCCCCAAAGGCCCACATTTCAAAGCCCACAAGGCCCATATTTCAAAGCTCACAAGGCCCGCATTTCTAAACCCACAAGGCCCACATGTCTAAAGCCCACCAAGCCCATTGTTCAAAGGCCCATGGGTCAAAGCCCATGTTTTCAAGCCCATATTTCCTACACCCACATTTCAAAGCCCACAAGGCCCATATTTCAAAGCCCACAAGGCCCACATATCCAAAGTAAGGCCCACTACACAAACTCGATTTCAAGGCCCATGGTCCTAGGCCCACATGTCCAAATTAGGCCCACATTCCCCAATTGCCCCATTAATTCATTAGTTGCGGCCATCTGACTACTCAATTCAGACCGTACAATAAAAACTGGACGATCTCGACCAACCATGAGATTGGATGGATTTTTCAAAAATCAAAAAATATTTTCAAACCATGAGTCCCATTAATTTATTAGTGGAGGCCATCTGTCAATTTATTATAATAAAAACCGGACGATCTCGACCACTCATGAGATCGGACGGATCTTTCAAAAATCTAAAATAAAAAATATATATTTTCAAATCATAAGTCCCATTAATTTCTTAGTGGAGGCCATCTGTCAATTTGGCAAATAAAAACCGAACGACGACGCCCACCCACGAGATCGAACGGATATTTTTCAAAAAATCAATCCCCAAGGAGTCTAGTTCAAAAGGGAATAGCTTTCAAACAAAATTTTTAAAAACGCACGCGGCACGCAGTACATTGAGGAATCTTCCATATTCTTCAGTTGCGGTCAGTGCAAACAACTAAATAAGATTCGATCCCTTCCGGTTACCCCAGAGGATGATCAAATTCGTACATGATACAAGTACGGTTGACCCGATCTCTATATCTGGACAATCGTACGAATGCTAGTAAAACTAAATGGATCTATCTCTGGAAAGAATAATCAAACTCAAAGTGACAACAATCCATTATAACCAAAGTATCAGAATCAGCAGATTGCATGGCAAAAGATTACCTGCACATACCCAGTCCGGGATGTTCAGAAAATTTGATCGAGTCCAAGTTGGCTAGTGAGTTCCTAGTAAGGCCGCACCAACGCACATGGTAGCTAACCATTTTGACGATCAAACAGAATGAATACTCTCAGGGTGATTACGTAACAAAGGAAATGACAGATCCAACAGTACAGGAATCCTCATAAAGCCGTACCAACGCGGAGAGGCCCTACTTTTCAGACTTACCCTCCAATGCTATTAACAATCTGACGTGAAAAGGTTATGATTGGTGACCCGTAATGTCGCACCAACGCGCAGGGACAATCACAACATTTTTCTCAACCCTCATGATATGTGCAAGTCACCTCCTTTCCAAACAGTCGACTGACAATGATACAATGACAGGCAACAGATTTGAATTACTACCCTTTCTGACCAGAAGGGTGGGGTGTCCACTAGCTTTGGCCTTCAGTTGCTCACAACATTGGCTAAAGAGGGGCATCTGTAGACACCCCACCCAAGCTAATATCTTGAGAAAGCTATGACAATCCGGGAACCGTTATTCAAACACCAATCAAACCAAAGCCATCACAAGCCATCATTCAAGCCAAAACATACCCAAACCTTCACCCACAATCAACCCATTTCTCGATCCATTTTTAGGTCACAATCGAGCCAAATTTGAGCCTTTTTTAAGCCAAATATCCAAAACGGACTTTGTTTCACTCTCAGGACCCAAAAAAGGACTCACCGGCCAAATTTCGGGAGAAACTATACCCGAGGTGGTAGTTTGACTACCGCCGGTGGTAGTCAAACTACCGCTTCCTCTAAAAAAATGTGCGTAGAGCCAGCCACATGAGTTTCGGACCAAACCCAGCCCGGGCGGTAGTTGGACTACCTCTGGCGGTAGTCGGACTACCACCAGCGGTACTCCGATTACTGCCACTCGCCGGTCGCGTGTGTCCTCCGAGCAAGAGCTGTCCCATGGCCCAAAAGTCAACTTTCCTTTAGAATTACCCCTCCAGCCAACCCTATTTACCCTTTTACCAATACCAAGAGCTAATGGGAGTGCGCCACGTGGCGTTTCTCTTCCCTCAACCAATCACCACTTGCCACCTCAGCTTTTACCCCTCTCAAACTCAGCATTACATCAATGCCATTGGAGAAGGCTATAAATAGCCCTCTACTCTTCACATTTCAAGAGACCTTCTCATCCAAGAGAGAGAGAGAGAGAGAGAGAGAGAGAGAGAGAGAGAGGGAGGAAGAGAGTGAAGGAAAGGGAAGGAGCTCCCAAGCCTCAAAATTTCTGATCTTTTGGCCACCCCCTAGCCCTTCCTCTTGACTTTTCCAACCCACAAGTCTTGTAACGACCCTAAAATAAATTACTTCTTTACATTAATTTTCAATACAAATAGGATGAACCATCCCCCACTTGAAACTAACATTTCAACTAATAACCACTAACTGACTTTCAACCACCCCATGATACTAACTAACACAACTAAGTAAGAACTAACTGTCTAACTACAATAACCAACACTAAAACTTCTAGTACAAGCTTCTACAAGAGTGGAAACAAGCTTAGAATGAATTATAAACTCTATTTGAGAACCGGACGACCTACACCTCACCACATGGAAATCAGGAATTTCCAAATAACAGCATCCATGGATAAATAGTGACCTTCCCAGGTCAATGGTCGGTGCTGATCACTCTAGATCAAGTCGTGGAGCCCATTTTGATAGATGCATGAACACAGATAGTGTGCTCACGCCACACACAACACCTAAATACTCGGTCAAAATTTCGTTGACCCGATAAAACTCACAAAAGCAACAAATGCAAAAGAAACTCTCCCCCCCGTCGCTGGCTCAACGCGGACCGTCCATTCGACGGTGTAAATGATCAATTTCTGAATAAAGTAACCAAATCCACACCGTCCATCTAATTCATTGGGTCCCACCAACCACGTCCACGTCGATATTACCCATTGAAAACTATCCTCTCCTCCTCTGTTAACAAACCAGCAAACAACACATGAGAATGATGCTGACGAGGATGAAGTGTCCACGTACGCCGCGCCTTCGACCAATCCGACCGATGAAAACGGGCGGACGGAGGCCACGTCCGCAGAGGAAGGCCAGTCAAATGTACAATTTCTGAAAATAATACCCTACGCGACAGAAAAGCGGAAGAAAAAAACTTCCGTTTCGGGTAAGGACAATCTCCGCCCTCCTCTAGCTTCGAGAAGCTTCTCCGGAGAAAATCCGGATCGTTCGTGCTAGGGCTATTCAAAAACTCGTAGCAACACCGAGAAATCGGCGAGACGCAACCATGTCTCGAACCGACCCCCGACTTAACAAATGCAGTAATCAACAGCCATTCCTTGACCCTGAAATGGGCCCACATCGTATTTAAGACGTATCAGGACCATCCATACGGTCCTGATCCGAAGATAAGCGGCCCATTACAGATTTGCCATTGTTAGCACTTCATCTTCCCAAATCGACTAAGAACCCATCATCTGCATGTATGGCCCATTCACCCATCCGAGACGTCCATCTTGTGGCACATCAGACCCAAAACCCATCTGTGAAGGACATCTAGACTCATGCACACGTTTCGCTACTTGAAATAATCCTGATGATGGTGTTCTCTCGAGCGGTTTGTGCTAACCGTGTGTTAATCCTTGTGATTAGCAAAGGATAGTTCCAGAAGCGGAATGGCTATAAAAGGGCCGGGAATTAGGGAAAATTCCAAGGGAAGCAAGAGAAAAGAAATGAAAAGAGAGAATGAGATCGTGGGCCTGTCTCTACTGGTGCAAGTTGCATGACCAGTTGCAACTCGACTTAGTGAGTGATCCGTCTGCTGTAAAGAGAACAAAGGGAGTGTAGTGAGATTCTGAGATAGAAAGAAGTTAGAGAGTGAGATTGAGGTTGAAACGGCTGCTGGAACCAGTTTGCAGCTGTCGTTCCCACTAATCTTGAGCCAACTAAAATCACACCACCGTCTGGCTGCTTCAACTGCTGGGAAGTCGGTCATCCCAAACCATCTATCGGTATCCCGAGTCAGGTATATTCTCGTCGCTTCCCCTCACTTAATGACAAACTTGTCGGTTCGGCTGACTGTGTCCACAATCACCTTGACCCACTTCCTAGCTGAGTAACTCAACTACACGTTCCAAAGTAACCAAGCTCTAATCTGACACCATGGTTGTGGTCGGATTGCTCCAATATAACCAAACCATCACTCACCAGAGCTCTACACCCACTCCGCCAACTATGTTCTCAGTTGCTTCCAACTCGGTCACGAGTTGCCGTGACTCAAAACCAAACGCTTGGGGGAAACCTTTGATTTGGACCAGTAGCTGTGGTCAATCTACCTCAAGCTCCAATCGGTGTTTGGAACCAAGATCGGGTGGCTCTGTTAGCTCAACTGTTCCACACCAATCTGCCTATGGATCCCGATTGTTTGAATTTCAAATCCCACCCAACTCGCTGCTGAGTTAACTCGCCCAGTTTTCCCCAATTGATCCGTCTCAGTGTTGATCCACTGATGTCAGATATCATCTGGGAACAAACTTCTGTTCATCAGACCCAAAGGGGTTAATAATCTTACACCAAAGACAACTACCTTGGGCCCTCACTCAGCTAAACTAGGATTGGGGAATCCGACCGAGTCAACTCAGCCGTGACTAACTGGATATCTGTAACCTCCCATCCAGGGCTATCTACCAGTTTAAAACCTTGTAGAATACTCACCTTCTGTTGATTTCAAATCAACCAAGTAATGACAATTTCAAGTAACACTTAGGCATTACAGGAACAGTGTCTAAAACTCAATTGCTGGGATAAGGAAGTTATAAACTCCCATTACAGGAAGAATCAAACTAGGTGGAACACTCATTCGAGGTGAGGAGCATCCCCCTATAGCTTCTTGCTTTCACAAATTTCCATGTGGATTAAATCTTTAATGTATAGAATTTTAGAAATTTATTAATTCCTAGCTATCTTGAATTTCATGAAGTAATTTGTCTTAATGCCACATTTCCTTATAATTATGTGTATGATGTATTGTCTTACAAACTCCATGCCACATTATGATTGTTTTCTTATGTTGAGAAAGGAAGGCTTTCATACTAGCTCATTTGTGAATTGTGAGACATTTCCTTCATGACTGTCTACGTTCTTTAAACTCTTATTTTATTACACATTGTGAGTAGTATGAAGCTTGAGCATGAGAAGAGTCCTTAAGGGACATAGAAAGACTCTTAGATAATCCGAATGATACGACCTCACTTGAACATTTACATAACTCTTGGTGAATCCTCCTTTGAATGTAAATCATGAAAATTCATATGGAATGCATGGTTGGATATTTGAAAGTTGAAGATCATCACTATTCTATCAAAGTAATGTATATATGTGTCATGGTGCATAACATCCACGCATTACATGTAAGTTTTTCCGAGTGTTCATCGTAAGTCACATCTTGTTAGGTTGTGCAAGGTTCTATTACCTAAGTTCGACCATCAGGTTATGTGTATTTACGCACTTTGGGCCGCTCTTTCATGAGGCTTTTCTGGGATTTTTATATCTCCTCGGGCATACCCCGAGTATTTTTTCAGGAGGTTGTCCTTGGGCGCACTCACCTTCATGGCCTTTTCCAGGTAGTCTACCTACCACGGGCGGTCTTTTATTTTGACAACTGAATTACATACCCAGATTTGTGACTTGAGCATATATTCATACATACATACATTCATTTATAATTTCATGATCAGTCTCCTTGTAATTTGAATATATTATATATGTATTTGTATTGCCCTGTGAATTATATATGAATTGTTAATCTATTTTGGAATGATGTGTTTTAGTTGAATCTATGAGGAAAATTCCCACTGAGTTTTCACTCACCCAATAGTGCGGTTGCACCAAATAGACGCAGGTATGACCGAGGAAAATGGTGTCTATGACGTCACTCCTGACGTAGTAGAAGAGGAGTACGGAGAGGAGAGCCAGTATGATGATGTAGCCGAGCCGCAGGAGCTCCACTAAACCCTTAGGATTTACTGCTTTCATTTCATGCTTTCAGACACTATTTTAGTTTGGTTTGCTCTGAGATTTGTAATTGAAAGTCTCCTGCCGTGGGACCTAGTGCTACTTACTATACCTCATACGTTCATTCACGCATGTTGAACTCCCTTGGTTACTTTATACCATGGTTATACCTTATTACTATGAATTGTGTCGATAGATAGATGAATGGTAGTTTCATTTCTTCACGTAACCCTCGGGTTCTCATACTCGGGTGAGCATCCTTGCGTTTCGAGAGCCAGGGTATTACAAGTTGGTATCAGAGAGAGAGTTTAGACAAACCTTGCCTTTGGGAAGGAGTTTGTACAAACTTTTTACAATCTACATTTAAGAATTTCCTGGGTGACCCTCTAAATTAGGAGCTGAACCTAGGAAAATTTTCCACTAAATTTAGGTTATTTTAAGAACTTAAAAACTCAAACATAGGCCCCCAGTATTTAATTCTTTAATTACATTGGGTTTTAGGTATATACACTTCCTCATGGCAACACCCTTATTTGACT
Source organism: Magnolia officinalis (assembly GCA_021015155.1). Classification (NCBI taxonomy): domain Eukaryota; kingdom Viridiplantae; phylum Streptophyta; class Magnoliopsida; order Magnoliales; family Magnoliaceae; genus Magnolia; species Magnolia officinalis. The sequence continues at coordinate 21,318,420 of JAJHSJ010000013.1, read as the reverse complement.
ACACGTAACTATAAAATATCTGTTTTCTAACTATCCAATATTCTATCTGTGATAGCATGGCTGAGACTTGACTTTCAACTTAGGTATGTACGTAAATCCCACATTTTTACAAAATTTAAGCTTCATTGTAATATTTTTCACAAGTGCAATGAAATGAAATATTCACTGTGTGAATGCTAGATGTAAACTATCGATGAGTCATTCTAGTCCAGTCATCATTTTTTTATATGTACCTTTTAAAGTAGGGACCCCTTTACATATATGGAATGACACTGGGCATGGGTCCTATTGAATTATAATATAAGGACGTCTAGAGCTGTTTGTACTGATAGACTACACAAACGTCAAATAGATCCGCCTCAATTGAGTGTAGTAATGGCCCTAACTCGCCTGAGGTAATGGTCAGCTACATAACCCTCACCTGCTAATTAAGATGGCAATGTGGATGGCGTGGGACTTACCTCTGTAACTGCGAGGACCTATTGAGAATTAGCTTGGATGTTATATCATGTGCCACGTCAGCACACTGATGGCCAGTAACTATTCCCTTTTGATAACATTAGGAAGCCATGTATAGGTGAATCCACGAGCAAAGCAGATGATGATGTGGACACCCACCCATCTCAAACACACGTAGCTGTAAACAGCCTACCCTTTAAACTTTTATGATAGCCTTGCAACTTTTATAACATATTAGAAATCTTTAATTTAGAAAACTGAAATTTTCAAACGTGAGTAGGCTTGAACCTTGTTAAAAGTCCCTGCTTTTCCTTTCACTCTTATGCTCATATATACTATCTACTGCTACCATAACTCACCCTACTTATAGGTGTTCCTAACTTAAATAGTATCCCAATTATTTCTATAAGCTTTTTACTTGGATGTGGAAATTGAAAGCTGGGATTACAGCCCCTTTATTACGGCCGCTTGGCACCCGACCCACTGGTAGTTATCACATGCTCTCTACCCTGCATGTCTTCAGTGCCTGAACATAAAAACAAAACTTAGGCTCTCATTTTATCTATCATTAACCTAGATTCAGGAACTAGAAATGTAGCCCCTCTAGAAAATTTCCTTACTTGAGAGAAAATTGTTAACCTAGAAGCATGGAAAACATAGGATCCCTTAAATTATGAGATACCTATAACAAACTGTATTATGGTGCGATAAATATAGAATGCTACACCCTAACATCATGTTCCTAACTACAGGATACGATGCCTCCAAAGACGCGATCCCAACAAGTGCAAGCATCTCTGATTATGCCACAAGACTCAGAAGAAACGGGTGGGGAAGCAAGTCCTATATACACCCCGACGCTCCCGATGCAATCCGAAGAACCTGACGCGGAGTCTAGGGCAAGGGCCGTTCCGACACCTCACCCAACTCATGCAGAGAGGACTTCATCGTTTGAGGCACAGAAGGGAGTCCCGAAACCAGACGCTTGGGAACAAATGGTTGCCTTGTTGGGCCAACAGCAGGCCTTCATGAGGGAATAGTAGGCCACCATGGCGGCCGTAGTGGAAGCACTATATCAGAGGCCTCATGTATCAGCATCGCGGTCAGTCGCAGGAAATGATGCCGATGTGTTCGAAAGATTCCAAAAGCTGCGACCTCCGACTTTTGCTGGGACAACCGATCCCATAGTGGCCTAGCATTGGCTGAAACGCATGCTGAAACTTATGGAGCCGTTGAGGTGTTCAAATGCACATAAGGTAACCCTCGCCACTTTCACGCTCGAATGGTGGGATTCTACGCGTAGGCTCGCTACAGCAGGTTATCTATGGACTTGGGAGAGATTCCAGACCAAGTTTAATGAGAAATATTTCCTAGAGTCGTTCCGAGACGAGAAGGTGTCTCAGTTTTTCAAGCTTGAGTAGGGGAATATGACGGTTGCGCAATACGAGGCCCACTTTGCTGAACTCTCTCGGTATGTGCCGACTATTGTTAGTGAAGAAAGGGTCAGGCTGAGGAAATTTAGAGATGGACTGCGACCGGGAATCAGGTCAAAATTGTGCTGCTTCGATTTTTCTCTATATGCGTAAGTGGTAGACAAGGCCACCAGGGTGGAGAAGGACGTAGACCAGATGTTGAAGGCTCGAACTCCGTTCAAGGATTCGAGTAACCGAGTCAGACCCGCTCCACCACCTCCTAGCCTCGCTGTGGTCGATAAGCTAGCCAGGACTTCTAAGTATCCAGGTATGCCGTGCAATTACTGTGGGAAGCCTGGGCATACCGCAAAGCTCTGCTTCAGGAGGGCACGTGATGAGGGCAACAAGTCTGGGCCACTAGCGATTCAGCCCCGCCCACCGCAGACTGTGGCTAGGCCACCTATCAGTAGCCGACCTTCATTTCAGAGACCAGCAGCTCTGCTACAGAACAGAGCCCCCACGGCTCGGGTATTCTCTATGTCCGTTGAAGAACGGGAGGGGGACACTCCACGAGTTGTCCAAGGTACGGCTTATATTCAAAATGTTCCAGTATTTATTCTATTTGATTCGGGTTCGACCATATCTCTTATTAGTTCATCTGTAGTTAAAGAACTGAACTTAGAATTGAAACCCCTGGAATGACCCTTGGTCATAGCATCTCCAATGGGAGGATTTATAGAAACTATAAGATTTTGCCCCGCATGCCTGGTCGTACTGGAAGGCCATAAGACTCGTATGAACTTAGTTGTGATGAAATTGAAACAGTTCGATATCATTATCGGTATGGACTGGCTTACCCAGGCTCATACAATACTGGACTGCCACACCCGAACGGTTACGATAACATTACCTGGGCAGTCACCCTTCACTGTACAAGGAAGGTGTCAATATGAGACCTATGAGGGTCTACGGGCACTGGAAGTGTCAGAATCAGCAGAGATCACCATTGATCAGATACGGGTGGTTAATGAATTCCCGGAAGTGTTTTAAGACATACCAGGGTTACCACCAAGGAGAGAGGTAGATTTTACCATTGACCTCCTACCCGGTACCACCCCGATATCCATGGCTCAATATAGAATGCCGCCCTATGAAATGGAAGAATTGCAGGTGCAGATCGATGAATTATTAGGGCAGGGATTCATCCGCCCTAGCGTATCTCCATGGGCACCAATGCTATTTGTGAAAAAGAAAGACGGATCGCAGCGCCTTTGTATCAACTATAAGAGATTGAATTAGGCTACAGTGAAGAATAAGTACCCCCTACCTCGTATTGACGACTTATTCGATCAGCTCAAGGGTGCCAAATACTTCTCGAAGGTCGATCTTAGGTCGAGGTATCATCAACTAAGGGTCAGAGAAGAAGACATTCCCAAGACAGCGTTCCACACTAGATATGGTATGAATTCTTAGTGATGCCGTTCGGGCTCACTAACGCGCCTGCGGTGTTTATGGATTTGATGAATCGGGTCTTTATGCCATACTTAGACCGATTTGTCATAGTCTTCATCGACGACATCCTGGTATATTCCAAGAGTCGTGAAGAGCATGAGGAGCACTTGAGAACTGTCCTGAAGACCCTCCAGGAAAGGCAGCTGTATGTAAAATTATTAAAATGTGACTTCTGGAGGGAAGAAGTAAAATTTCTGGGTCATGTCGTGAAGAAGGAAGGTATCGCGGTTGATCCAACCAAGGTCGAGGTTGTAGTAAAGTGGGAACGACCTGATACGGTCACAGAAGTCAGGAGCTTTTTGGGTATGGCTGGATATACCGGTGATTCATAAAGAAATTTTCTCGTATCGCTCGACCCCTAACCCAGTTGACTAAGAAGAATGTGAAATTCAATTGGAGCGCCGAAGCAGAGACATCCTTCCAGGAACTTAAAGAGAGACTCACCATTGCCCCCGTACTCACCTTCCAGAAGAAGAGGCCAAGTACGTGGTCTATAGTGATGCATCGCAGACAGGGCTTGGATGCGTACTCATGCAGAACGAGAAGGTGATTGCTTATGCTTCTAGGCAGCTGAAGAAACATGAAGAAAATTATCCTACCCACGACCTAGAACTCGCCGCAGTAGTCTTCGCCCTAAAGATTTGGAGGCACTACTTGTATGGGGAGGAATTCGAATTATTCTGCGACCATAAGAGTTTGAAGTATATTTTCACTCAGAAAGATCTGAACATGCGACAACGCTGGTGGATGGAAACGCTAAAGACTTCAAATTTGAAGTATCTTATCATCCTGGCAAGGTAAACCTCGTAGCTGATGCCTTGAGTCAGAAGAGGAATCACGAAGTTATGGCCGGTCTCATTATAAGAGAAGGTGAGATGATGGATTTCACCCAAGGCTTTGACGCGCAGCTTTCTTTCCAAGGACCGAGTATCTTAGTAGCTTCGTTAGTTATAGAACCAGCCCTAATCCGCCGTATCATCGAATCCCAAGACCAGGACGAAACACTAAAGAAGTTAAGGTTGAGATGCAAAAATGAAGGAATGCAGACTGGTATGTCAGTTCAGACGGTGGCCTAAGATATCGAGGTCGTATCTGTATACTGGCAGTGGCAGAAATAAAACAGGCAATACTGAACGAAGCGCATAAGTCCCGTCTGACCGTTCATCCTGGGAGTACAAAAATGTATTGTGACGTCAGGCGTCAATATTGGTGGGAAAATATGAAGCGGGATATTGTAAAATATGTTTCAAAATGTCTCACTTGCCAACAAGTGAAGGCAAAGCACTATAAGCCGCCAGGTCTTCTACAACCTTTGCCCCTCGCAGAATGGAAGTGGGACTGTATCAACATGCACTTCATCTCGGGACTTCCAAAGACACGTGGGAACCATTACTCCATTTGGGTGATAGTTGACAGACTCATCAAGTCAGCCCGGTTCCTCCCTATACGTGTAAATAATTCAGTTGATGAGTTGGCTAAGCTATACATTCGGGAGATTGTTCGTGCGTATGGTATTCAGCTGAAAATTGTGTCGAACCGCGATGTCAGGTTCACCTCCACATTCTGGAAGAGATTGCAAGAAGAATTGGGTACAGAGTTGAAATTCAGCACAACATTTCACCCCCAGACAGATGGTCAGACAGAAAGGGTGAATCAAGTGCTAGAAGACATGTTGAGGGCCTGTGTACTAGATTTCAAGGGTAGTTGGGATGAGCATATTCATCTCGCAGAATTTGCCTATCACAACAGTTTTCAAACCAGCATTGGTATGGCACATTCAAAGCTTTATACGGACGACCCTGTCGAGTGCCTCATTGCTGGGCTGAAATTAGAGAAAAGAGTTTGCTGGGACCAGAACTTGTCCAAGAGACTACTGAAAAGATTGACACAATCCGAAAGCGTCTACGTATGACTCAAAGAAGGCAAAAGAGTTATGCAGACAATTGTAGGCGAGATCTGGAATTTTTAGTCGGCGATCACGTGTTCTTGAAAATCTCTCCTATGAGGGGCGTCATGCGATTCGGGAAGAAAGCAAAGCTCTCCCCTCGATTCATTGGACCCTTCGAAATCATGGATAGGGTGGGAGCTGTTGCCTATCGCCTAGCCCTTCCACCAAAGTTCGCTAATGTTCATAATGTTTTCCACAAATCTATGTTGAAGAAATATGAACCGGACGCATCTCATATTATCAATTGGGTGGAGATCGAGTTGAATGATGATGCTAGCTACATCGAAGTACCTATTTGCATATTGGATCACAAGGAACAGATTCTGCGTACCAAAACCATTCCCTTAGTGAAGGTCCTTTGGTCACATCGCGGAGTCAAGGAAGCAACATGGGAGCGCCAAGCTAAAATGGAAGAAAAGTATCCACATCTTTTCAATGACCCCACTCAGGTACAATTTCAAGGACGAAATTCTATTTACGAGGGGAGATTGTAAAGACCCTAAAATAAATTCCTTCTTTACATTAATTTTCAATACAAATAGGATGAACCATCCCCCACTTGAAACTAACGTTTCAACTAATAACCACTAACTGACTTTAAACCACCCCATGATACTAACTAACACAATTAAGTAAGAACTAACTGTCTAACTATGATAACCAACATTAAAACTTCTAGTATAAGCTTCTATAAGAGTGGAAACAAGCTTAGAACGAATTAAAAACTCTATTTGGGAACCGGACGACCTACACCTCACCACATGGAAATCACGAATTTCCAAATAACAGCATCCATGGATAAATAGTGACCTTCTAAGGATAATGGTCGGTGCTGATCACTCTAGATCAAGTCGTGGAGCCCATTTTGATAGATGCATGAACACAGATAGTGTGCTCACACCGCACACAACACCTAAATACTCGGTCAAACTTCCGCTGACCCGATAAAACTCACAAAACCAACAAATTCAAAAGAAACTCTCCCGCCCGTCGCTGGCTTAACGCGGACCGTCCATTCGATGGTGTAAATGATCAATTTCTGAATAAAGTAACCGAATCCACACCGTCCATCTGATTCATTACGTCCCACCAACCACGTCCATGTCAATATTACCCATTGAAAACCATCCTCTCCTCCTTTATTAACAAACCAGCAAACAACACACAAGAATGATGGTGACGAGGATGAAGTGTCCACGTACGTCGCGCCTTCGACCAATCCCACCGATGAAAATGGGTGGACGGAGGCCACGTCCGCAGAGGAAGGCCGAGTCAGACCTACGATTTTCGAAAATAATACCCTACGCGACGGAAAAGCGGAAGAAAAAAACTTCTGTTTCGGGTAAGGACGATCTCCGCCCTCCTCTAGCTTCGAGAAGCTTCTCCGGAGAAAATCCGGATCATTCGTGCTAGGGCTGTTTAAAAACTCACAGCAACACCGAGAAATCGGTGAGACGCAGCCACGTCTCGAACCACCCCCAACTTAACAAATGCGGTAATCAACGGCCATTCCTTCACCATGAAATGGGCTCCACATCGTATTTAAGATGTATCAGGAACGTCCATACGGTCCTGATCTGAAGATAAGCGGCCCATTTCAGATTTGCCATTATTAGCACTTCATCTTCCCAAATCGACTGAGAAACCCACCATCTGCGTGTATGGCCCATTCACCCATCCGAGACGTCCATCTTGTGGCCCATCAGACCCGAAACCCATCCGTGAAGGACATCTAGACACATGCACACGTTCCGCTACTTAAAATAATCCTGATGATGGTGTTCTCTCGGCCGGTTTGTGCTAACCGTGTGTTAATCCTTGTGATTAGCAGAGGATAGTTCTAGAAGTGGAATGGCTATAAAAGGACCGAGAATTAGGGCAAATTCCAAGGGAAGCAAGAGAAAAGAAATGAAAAGAGAGAATGAGATCGTGGGCCTGTCTCTACTGGTGCGAGTTGCATGACCAGTTGCAACTTGACTCAGTGAGTGATCCGTCTGCTGTAAAGAGAACAAAGGGAGTGTAGCGAGATTTTGAGATAGAAAGAAGTTAGAGAGTGAGATTGAGGTTGAAACGACTGCTGGAACCAGTTTGCAGCTGCCATTCCAACTAATCTTGAGCCAACTGAAATCACACCACCGTCTGGCTGCTTCAACTGCTGGGAAGTCGGTCATCCCAAACCATCTATCGGTATCCCGAGTCAGGTATATTCTCGTCGCTTCCCCTCACTTAATGACAAACTTGTCGGTTCGGCTGACTGTGTCCACAGTCACCTTGACCCAGTTCCTAGCTGAGTAACTCAGCTACACGTTGCAAAGTAACCAAGCTCTAATCCGACACCATGGCTGTGGTCGGATTGCTCCAATATAACCAAACCATCACTCACCAGAGCTCTACACCCACTCCGCCAGCTACGTTCTCAGTTGCTTCCAACTCGGTCACGAGTTTCCGTGACTCAAAACCAAATGCCTGGGGGAAACCTTTGATTTGGACCAGCAGTTGTGGTCAATCTACCTCAAGCTCCAATTGGCGTTTGGAACCAAGATCGGGTGGCTCTATTAGCTCAACTGTTCCACACCGAGCTGCCTATGGATCCCGATTGTTTGAATTTCAAATCCCACCCAACTCGCTGCTGAGTTAACTCGCCCAGTTTTCCCCAATTAATCCATCTCAGTGTTGACCCACTGATGTCAGATATCATCTGGGAACAAACTTCTGTTCATCAGACCCAAAGGGGTTAATAATCTTACACTAAAGACAACTACCTTGGGCCCTCACTCAGCTAAACTAGGATTGGGGAAACCGACCGAGTCAACTAAGCCGTGACTCACTGGATATCTGTAACCTCCCATCAGGGCTGTCTACCAATCTAAAACCTTGTAGAATACTCACCTTCTGTTGATTTCAAATCAACCAAGTAATGATGATTTCAAGTAACACTTAGGCATTACAAGAATAGTGTCTAAAACTCAATTGCTGGGATAAGGAAGTTATAAACTCCCATTACAGGAAGAATCAAACCAGGTGGAACACTCATTGGAGGTGAGGAGCATCCCCTATAGCTTCTTCGTTTCAGAAATTGCCATGAGGATTAAATCTTTAATGTATAGAAATTTAGAAATTTATTAATTCCTAGCTATCTTGAATTTCATGAAGTAATTTGTCTTAATGCCACATTTCCTTATAATTATGTGTATGATGTATTGTCTTGCAAACTCCATGCCACATTATGACTGTTTTCTTATATTGAGAAAGGAAGGCTTTCATACTAGCTCATTTGTGAATTGTGAGACATTTCCTTCATGACTGTCTACGTTCTTTAAACTCTTATTTTATTACACATTGTGAGTAGTATGAAGCTTGAGCATGAGACGAGTCCTTAAGGGACATAGAAAGACTCTTAGATAATCCGAATGATACGACCTCACTTGAACATTTACATAACTCTCGGTGAATCCTCCTTTGAATATAAATCATGGAAGTTCATATGGAATGCATAGTTGGATATGTGAAAGTTGGAGATCATCACTATTCTATCAAAGTTATGTATATATGTGTCATGGTGCATAACATCCACGCATGACATGTAAGCTTTTCTGAGTGTTCATCGTGAGTCATATCTTGGTGGGTTGTGCAAGGTTCTATTACCTAAGTTCGACCATCAGGTTATGTGTATTTGCGCATTTTGGGCCGCTCTTTCATGAGGCTTTTCTGGAGTTTTTATACCTCCTCGGGCATACCCCGAGTATTTTTCCAGGAGGTTATCCTTGGGTGCACTCACCTTCATGGCCTTTTCCAGGTAGTCTACCTACCACGGGTGGTTTTTTATTTTGACAACTGGATTGCATACCCAGATTTGTGACTTGAGCATACATTTAGACATACATACATTCATTTATAATTTCATGATCAGTCTCCTTGTAATTTGAATATATTGTATATGTATTTGTATTGCCCTGTGAATTATATATGAATTGTTAATCTATTTTGGAATGATGTGTTTTGGTTGAATCTATGAGGGAAATTTCCACTGAGTTTTTACTCACCCAATAGAGCGGTTGCACCAAATAGACGCAGGTATGACCGAGGAAAATGGTGTCTATGACGTCACTCCTGGCGTAACAGAAGAGGAGTACGGAGAGGAGGGTCAGTATGATGATGTAGTCGAGCCGCAGGAGCTCCACTAAACACTTAGGATTTTGCTGCTTTCATTTCATGCTTTCAGACACTATTTTAGTTTGGTTTCCTCTGAGATTTGTAATTAAAAGTCCCCTGCTATGGGACCTAGTGCTACTTACTATACCTCATACGTTCATTCACGCATGTTAAACTCCCTTGGTTAGTTTATACCATGGTTATACCTTATTACTATGAATTGTGTCGATAGATAGATGAATGGTAGTTTTATTTCTTAACGTAACCCTCGGGTTCTCATACTCGGGCGAGCATCCTCGGGTTTCGAGAGCCAGGGTGTTACAAGTCTAGCCTAGATTGGTCATAGTTCGGTCCATGTCTTAGCCTACTCAAAATCAAGCCAAAGATGCATTCATTTTACATACAAGCATTCATCATGACATCTATTCCCTTCTTAACCCCCCTGCTTCTCTAGATCTCTAATGAACGTATGATCTGTGACTTGTCGTACATCAGATCTTGTCACGTCAGAAATTCCTAGTGATCTAGTCCACTTTTCTTTACATTTTTACATAAGCATCATTACATCTGCCTTCTAGACTCGTTGTTGGACGTATGCTCTGTAACTTGTCGAAATCTCGGATCTTTCTACATCAGAAATCCGCGTGTGTGCCTAGTCCCACCTCGACCACAGCATACATCATCTCTTGAGATTGGTTTACTACACTAAGTAGAAACTATACGTTTGTACGGGCAGAGAGGGTGCCTAACACCTTCCCTCTTTGTAATCGAGGTCCCTTACCCGGAATCCCGGATCGCAGACCAGGAGTCAATCTAAGGTAGGAGAGTCTTCGGATTTCTCCAACCTTACGTATTCCGCGGTTCTAGCCGATCGGGGGATTTTGAGATTATTCGGCTAGTGGTGACTCCAACATCAACGAATTAGCCTAATCACCCCCACCACCAAACCATAACATATAAATCAGCGTGGGCGTCGATTTTTCAGTGTCTACAGGATCAAAGTAAACTAAAACCAAAGCTTTATTCAAACTAAAATCAATAAATTATTTAACATTCAAACCATAAAACTTGAATCAAAGTAACCTGAAACCTTAAAAATAACTACAAGCTTCACCTCTTAGCCTTAGATAAGAGATTTAACCAACCATTGTCGTAGTTGAACTAAACTCAAATAAAACCATGAAAACTACACTAGAACTAAAAGATTGAAGAAGAAGAACATCTACGTGGAAGCTCTGTCACCTCTTGCTCTCTCTCTCTCAAACCCTAATTCTTGTTTAAAATTACCTAAATCGCCCATTTAAATAGGAAAATCCTGCATTGCCTTTGCACCAGCTTCAAATTTATGCACTTTGATTACGCTTCGGCCACACCGACGAGGGCCTTTAATTGCACTGAAGTCACACCGATTCGAGTTGAAGCTCATTCCGGTTATTAACGAATTTCTTCAATACATGCATTGAACTCTCTGTCTCCTTTCGGTCGGATCGAACCTACCTTCGATAAGACCAAACATACATTTGGTTACACTGAATGGTTGAGCCAAATCTACTATAGAAATCATTGTTTACTACTAGATTATTATTTGCACTTTTGGTCGGACCGAACATACCTTAAGTGGGACCGAACAATATGTTATTTCTTGTATTTGAATGTGCGATTTTTCAGACCTTTCTTCATCTTAGTACATGATTTCCATGGATCTTTGGCACTTAAATTCTTCAATTCTATCCGTCAAACATCCGATACTCCACTTGATCATTCTTGGAGCTTTAAATCATTACTTTAATCGCTTTTTTCGGCTTAGTTCTCCATATCATATTATGTAGCAAAACGTATGTAATTAGATAAACTTGGCACATATATACATATGAAACCAATGCACAATTGAGGGTAAATAGGCAATATTTCGTATTCAACACACCCCCAACCAATATTTTTCTAGTTCCAAGCAAAACATGCAAAAACTAAATCCAAATCCCAAATTCGAAACGTCTTGCAGAAGAACATTATTTTGTGTAATCCATAGCATATGTATGATAGAGTTCAAAGGCACAAGGATAAGATGTTGTCAGCCTAAATCCTAATATGATAAGTAAACAATTAAACCAAGTTCTCATTCATCAATCAACTAATAGAATGCATTCAAACATCAAGCTCCCAGTGTGCTCAGTGAATTTTAACTCATCATCAATAAAAGTTGGCCTTACCACTATAGGGTTAACTGTGATGATTACCTAGAAGCAATCAGATCAACACATGTCACTAATTCCGAACCCAACTCTCTTTTCACTTTTTTTTTAGCTTTTGATTTTCATCAATAACTTTCACACTATTACTGTTCTTCTTTTCTCTTTCATTTAAGCACATACAATAGGTGACCCTTTTCGATTCCACTATTTTTTTAATTGGCCCTTCTCTCTTTTTTTCTTTCTTTTTTTTAAAAAAAAATTTAAAAAAAAAATAATCAAGGTAAACAAAGATATCCAAAATTAGTTCCTAACACTTCTGACTAATAATCAAGTTAAAGCACTACGGGTTCAAGTTTACCTTAAAGACTATGAGTTAGATGTGAATTGTGAATTAGACTCAATTGATGTTTAAAACTTCCTATCAACCAATTCATTAAAGGAACTTATTAAAAAATTGACTAATTACTAGACTCCAGGCTTTCAAAAATTATATTGTATCCCATCATCCCATACCTAAGCACACGTAAAAAAATAATAATAATAAAAAACAAAAAATAAAAAAAAAATAAAAAAAAAATTCAATCTTCAAAAAGAGTTTTGAATTCTGAAAATTGAGTTTTTTCTTTTTTTTGTTTTTTTTTTTTTTTTTTTTTTTTTTTTGAAAAATTTGTTCAAAAATCAGAAAGATACTGACAATTCCACCGAATCTCACTCCCAACCTAATATCGACATTATCCTCAATATAAAAAGATATGCAATATATTATAACATGAGACAATGAAAATAAAAGAAGAGTAAGAGAGAGTGTCGAAGAATGATTAAAGTAATTACACGAATTCTCCATCAACTAAGGGGGGTTTCCAAGTCGCCAAACAAACAAAAATAATCTAAAAATAGCAAACCTAACCTAAGAAAGTGGTAGACAGATAGAGGGACCTCTATTAGACTAGAAGGCTAATCCTGGTAAACAAGATCTTTCAAAGGAAAGGACATGTCCTCTAAATCAAAGCTCTTTGCTAATGGCGTAAGGCGTCGACTGTTCACTTTAAAGATGTTGTCATTCGACGGATTCTTTATCTCGAAAGCCCCATGAAGATAAATTGTTTTCATTATAAAGGGGTCAGTCCATTGAGATCTCAATTTTTTTTAAGAAAGATGAAGTCTCGAATTATACAGAATGACTTTCTAACGTAGTTTAAGATATTTCTAAACGATGTTTTTATCATAAAACACCTTCATCTCACTACCAAAATGTAAGACCCGTATCCTAGCCCGTACTGTTCCGTCAACTCTCGCGATCCTTCCTAGCGAATTCTGGCAACCTGCGACATATAATCAAAGTTTACGATCGACACTAAGTCGTATCCTGTAGATTTGAGTCGGCTTAATTCGGAACTTGTATCATTGCGACAGCACCGTCGCTGCGGTTCCAACGCCGCGTCTTACGCACCGATCCGATACCCTGGCAGGAAGATGTGCGCCAGCGTTTATTTCGAAGAAACGCCACGCCTTTATAATCCTAAGAGAATCTCTACAACATGTTCCATCAATCAATCACTCAAATCAATCAATCAATCACATCATGTCAAGTACAAGAGCAACCCATGCTTTCTTTCTCCAAAAGTCAAGCAAACTCCAAAAGTTAACCAATCCATCACCTCACCCATCACTCACATCCATCACCCATCCATCACTCCCTCTCCCTTACATCCCATCTCTCCCTCTCTTTCTCTTCACACATTTTCTGAGCACCAAAGGAGTGCACGTCCATGCATTCTAAGAGAGAAATGTGATTTTGGTGGCCCACCTTCCCATCCCAAAAACCTCCATCCTAGCCATTCAAACCTCATCATCTTCCATCAAAGTGAAGCACAAGAAGACCGGCGTTCCAACGGACTAAGAAGATCGAACGGTGGGTGCTCTTATAGGCTAGTTTTCATATTTTTATGATGGGCCAAGTGAGGCCAACCGATCAATGGTGTGGATCTCACTTTGGACCCTAAGATGTGGCCGATGGGCCACCTTGATTATCACTTGATGTATGACTGAATGGAACGAAGGGCCCATAGTGCCGGGGTCCCTCCATCACACGTGTCCCACTCTCATTCTCTTTCTCTCTCCTCTCTTTTTATTTATTTATTTATTCTTTTTGTGTGTGATGAGGTGGCCGTGTGGCCCACTTGGATGGACCCCACCATGAAGCATGTATTAGATCCAATCCATTTGTAGGTGGGGCCCACTTTATAGGTGTGTATGTTCCACACCACTCATCATTTGGTGGCCCACGTGGGTAGCCCACCTGAAGTAAACAACAGTCCAGCATCCAGGGACGTTGGACGTTGAATTGAAAACACAAATATGAGCTTGATTCCTAAGCTTTGGAAGGGTGTTGTGCATGTAGGCCCCACCTTGATATATGTATTCAATCCATGCCATCTATTCTGTTCCCCAGCTCATTTTAGGTGTTGAACCGAAAAATAAATCGAATCCGAGGCTCTGGCGGGCCATAGCGTTGAAAACAGTTTCTCTACCATTGAAAACCACACTACCGTTTTTGTACCCCGAAACACGCCCAATATTGGGCTCGTTTGGTCTGTATTTAACCGTAAAAGGCAATGGGTGGGGTAGATTTTGTTGAAGCGGTCCCCATACACAAAAAACCGCAAGAAAATGTGATTTTTTTTTTAAAAAAAAAAAAAAAACAAAAACAAAATAGGCAGCAGCGCCTCTGCTGACGCACGCAGCAGCGTGCGCTAGCGTGAAACAGGCAGGGACCCACGACCCCGGCCATGGGCCTCACCATGATGTTTTTTCACCATCTAAATCATTCATTATGTGGACCACTTCCTGAAGTGGGCCCCCTCCGAAAATCAGGCCGATCCAATGCTCAGGTGGCCACAACATAGGAAACAGTGGGGCTGACCCTCTGCCATTGAAACCCTTGTTGGGTCCACAGAAGTTTTAGATCAAGATGAAATTTATTTTTACTCTTCATCCAGGTCTGCGTGACCTTATGGATGGGTTGGATGGCATATAAGCATTACGGTGGGCCCCACATGGGACCCACAGTGATGTGTGTGTTTGTCTCCCACCATCCAGGCGGACGGTGGAGCCAACTGTGATGTTTGTGTTATATTCCACCGTCCAGGGGGACGGTGGAACCCACCACGTGTGCGTGTGTGCGTGCATGTGTGTGTGCGTGATATATATGATGGTGGGCATTCATGGAACCCACCCATGATGCATGTGTTGCATCCAATCTATCCACCCATTTTGCAAGCTCCTTTTTTAGCATGAACTAATGAATGAATCAGATTCATGGTTCATGTGGATCCCCACCCTTGATGCATGGGTTGCATCCAAACCATCCAACCACTTGGCGAGCCTATCTTAACGGCTTGAGACTAAAAATAAGACAAACCTATAGTTTAAGTGGACCCCACCTTGGTATATATAAGGCCCAAGTGATTAGGCCCACCTTGCCATAATTATGGCCCATTGTTGAGGCTCACCTTGATGTGTATGAAGCCATTGTTGAGGCCCACATTGATATGAATGCAAGGCCCATGGGTTAAGGCCCATTGTGATATATTAGGGCCGTGGGTTGAGGCTCATTGTGATGTATTCAAGGCACAAGTTATGAGACCCGTTTGATGTATTAGAGGCCCATGGGTTGAGGCCCATTGTGATGTATTAGGGCCCATGAGTTGAGGCCATTGTGATGTATTTGGGGGCACATGGGTTGAGGCACGTTGTGATGTATTAGGGCCCGTGGGTTGAGGCCCATTGTGATGTATTCAAGGCCCAAGTTAAGAGGCCCGTTTGATGTATTGGAGGCCCGTGGGTTGAGGCCCATTGAGATGTATTCCCGACCCATTTGGCAAGGCCCATTGTGAGGTGTTTCCGACTCAAATGTTGTGGCCCATTGTGATATATTTTCAACCCATGTGATTAGACCCATCTTGATGTATTGGTGGCCCGTTTGATGTACCTGAGACCCATGAGACGTAGCCCATTGTGATGTATTTTCGTCCCATTTGGTAAAGCCCGTTTGATGTATTGGAGGCCCGTGGGTCAAGGCCCAATGGGATGTACATAAGGCCCATTAAATGTGATCCCACCGTGGGTTATGTAATGACATTTATGGCGGGCCATGCCTTGGGAGCAATGTTGGTTTGACGTCCACATTATAAGAATAATGTTGGTTAAATGTCTGCATTATGACTCTCTCTAGGGCCTATTGATAGGCACATACTTGTTGTGTGTAGGCCGTCTAGGCCCATCTGCATTGTAAGGATAGTTCATTACTTTATAACCTGCTTAGTATAATTTCATGACTCATGTCATACGCATCATATGTATGTTTGATATGAGTAGTGACTGATCATTGCATACGCCATTAGACAGACTATTTACGGGACTCCTTATGAGACAGAGTGCCCACATTATCGCGCCGTACGTGCAGGATTGCTGCATGACTGGATAGTGTGACTCATGCATCTCTCATATATGTGACCTGATCATTATACGCCCTAGCGACATCAGGGCCATGGCCTCTATAGGCACATCGTGGATGGCTTGATGGGACACCAGAAATATTTGGTTTTAACACTATGGGCACTTAGGATGTCCCTAGGTGAAAATTCCAGAACCTTCGAGGCCAGGAGTAGCCCCAACGTCTAGACCGAGTGAAACATGGTGCCCGAGTGCCGAATACCAGTAGGTCGGGTCTCCCACTGTGTCGTGGTCAGTTAGGAGGGGGTGTGGCCTTATCCGCCCGAGTGAGGGGGCTATAAGCTAGGCTGAGTATGACCAGCTCGTAAATGGGTCCGCTATCGACGAGCCGGGTAGGTATTGGCAGACTACTAGTCAGGTGGATAGTGAGGTCTATTCCGCTCGTTGGGCTGTGCAGCTAGGGAGGAGGCAGTCGGTGTCGAGTGTAATAAACCCCGGTGATTTCCCCAGAGAGCAACTGTACTGATATGTGGACTTATTGAGCAGGAATTGCATATCCATTCAATCATTCATTCACTATCCACTCAGGCTGGTGGTGCGTAACTATTTGTTACGTGTTCCATCACATGGCCAAGATTTCGGTTGGGCACGCGACTAACCTAAGATTAAGAGTTTACCACATGATGTCTGACTATCCAAATTTAGGTATGGGACTGGTTTGGATAGAAGTCCCTTGTGATGGACCCCATAGCCTATGATACTTCATACTATCACCCCAACTTCACAGCATGGTCATCTCATTCGGACCGCATATCACATTTCATCTGCAGTACTTAGCATTTTGGGTTACTATGTTTTTGTACTTATATGGCATAGATAAGGTTGATGGTATTCGTGGCTCGTCAGGATTTGCATATTGCATTGCATCCTCATCATCTGTTATTGTCTTATTATGTTTTGCATCGCATAGCCTTGGTACGGCTGATAGCACTCATGGACTTACCAGTATATTTCCGCTTACTCTGATATCATATGATTCATGATCTTGTCAGTATTTTCGCTTATTCCGATGATGTATGATTTATGGGCTTTATGGTATACTTGGCACTTATCTTGTGCACACACTTTCACCACCCTCTAAGCTTTTGTAAGCTTATGCATGATAGATACGTGAAGGTGGCGTTAGGTTGTAGCAGCGTTAAGCTTGGAGCGTGCAGCTATCCTCTGGAGCTTTGATTTCAATATATGTATTTCCCTTTCCATATTGTATTCGAATGATTATATTAGTGGATATATGATGATGATGTTGCCTTTATGATTTCGGTATACTTGTGGTTATGCTTCTTATGAGACAAATGTACGTTGGAAAATCCTACTTGTAGGATCCCAGAATCGGAATCTGACGTATGTACACTGGGGGCCGAGAATGGGGTACTACGGAGGCTGTCGGCACCGAGTTCGGCGATCGGGATTCCTGTGTATCCAATTTCGGGTTTGGAGCGTGACATAAAAAAAGGGGCAAAGGATTCAGACCACGTTACTTTTTTGCTACGGACATAAACCTTGGCTATTATTGCTACGGTTTTAATCTGTAGCTAAAAAGTTGAGACAACATTAATAATTAATAGTGTTGTATAGGGCTCTATGAGGCCTAAGAAAAAGTATATGTTCTATCTGAGCCGTCTATATATTTTTAAATATTACTTTAGAGGACGAACAAAAAAATCAGCTTGATCTAAGGCTTAAGTGGACCACACGGTAGGAAACATTGATATTAAATTACTGTTTCTTATTTTGGTGTGGTCTATTTTGGCCTTAAATATACTTAAAATTTTCCATCATAAAGTAAAATAATTTAATAAAATTATAGAGCGGAATGGATTAACGAAATACGTCATGGTGGGCCCCACGGATCCCCTGATCGCAGTTTTGCGTCCGTCCGTTAAATAAAACACGAAATTTGGGCGCGCGCTCAAACAGAGCCGCGCTCAAAACAGTCCTCTCTCTCTCTCTCTCTCTCTCTCTCTCTCTCTCTCTCTCTCTCTCTCTCTCTCTCCGTTCCCTATCAGAGCTTTGGGAAAGCTCTTCTTTCCCTAATCCTCTCTCTCCCTATCAATCCCTCCTCCATCTCTCTCATTCTCCTCCCTCTCTCTCTCTCTCCAATGCATCAGCCGTGAACGCCCTCCTCTCTCTCTCTCTCTCTCTCAGCCACACAGGTCGTGAACGCCCTCTTCTCTCTCTCTCTCTCTCTCTCTCTCTCTCTCTCTCTCTCTCTCTCTCTCTCTCTCTCTCTCTCTCTCGATTGAAGCAGCCGTGAATCTCCTACCCGAAGAAACACACGCCGTGAAGCTCCTCTCCATAGGTTTGATATCTTCTTCTATTTGTATCTCTTTTCCTGTCTTTCAGATTTGATATACGCGATGAAATGGCATGCTATATGTTTGTTGAAATGGCTGGATGATATTTATTATTATTATTATAATTATTATTATTATTATTATTATTATTATTATTATTATTATTTTTAATCTTCTTTAATATATACATGATTGGAGAGTTAATTTGAAATGGCATGCTATATGTTTGTTGAAATGGCTGGATGAGAAATCATATGATCACTATCCTAAAATGCTGGTAAACTGCCAGCATAGTTCAGGGCCGACTTTGAGGCACCCAATTAAGATAGCCGGAATCTCCTTCCCCAGATATTGTTTCTACCTGAGAGAACATTTTTTAAAAAATCTCTATTCCAATATTCTCTTTTTAATTTTTTTTTTTAAAGCAAGAAAACATAGTTCAGATATTGTTGAGTTCAGTGCTTCATTTCCATCGACAGCGGCAAGAGATTTCCTCTTCACACCAGGAAGCACTCTCAGTCCAGCATATAAACCAGGCATGCATGGTTGTGTTTCCATTTCACCACAATCACCAGAAATGTTCCGTGTGCTGCAACTGTTGGATTGAGTTATTCTGTACATATGCTCAACAAATTCATCAATGAGAATAGGCCAAGCACCTTTAGGGTCATATCCTTCAAGATCCTCATGTATGCATCTGCTAAATGGTAGAAGCTGTTGCCAAGTGTCCTCAGAAATATTATGCCGATGATGTTTCTCGACAAATTCACACCATTGGTTAAGAAGTCGAAACCTTCCTGTCAAAACTAATCTCCACACAGCTACAACCCTTCTTACACCGATGTTCTTTTGCCCATTTTCACGGCAAATGAAACACAAACCCATAGAAACATCATATTTGGGCCAAGTCCCATCTCTTTTCTAGATTGGGATCCTTAATTGTCTTATCTGGGTCTAAAACTGAGTTGACTTGGATGAGTAGACTCAGTATAGGATGAGATTGATGCAATGTGAAAATGGTTATCTGATCGATTCTGAAAATGAAAAGAGAAGTCTGATCAGGCTTACATCACATATGTCATCTCCAATCCATTAGTACCATGCTTGGTTTGTTTGTTTGTTTGTTTGTTTGTTTTTTTAAATCCACAATGACTTGGATTGAGTTTCATGGCCCATGTGGAGAAAATCCCGACACTTGAGCATGGCTTTGGTGATGTAATGTTTACACAGGAGATTTTTGCAGTCTTTGCTATCAACACATTTGCTAGGATATTAGTAATTAACAGCCTGTTCAACAAGGTGACAACCAAAATGTATGTTAGGGATCTACTGTCTTTGAAAGTTTTGGTTAGGAGGTTTTTGGAGTCATGCATATTGAAGAACATTATAATTTTCCTAATGATGTTAGCAGCTGTGTGGACAGTAAGGATTTCTTTTAATTAGCTCTAGAGAAGAAAGAGGTATAATGTGATGCTCAACCAGGTAGGTGGCACCCACCTTTAAGTAACCTAAGTTGTTCATCTGGTGCGACCAATCATGGGATTGGCCATGCCTTAAGAAGTCCCCTTTCAGATGATCCTAGCCATCTGATGAAAATGGAGAACTATGATTTTTAGTCTATATTTAGCAGGGGCCACATCAGACGGTTACGATCATCTAAAGGGAAAGATTTTTTGTGTATCTCCCACTCACCATGAATGATTTGAATTGCTTGAAGGTGAGTCCTGCTCATGCAATTTGATGGGCCAAACAAAACCTTGAATTTGATTGAGCATTGTATATTTCGTTGACCAAGGTGTACTTGTATTATGCATCTCTGCCGAACACCAAGATATTTTCTGTAGTTCCTACACAATTTCATCATTATTATTGTTATTGTTATTGTTATTATTATTTTGAAGAACATAGTATGTACACCTTTTGTTGGAGGCAACTCATGGAAGTAAACTGCTTTTCAGGTGAAGGCAAGCATTGTTTTGATTGAGACTGCAGAAGTTCAGAAAGGAATTATAGAGCTTGTGTCAAGACACGTAATTAAGAAGCTTGTTATGGAAGCAGCACCAGACAAGTAAGTATTTTTTCCTTGGACAATATCAACCTGAATATGATTTTACTCTGAAGGACTTTCCACTCATATGGATTTGGCAAGTGAATCACTTGATGTAACCTTGTGACTTTTGGGATATAACTCAAATGCATGAAGCTGTTAAATAAAAAAGAGAATAACCAAATTATGTTTCTGCTTTTGTGGGTATAGACACCAAACAATAATAGTTATTTCACAAATACTCAGAACCAGCACTGTCCTTCTTTACATCATTTACAGAACTTCAAGATAATTGTCCGTGTCTATGCACATGGGCGAAACTTTGTTTAAATGTTCACATTTGATATCAGCATCTTTAACATAAATTATCAATGGCTGGCAATTCAAAGAAAAAAAATGAATATACAAATAACTGTATAAATGAATCATGTTGTTTGATTCCTTAGGAGCATGTGCAAAGTCACGAACATGAATATGGGGTGTAAATCTACCATGGAGAAATGCCATGGGTATTCACACAGAGAGATGGAAGAGGTGAATAGCAGGACACGTGCTCATGTGGTACATTTGTGTGACAATCATTAGGCAGGGCCAATGGTTACCATGCCTTGAGTCATAAATCAAGCCAATCCAGTCATCAGGTGGTCATACTTGCTTGAGGAAAATGGATGGTTAAGAAAGAAACCACCAACCACCTATATTTAGCATACATGTAGGGGTATCTTGCACGCATGTTCCACTTTGGTATGTGTGTTGCAATTCACCTCTTCATTCTCTCCTCTCATGAACGATTTTAGCATTTCTCCATATACACTAAAAGAAACATGTAATTGTCTAAGTCTTTTATCCACAGAATGTATCGAGAGAGTTTTCTAAGGCAAGTTACCCCAAAGAGTGTCACGAGACCCGTTCACAAGTCACTTGTTGTGCATAGTAAGGATCTTAGACAAGCAGAACAACATTTATACAACCATCATTCTCTGGATTATTTGTAACTTGAGCATATTTCCATGCATCCATCAGTGAAATTGAAATTTAGTTCCCAAGGAATGAGATAAGGATACAAGGAATTGAAATTTATACAACCATCATTCTCTGAATTTTTTTTTTTTTTTTTTTTGTCAAGTCTATATTATAATCATGATATATATAAATTAGTTAATGAGAGGGATTCTTTTGATTATCTTTGAGAACTTAAGATTGGACTCATCATCCACTGGTGGAGGGAGAGTTAGGGGTTGTGAATCTTAGTACTCCATTAGCCATGATCACTTATAGAGAGTTTAGATCAATTGATTAGACTGTCTAACTAAACTAATGCAATTAAAAGTACTTGATCATTCCTAAACTTATAACCTAAACTTAAACCTAAACCCAAACCTATAACCTATAACCTACCTATAACCTACCCAAACCTAAACCTAAACATATAACCTAAACCTATAACCTATAACCTAAATCTAAACCTATACCTAAACCTATTCTCAAATCCCTAAACCTAAACCTAAACCTATAACTTAAACCTAAACCTAAACCTATTCTCAAATCCCTAAACCTAAACCTAAACCCTAAACCTAAACCCAAACCCGAACCCGAACCCAAACCTGAATTCCTAAACCTATAACCTAAACCTAAACCTAAACCTATAACCCACCTATAACCTAAACCTAAACCTTAACCTAAACCTAAACCTAAACCTAAACCCGAAATTGAAATTTAGTTCCCAAGGAATGAGAACCTATAACCTAAACCTAACCTACACCTAAACCCAAACCTATAACCTAAACCTTAACCCGAAATCTTGCATAGATTAAACAATCCATGATTGCGACTTGAGGAAAAGTTGAGGTGTATTGTTGTCTCCAGTCAAGTCATTAATTTTGTTTGAGGTAAATTTGTGTTTGGATTCTTGTTTGTTGTAGTTTGATGCAAGATAGGTGTTTATTACCTAGGAGTTTTTTAGGATGTTCCGGTGTCTTCTCAGCCATGGACTACAAGCATGTTGTTATTGTTGGGCATTAGTAATCTCTTTTAGCCATGTAGTGGTGTCGTGGTTATAATTGAAGATAGTTGTATAGCCTTCTTGACCTTAGGTAGTAAGGATCCTTAGAGTCTTTGTCCCCAATGTTGATCATTCTTAATTCTTTCCATTAAGTCATGCATGAAATGCTTGATACAAACCCATGAACATGCCATGCTAGAGGTCGACCCCACATGTGTCAAAATGGCATTTATGTCCAACATATGAGCGGTGACCCACACAGCACCGGTGAGTAGGCAATCCAGGTCCCATGTGATATGCCCATGAAAATTTTAAGCTATTCAGAGACTAAACTCCAATGATAGTCATAGATGCATGTGTTTAGAATTAGATCCGTGAATGGGTGAAAAATAATAATAATAAATTTTTATTTTTTTTATAAGGTGCAGGTTCAAAATGAACCCCGTGGTTAATCAGGATCCGACTATAACAGATAGGGAGTGGATGACACTAAGTTTTTCAAACCCTCGTTTTATTTCTGGAATCAAAAGCTTTGTGAAGTTTGCACGAGAACACCTTCCTGGTAGAGAAACCGTTCATTGTCCATGCGCCACTTGCAGATATTTACGATTACTGGTTTCTTATGATGATTTGGAAATACATCTAATGAAAAATGGATTCGACTCAAGCTATAGGGTTTGGGACAAGCATGGTGAGCATGTATCACTTAAGCGTACTGAATATGCATCAAGTTCCCAACAATACCACAATGTCCTGAACTTAAATGAGGTTCACAACGCGATTGTTCAAGAACTCGGTGGTAATAACCTAGATGAAGTTGTACAAGATGAGCCGAATGTGACCCCTGTAGTCGAAGGCGTCTTTGGGGAAAATGAAACTGATGAGTTTGAAGAAAATCTACGAGACGCAATGACTGAGCTATACCTACGGGCCCAAGATTTCACCATGCTGACTTTTGTTGTACAACTTTTCAAATTAAAGGTGAACCATGGATGGAGTGAAAAAAGCTTTACAGAGCTCATTCAACTATTAAAGAATGTGTTACCTTCCGGTAACAAGGCCCCTACTAATACATACCAAGCGAAGAAGATCATTACAAAGTTGGGTCTTAATTATGTGAAGATTCATGCTTGTCCAAATGATTGTATCTTGTACTGGAAAGAGAACAAGATGAAAACCAGTTGTCCAACTTGTAAAGCTCCTAGGTTCAAGCTAGAAATGAATGTTGAGAAAAAACAATCTAGAGTACCTGTGAAGGTGTTAAGGTATTTTCCATTAACACCAAGGCTATAAAGAATGTTCAGTGTGCCATGGTTAGCGAAAGAAATGTCCTGGCACTCAACCAGAAAATTACAACCTGAAAAGATAGAGCATCCGGCTGATTTTATTGCATGGAAGAATCTCGATGAGAAGTATATGGATTTTTCAGCTGAGCCTCGCAATGTTCGATTAGGCCTGGCTACAGATGAGTTTAACCCATTCGGTGCTTTCACTACAGCTCATAGTTCATGGCTCGTTATGTGTGTGACGTACAACCTTCCACCAAAGCTTTGCATGAAACCTCAGTTTACTATGTTGACTTTGCTCATTGAGGGACCACAACAACCAGGTAAGGATATTGATGTTTATTTACGACCACTGATTGATGAATTGCAAGACTTATGGCATAAAGGGGTCACAACGCTTGATGCATATTATAAAAATAAATTCAAGATGCATGCCGTTTTGCTCTGGACAATCCATGACTTTCC
Organism: Magnolia officinalis; assembly: GCA_021015155.1. Classification (NCBI taxonomy): domain Eukaryota; kingdom Viridiplantae; phylum Streptophyta; class Magnoliopsida; order Magnoliales; family Magnoliaceae; genus Magnolia; species Magnolia officinalis. Next base: position 21,294,133 of record JAJHSJ010000013.1, on the reverse strand, counting down.
AGCATATGGTAATGTTTCTGGTTGTAGGACCAAGGGTAAGTATGGTTGTCCTGTATGTGGTCCCAATACAGATTCCTTGCAACTCCAATATGGAAAGAAACATGTTTATATGGGTCACAGATGATGGTTGCCAATGTCAGACCAGGCAAGGAAGGACACAAGTGCTGACACATTCACTAAGAAAGTGGAGATACGACGTCAACCCATTCGTCTGGACGGGATTGAGGTCAAAATACAGACTGCGAACCTGCATATGCAATGAGGGAAGACTGAGAAAAGGAATATGAGGGGTATTGATGGAGGTCGACAAGAGCTAACGGGTGATGTTGAATCACCGTGGTTCTTCAAACGGTCTACATATATTATTTGATCTGGAGTATTGGAAATATATTCCAGTGAGTCACAACCTTGATGTTATACATGTCGAGAAAAATATATGTGAAATCCTTATCGCCTTGTTGTTGAACACACCTGACAAGACCAATGATGATGCTAATGCATGCAGGGACCTGAAACAGTTGGGAATTAAGAAGCATCTATGGTTAAAAAAGAGCAATGGCAAGATGATTTAGAAACAAGGTCCTTTTTGTTTAAGAAAAGAAGAGAAAAAGCTTTTCATCCAGACTTTGCATGACCTATGTGTTCCAATCAGTTTTAGTGCGAATTGGAAGACCATCAAAGGGAGATTGCGTGGATTTAAAGGGAATGAAGTCTCATTCTTACCATGTGTTGATGTAACATTTGCTCCTAGTTCTCATCCATCATGTATTCAGGGATAGGAAGGTCATTCATCCTATAATTATAAGCTTTCGCACCTTCTTTAATGCCTTGTGCTCAACAATAGTAGACGTTCAAACGCTCCTCACTCTTGAGAGGGGTATGGCTAGAACATTATGTCAGCTTGAGATTATATGCCCTCCATCTATATTTGTCGTGATGATGCATCTGTCAATCCACTTGGCTTACGAGGCTCGCATATGTGGTCCTGTATACTATCGATGGATGTATCCATTCGAAAGGTACACTATAAGTTTAGTAAGAATAATCCGGCTTAACATCTACGATTGTATGTATTTGTAATGTATCATTATCTTTGTCAGGTTCATGAAGACATTCAAGGCCTATGTCCATAACAAGATGCGACTTGAGGGTTGCATTGCAGAACAATATATCCAAGAGGAGACAATTATATATTGCAACCAATACAAAAGAAAACAAAAAACAAGCCTCTTGGAAAAATTGGAAAAACGGTTTGATGGAGTCATTTCAGGACTATAAAAGTTGCAAGATGTCGTTGATGACGATAACAATGATGACGATGTTGGTCCAATAGGTTCAGGTCAAAGTGTTATCCTAACGGGTGTCGAATACGAACAGGCTCGTACATGGGTACTAAAGAGTTATCCCAGCTATGATGTGTGGGAAGGGTATGCACAATTAGCTCATTTGTATATATCTTCTTTACTTTATGCGATTTTAATATAACAATGGTATCAAATAACGCGTAGGAAGCACAAATATTTCTTGCAGCGATGTTACAGGAGGACCAACAGGGTGCTTAACGAGGATGAATTCATACCTTGGTTGAAGAGGCAACCAGAGTTTAGCGAATCTGACGATAAAGAATTTAAAGATATAGTGAGAGGACCTCTAGCTTTTTGTACTCAATACAATAAGTATTGTATTAATGGTTTTCTCTTTGTCACTAAGGACTATGAGGAGAATAAAATGAATCAAAACAGTGGGGTTATGACAGAGGGTATGACCACCTTCCGATCTAGTACTAAGGATATGATACAGTGGATGAAAATCAACCTTACTATGGAGTCCTTCGTAGAATTGTCCAATTGGAGTATAGAACAGGGTACAAGCCCATCTTATTTAAGTATGATTGGGTGAAGGTGACGCATCATGGTGTTTCTTTTGATGTCGAAGCGAATCTGAGATTAGTAAATTTGTCCATTCTTTATAGTTCAAACAAATTAGGTGACGAGCCATTCATTCTTGCGGAGCATGCCACGCAAGTTTTCTACTCCAGAGATCCAAAAAATCCTGAATGGCATGTGGTATTGGAGGTTCCAAAAAAAGATTTTTATCAAAGAAGAGACATGCCATTTATCGAAACGATTTAAGGATGTAACTGATGTTGATGCAGGACCTAATCTCACCTCATTAGTAATTGTTGATGAGTTGATATTCAATGAACCTGAAGACATCAGTGTTGTAGTCGAGAAAATAAAGAAAAGAAAGCGAGCAAGGAGAATCTCTTGAATTGTTTATATTTTCTAAGCATGTAACAATATGATATTTATTGGAGGAAATCCAATCAAGGTATGGATAATGTAGTGAATTATTTGTACTTCATCTGTTATCCAAATTATTGTATTAATCATTAGTGTTTTTATTTTATTTTATTTTAATTTAAACAGGCACATGTATTCACAACCAGAGGCATTGGGTGTGCACTTGACCGAGACTACAGATGCGAGCAAAACCAAATGTAATATGATAGTTCTCCTTAATTAGATATGTAAATTTCATTTTTCTTACATATTGGCGGTAATCAACGATGTGTATATATAACTGTTATTCTTTTTATGTTGTTGTGTCAGCTTCTTCTTCTTCGTCTAGAAAGAAAGGTCCTACTAGGGGTGTTTTTTAACATGAGCAACCTGATAAGGAAAAAGTCCTAAAGACGAATGAATTCGGGCAACCGAATGAGGATTGTCCTGAACAAAAGCAATTTGCAACGCATATCGGTATCCTCACCCGTACTCATATCCCGATCATATACCAGGACATTCTTCAGGTGCCTCATGCACACATTCAAATGATTATAGAGTCATTGTCAAAACCTATAACCTAAACCAAAACCAAAACCTATAACCTAAACCTGAACCCATTCTCAAATCCTATAACCTATAACCTAAACCCGAACCTGAATCCCTAAACCTTAACCTAAACATATAACCTATAACCTATAACCTATAACCTAAGCCTATACCTAAACCTAAAACCTAAACCTAAACCTATAACCTATAACCTAAACCCTATAACCTAAACTTATATTCTAAACCTATTCTCAAATCCTAAAACCTATAACCTAAACCTTAACCTAAACCTATAACCTAAACTTATAACCTAAACCTATTCTCAAATCCCTAAACCTAAACCTACACCTAATCCTAATCTCAACTCCCTAACCTAAACCTAAATCTAAACTTGAAAACCCAAACCTAAACCTAATCCCGAACCCGAACCCGATTTCATAAACCTAAACCTTAACCTATAACCTATACTTATAACCTTAACCTAAACATATTCTCAAATCCCAAAACCTATACCTATAACCCAAACCTAAACTCGATCCCGAACCCGAATTCGATTTCCTAAACCTAAACCTTAACATATTCTCAATTCCCTAAAGCTATAACCTAAAACTTAAACCTAAACTTATACCTATAACCTAAACCTAAACCTAAAACCTAAATGTATTCTCAAGTCCCTAAACCAAAACCTACACCTAATCTTAATCTCAACTACTTAACCTAAACCTAAACTTGAAAACCCAAACCCAAACCCGATCCCAAAACCTATAACCTAAACCAAAACCTATAACCTAAACCAAAACCAAAACCTATAACCTAAACCCGAACCCATTCTCAAATCCCAAAACCTATAACCTAAACCTAAACCTTAACCTAAATCAAAACCTATAACCTAAACGCGAACCCATTCTCAAAGCCGATAAAACCTAACCGAAAAAGAAAAAAAAAACCGAAACCGAAAAACGATAAACCTAAAAAAAAAACCTAAAAGAAACCAAAACCTAGAACATAACCTAAACCTAAAAAAAAAAAAAACTAAACCAAAACCAAAACCTAAACTTAAAAACCGATAACCTAAACCAAAACTATAACAAAACCTAAAACAAAAACCTATAACCGAAACCAAAACCCATTCTCAAATCCCAAAACCTAAACCTAAACCGAAACCTTACCATAAACCTATAACATATAACCTAAACCTAAATCAAAACCCATAACCTAAACCCGAACCCATTCTCAAATCCTATAACCTATAACTTAAACCTAAACCTAAAACCTAAAACCTAAACCAAAACCTATAACCTAAACCAAAACCAAAACCTATAACCTAAACCCGAACCTTAACATAAACCTATAACCTATAACCTAAACCAAAACCTATAACCTAAACCTAAATCAAAACTTATAACCTAAACCCGAACCCATTCTCAAATCCTATAACCTATAACCTAAACCCGAACCCAAATCCGAACCCGAATCCCTAAACCTTAACCTAAACATATAACCTATAACCTATAACCTAAGCTTATACCTAAACCTAAAACCTAAACCTAAACCTAAACCTATAACTTAAACCTAAACCTATAACCTATAACCTAAACCCTATAACCTAAACCTAAACATTAACTTAAACCTATAACCTAAACTTATAACCTAAACTTATAACCTAAACCTATTCTCGAATCCTAAAACCTATAACCTACCTTAACCTAAACTTATAACCTAAACCTATTCTCAAATCCCAAAACCTATAACCTAAACCTAAACCTTAACCTATAACCCAACCTAAACCTATACTTATAACCTAAAACTATTCTTAAATCCCAAAACCCATAACCTGAACCTAAACCTTAACCTAAACTTATAACCTATAACCTAAACCAAAACCTATAACTTAAACCCGAACCCAAACCCGACCCTGAACCCGAATCCCTAAACCTTAACTTATAACCCAACCTAAACCTATACTTATAACCTAAACCTATTCTCAAATCCCAAAACCTATAACCTAAACCTAAACCTTAACCTATAACCCAAACTAAACCTATACTTATAACCTAAACCTAAAACCTAAATGTATTCTCAAATCCCTAAACCTAAACCTACACCTAATCCTAATCTCAACTACTTAACCTAAACCTAAACTTGAAAACCCAAACCTAAAGTCGAACCCAAACCCAATTTTCTAAACCTAAACCTTAACCTATTCTCAATTCCCTAAAGCTATAACCTATATAACCTATAACCTATAACCTAAACCTACACCTTAACCTAAACCTATAACCTAAACCTAAACCTATAACCTAAAACCTAAACCTAAAACCTAAACCTAAACCAAAACCTATAACCTTAACCTATAACCTAAAACCTAAACCTAAACCTAAACCTAAACCAAAACCTATAACCTTAACCTAAACCGAAAACCTAAATGTATTCTCAAATCCTTAAACCTAAACCTACACCTAATCCTAATCTCAACACCTTAACCTAAACCTAAACTTGAAAACCCAAACTAAACCCGATCTCAAACCCGAACCCGATTTCCTAAACCTAAACCTTAACCTATTCTCAATTCCTTAAAGCTAAACCCTAAACATATAACCTAAACCTAAACCTATAACCTAAACCTAAACCTAAACCTATAGCCTAAACTTATAAGCTTAACCTAAACCTAAACCTAAAACTTAAATGTATTCTCAAATTCCTAAACCTAAACCTACACTTTTAGGTAGGAGAAGTTTACTTTTTATAGTAAGCCACATATTTTAATGTGTTTGATCGGAGTTTTGAGTTTAAAAGTCCATCCTAGGTTTGAACACATTACTCATGTTGGATTTTACCATAGTTTAGAAGATTTGTACGTACATTTTTATTTCTTCATATATAAGTGTTTTTTTTTTTTTTGTCTTTCTTCCTTTTGAGATGTGTACAAAGGCATGCTTGTTTGATTGTGTCTACAAATGTTGTTTTATACAGGCTGACAAGCTAAAGAAGTCAGTGGAGGATGAAATTCATTTTCTTAAGGGAAGGGTTTCAGAACTTGAAAGTGATCGTGTCGAAGTCCACAAAAGTTACATCTGCAGTTTTAAGGAAAGAAGAAGCTCTATCTTCTGCATTTGCTGAAATTAAACATCTGAAGGAAGAAAATTTTATAAAAATGTGAGCATTAGTTGAAGTTTATTTGTTCCTATGGACATGAGGGCACGCCTTAGTTGTAATTCTTATGATAGGTTGAGTAAAGTGAAGTATTGTTTATTTAGAAATGTTTATTTAGAAATGTGAATGTAGGACGCATTGTATGATTTGACTGTTATTTATGCATCGTTTTTTTTTTTTCTGATTGCATTTTATGTACTATTTCTATAAGCATTTAGCGTAGATGAGTTATCAATCACAGCAGGTTCTTGCAATGAAAACAGGTCATATTATTACAATTTTTTAAAATAGCTACGAATATATCCGTAGCTATAGCTATGGCTTTTGTCCGTAGCTACTGGTATCTATTGCTACGGATATAATCCGTAGCTATGGTATTTATTGCTACGACAATTATCCGTAGCTATTGGTATCTATTGTTACGGATAATATCAGTAGCTATTGGTGTCTATTGCTACGGATATGATCTGTCGCTATTGGTATATATTGTAACGATTATATTCGTAGCAATAGGTACCAGTAGCTACGGATTATATCCATAGCTATTGGTATCTTTTGCTACGGATTATATCCGTAGCTATTGGCATCTTTTGCTACGGATTATATCCGTAGCTATTGGTATCTATTGCTATGAATATAATCCCTAGCTAGACCTTCAGCTACCCCACCTATAGGCGCGGACGTGCTACGGAGTATATCCGTAGCAAAAAGGATTTTGCTACGGTTTTGGGCCGTAGCCTTTGCCCATTTTTCTTGTAGTGTCTTGTCCTCGCATATCGGAGAGTTCTCATAACCCTTGTTTCATATTTTTTCAAGTTCATTCAATTAGAATTTGAGCAGTGAGCCATCTTTATCAAGATTGAAATTGAAAATATTTATAACCCAGTATGCCTTATGGTCTAACTCCATATGTAAGTGACAAGCCTTCTCATAGATAAATCTTTAGAGCGACATACCAATATAGGTTTTATAGGCCGTACGATAAGCCCAAAGCATGCCGGTTAGTCAAAGTGACCAATCCTGCGATTCGGGTTCACTATTTTCTCTAAATTTTGTTTAATCTCCATATTTGATATTTAACTTGGCCGCTCATCTGTGGGTGATAGGGGGTATTCGGTTTATGAGTAATACCATATTTTTTTCATTAATATTTGAAATGACCTATTGCAAAAGTGAGATCCTCCATCACTAATGATGACTTCAGGTCCTCCGAACCTAGATAAGATATTTTCTTTTAAAAATTTAATGACCGTTCGATGATCATTTTTCTGACACAGAATTACCTCAACCTATTAAGAAACATAATTGACCACAAGGAGAATATAAAGGTTTTCAAATGATAAGGGAAATGGTCTCATGAAATCGATGTTCCAGTAATTAAATACCTCAATGATTTAAATAGGATTTAGCGACATCATATTCTGATGGGATATTCCTCCCAATTTCTGACATCACTTTTATGCTTTATAAAATTCATTGGTATCATTGAACATGTGGGCTAATAAAAGTCACACTGCAGAATTTTTACTCATGATCGGGAACACATTTCATAATAATATGATCTAGGCAATATTTAAAAGGATAAGGATAATCCCATAAGAACTTGCTTACCTCGGTGAAAATTTTCTTCTTATCTTGCATAGTCCAATTAGTAGGAATCGTACAGGTACTAAGATATTTCATAATGTCAGCGTACCAAAGTATTGGGAAACTTTAAAGAGTTGTTCATCATGAAACATGTTATTAATGAGTGTCTCTTTACCCAAATATGCATATTTCAGTTTAACAAGCAAGGATATTTGGTCAAGCTTTGGTGCCTTGACACTAGACGATAGAGGCTTTGAGTCAGTTAGGGGTAACAGTTCAAATTGAGGCTTCTACCGGTTAGTTTCAAGTATCGACATCACATCAAGCAAGGCATCCTTCTCTTGAATTGTATATATCATCATCAAGATCAGTGGAGTGGGCCAATCACGGTTCTAAGGTGTCAAAGTACAAAGTTAGAAGAGACTTGTCTTCTACAAATGAATTAATCAAATTAATTTCGTGGACCTCATCACCATCCTCTTGTTACTTGCAGATATTAAACACATTTAACTCAAGTGTCATATTCCCAAAGGACAGCTTCATGATCTGATTCCTACAATTGATTGTGTTTGATGTATCTAGGAACGGGCGGTCAACAATGACATGAATTTTAGTGCTAGTATCAACAACCAGTCGCGTGTCCAAAATAATAAATTCCACTAGTAGTAGAACTTATCGACTTGGACAAGCATGTCCTTTATCATCCTTCTCGGTATACGAATCAAACAATAAAAAAATTGGAGTGTCGTCTTGGTGGGTTTTAATTTACTTAGACCAATTTATTCGTAAATCGAATAGGAAATCAGATTTATGCTCACCCTCAAATCAAGTAAGGCATGCTTAATTTGGTGATTCCCAATCACACATGAGATGGTTGGGCTACCAAGGTCTTTAGATTTTTAGGGCACATCCTTTTTTATGATGGCACTCACCTTCTTTGTAAAAAATATCTTCTTTTGAATATTGTGGCGTCTCTTGATTGTATAAAGGTCCTTGAGGAAATTGGCGTATGATGGAATTTATTTTATGACATCTAATAAAGGAATGTTGATTTTCACCTGTTTGAGAACTCCTATGATATCCTAAGTATTGGGTAGAGATTTGGGTGGGATCAACCGTTGTGGGAATGGAGTCATAGGCTTATACTCTTGTTCCAGTTCCTTCTAATGTGGGGTGTGATTAGGCTCATCATCACCCTTAGATTCTTCTGAGTCTTTAGGCTTATCAGCCCTCGTCGAGATGCTCTTGTCAATTATTTTTCTACTTCTAAGAGTGATGATGGCTTAGCTTACTCTACATGTAGAGTAGAAGAGTTAGGGTCAATTATCTCACATTAAAGTTCTAGGTTAGGTATAGGTTGGGATGGAAGAGTCCTGTCACGCCCCAAACTCAGAAACCGAGCTCACGAAATTTTCGATCGCCGAATCCGGTGCCGATAGCCTCCGTAGTACCCCATTCTCGACTCCTAACGCCCATTCGCCGGATTCCGATCTTGGGATCCTACAAGGAGGATTTTTAACATGAATTTGTCTCATAAGAAGCATAACCACAAGTACACCCAAATCACAAGAACAACATCATCATCACATATCCACTAATATAATCATTTAAATACGATGCAGAAAGAGAAATACATATATCAAAATCAAAGCTCTAGGAGTCCACTGCACGCTCCAAGCTCAATGCTGCTGCAACCTAACACCACCTGCACACATCTATCGTGCATAAGCTTATAGAAAGCTTAGAGGGTGGTGAAAGTGTGTGCACGAGGTAAGTGTCACGTGTGCAATACAATGCCATAAATCATACAATATCGGAATAAGCAGAAATCCTGACAAGATCGTGAATCATACGATATCAAAGTAAGCGGAAATATACTGGTAAGTCCACAAGTGTCATCAGCCGTACCAAGGCTATGTGATGCAAGGCATGAATGCTAATGGCCATATCAAGGCTATGCGATGCAAAAACATAATAAGAAAATATCAGATGTTGAGGATGCAACGCAATATGCGGTACGAATGGAATGACCAAGCTGGAGTGTGAAGTCGAGATGATAGTACGTAGTATCGCAAGCTACGGGGTCTATCACAAAGGACTTCTATACAAACCAGTCACATACCTAAATTTGGATAGTCAGAGTTAATGTGGTAAACTCCTAATCTCAGGTTAGTCTCGCGCCCCAATCGAAATCCTGGCTATTGTGAAGGTACACGTAACAAATAGTTACGCACCATTAGCCCGAGTGGATAGTGAATGAATGAGTATTCAACTCCCGCTCAATAAGTCCACATATCAACATCGTACATCACTGGGATTATCACTAAGGTCTATTACACTCTACACCAGCTTGTCGCCCCTATCCGAGCGCACAACAAGGTAAGTGGAAGAGACCTCACAATCCGCCTGCCAATATAGGGCCCAACTCATCAATAGGGGACCCATTCCTCAAGCTGGTCAAACTCAACCTAAATATTGTCCCCTCACTCAGGCGGGTAAGGTCACACCCCCTCCCAACTAACCACGGCACAGTGGGAGACGTGACCTACTGGTATACAGCCCTCATACACTCATATATATTCACTCGTTCTAGACATTGGGGTGTCCTCTGGGACCAAGAGGGTTTAGAGATTTTCGCCCAGGGCCTTATCAAATGGTATGGGCATGTATCATGATGCTATGCTGTCACATACTCAGAATCGACATCGATAATCAGCCTAACAAAGGGCCTAAGGGAAGGTCACAATGTAGACATTCAACCATCATTGCCCATCAATGTGGACATTTAACCAACATTGCTCCCAAGGAGTGGCCCACATAGAGCCAAATGTATCGTGGGCCCATGGCCTCACATAAAAGCCTAATATACATTACAATGGGCCTTACTCAAGGGCCACATATACACCACATCGGGCCTTGCCATATAGGCCTTACATACATCACATTGGGCTTACCAAATTAGCCGGGTCATACCAAATGGGCCAGAAATACATCACAATGGGACTTACCAAATGGGCTGGAAATTCATCACAATAGGCCTTACCAAATGGGCCGAAATTGCATCAAGGTGGGCCTCATGAACGGACCATAGATACATTAAGGTGGGCCGCATTTACGGACCTCGCCAATGGGCCGCACCATCTACAAGGGGGCCGCATCGATGGGCCACAAATACATCTGGGTGGGCCCCACCATATTCTCCATACAATATGGTCATAAGGTCACAAAGACCTGGATTAAGAGGGAAAACAAATTTCATATAGATCCAAAACTTCTGTAACCCCAAAAAGGGTTTCAATGGTAGGCGTTCAATCTCCACTACTTTTTTGCAATGGTCCACCTGATAGACCGCGTGGATATAGACTAAATACATCAATGGTGGGTCCCACTATGATATGGGTGAGAGCTTGGATTACATCTAAAAATCATTTCAATAGTGGCAGGTGTAACATGTGTATCACTGTCCCCTATCATTCCATGGGGCACATGGCCCACTAATGATGATCAACACTATAACGCCCCAAACTTTTCAATACCGAGTATTGAAAGTCCTCGAGCATTACCATGAAAAGTAACATAATATTTACAAGTGTACGATACCAATCCAACTATCCTAGCCTTACATCCACGCCCTGATACAAATATAACCGTTGGGAATGACCTCCAGTCATAGATCGAGCTATTTGACCGTTGATTTTGTAATAAGACCATCCATCATGAAAGTGACGTACACATCTCTCCTCAAATAAACTGACTAATAACTCCTTATTCAGGATGAGTCGGATGTGAGACCTTTTGTAAGATTAGTTTAGAAACGCTTTTACTACAAGGTAGAACCATTAGATTTCACAAGGCAATAATTACGAAAATGCCATTACACTAAATCCCTGTATTCAAGATTACATGATTTCCACGATCCTTTTTGGCGTGAAACCATGTACGAATCTTAAGTATCATAAAATAACCATACATTCAGAGTTTCACCCATCGGATCATTGTAAAAGTGAGCCAGATTGAGATCAGTCATCAAACACCAGTTCAGGGCCCACCTGATCGTTGGATATGCTCCAAATTTGGAATCCCTCCTTAAATAGTTAGACATAATGAATGGATGGACTAGATTACATGAAAAACATCCCCATGGGCCCCATCTGCGATGTGTGCGCACGCTCTGCACATACACGTGAGGTGCACTGAACCAGGAATCCCCGTCAAAACCAATTGACCCAATTCCTATTCAATGAACGGGATCTCTCTCTCCTTTTCTCTCGCCGCACCAAACGGACGGACAGCGTCCGTGTTACGACTTACGGTGGGCCACGATCGTGATCATCCAAGATGATCCGAACCGTTCATTGAGACCACAGGGTCAAAAAGACCATACCCTGGCCCTTTTTATCACCCAACGCGACCGTGAAACTGGACGTTTCCTCGCCCGAAATTCATCCGCAAGAAAAGGAACTGGAAACAGTTCGGTCTCCACGCGCAGGACGCCCAAGCCCCGGATCTTGGCTTTAACCTGAGCCGACCAAACTGAATATGAGGGAGATCCGACCACACCCCAAGCATTGGGAGTTCGGAAGAATCCAGGCGATTCCGGGATTTTGCAAAATAACCTACGGCATTATCAGACCACGTCCGTTTGGGGACGCTGTGGCCTACCATGATCAATCCGTTGAAAAATCTGGGCCGTTCAAAGCCTTCCTTAGGGGATTTCGACCAGATCCATGGAGTTTTTTTGGGAGGTAATTCACACAAGGCTGCTGGTTGGAGAGCTGTCGTGCCACCGATTGCTGCTAACGCAGCAGCGTAGCGGCACCCCGTGCGTAAGAAGTTCGCAGGGAACATTCCAGAGACGCCGTTCAACTATATAAGATCCTCTATTTCCACTGTTGTAGGGATAATGTGAAGAAAAAAGAGAGAGAAACGGGAGAGAGAGAGAGAGGGTGCCCCGTTCAAACAGCCACCAGGCAGTACCAGGCAGCGTCCGGGTTACCAGGGAAGAAAGAAAAGAAAAAGAAAAAGAAAGGAAAGAAACAAAGAAAGGAAGGAGGAAAGGAAGAGAAAGGAAGAGAAAGAAAAGAAAAGAAAAGAAAAGGAAGGAAAGGAAAGGAAGAAAGAGAGAGAAAGATGGTTTGATGAGTTGACTCACCGAGTCCTAGGACTGGGTAAGGGCCAATTCAGGTAAAGTGTGTAATATCTAATGTCTTGATTAGCTAAGCCTAATATCTAGGCCATAAACATAACCCTAAATTTAATCCTAACCTTGTAAACCTTGTAGATCTCATGATATAGGATAAAATTGAATGTGAAGGAGTATGCAAGAACACCTAGCCTCAAATGAGGACAATTTGACTTTAAAGGTGGGGGTTTTACCTTTAAGCTTACACTAATTTAAGTTACTATATTTATCTTGCCTTTCTATGCCTTTTTTATATGAATTATCTTTCCTCTTCATACTTTTGATGATGAGAGTTATCATGCCTTTTCATACATTAAATAATGTTATTCATCCTGCCTTTCATGTTTATATCTTTTTGAAAATTATCCTATCAATTGATTCCAGTATTATCATTACAATTATTGGCCCTTTGGGTTTACGACATGATGTCAATTATGAGGGATTTCTCTGAATTTATGTGAGGCCATGGATGTAAGCCTTGCCCCTACCTCATCACCTTATTGAGTTGGCCCTGCCACTCATTTCTTTATTTGAGTTGGCCATTGCTACTCTTTATATTATAGAGTTGACCATTGTCACTCTTTTCTTATTATGTTGTCCATTGCCACTTTTGTTGAGTTGACCCTTGTCGCTCTTCTCTTTATTATTTTGGCCTTGTGCCGTTTCTCTTTACGGCTTGGGCATGGGTCTTGATATTCCAGGACCTCCATAATTCAGTTTATATCCTTCATGATTCAGATTCAGTTATATGTTTTAAGATTCAATTTATCTCTGTAAGTACAAATGATGTGTAAGATGTATCACAACTAGTGATTCAAATATTCTATCATGGATGCAATGTGCTCTGGGTAGAGACCATCTTGGGGCACGTAAGTCCTTGAGCCTTTGGGTAGTGGTGCACATATCGATGTGGGTAATTCTCTAATGTAGTTCCACATCACCCCGGGATTGGATGTCACAAATAGTCGCTCCATAAACAAATCGTGTCACGTAATTCACTCAGTCCATGTGTTGTGCGCTCTGATGAGTTCTCGTAAATCCACAGTAGCATTGGTCATGCCAGCGAATATGCGTAGTTATGGGATGCAGGTCGAGCCGGTTATTTATAAATCGTATTCTGCATTGTGATGATTACTACGTATGATGAGCCCCACATACTTTACTACGCATGCATCTTATGTAGGTTGGTTGCGCATGCTAATACCTTCGTGTTAGTGAAGCACGGGACGTATCAGACCCTTACTTTACCAGTTATGAATCTCTTGAATTATTGTTAATTTTAAAGGATAAACCTTCACTATGAGTAAGGCATTAACCCTCTCTCAACTGTACAGATTATGTAGATGACGTACAGATTGAAGACTTAAAAGACAGCTTTCCTATAAAAGAATATACTGAAATAATGAAAGGATAGTCCATGAATTAGTTTTATACTTCCGCTGCGAACTTTGATATTGTAAAAATCTCCCTTGAGAAGGCATTCGATTATTATTTTATTTTTTTTACTTTGATATAATATAATTAATTACAGTTGATTTCATCCTTGTGAATGTTACCTCCTTGAATGTATCTGGATGTAAACGAACGAAAAAAATAGGGTGCGATTTGACAAAAGCATCCCAGTTTATACATCATTAACAGTCGATTTCCTCGGGCACGAGTACAAACTCTGGCCATGAAAAGTTTGGGTTATTACAAGCATTGTCCAACATTAGACGTGCAAATCAGCACCGTCCAAACACTATCCATGTGAATTAGCACCATCCAAACATTGTCCAGGTAAATCAGCACCATTCAAACATTGTCCAGGTAAATCAACACCATCCAAACATTGGACAGCACTGTCCAAACATTGTCCAGCACTGTCCAAACATCGTCCAGCACTGTCCAGACATGTGGACGGTGTGGATGAAATATATACAACATGGTGGTGTCCACGCTGGCAAAACAGGTCGACGGCTTGGATCTAACACATCAAAGGAGGGTCCACAATGGACGGACGGTTTGGATGGAACCCATATGCAAATAAGGTGGGCCCCACCCCCCTCACACGTGCAACACGTGTGGGGTGGGCTCACAGCTGCCAAAACAGATGGCCAACGCAGATAGAATACATAAATCATGGTGGGTCCACGCAGCACTTGTTGACGTCCAGCAAGTTACTAGTGTGAGACGCACCAGCTAATCCACTTCATCAGGTGGGTCCCACATGGGGCCCACCATATACAAATATATATAATATTATTTTTATATATTTATTATTATATATATAATCCAGTCCAGCGTCCATACGCTGGACGTTTAGATGGACGGTTTTGATCAAACACTGATGGACGGCGTGGAAAATAAAATACATACATATAGGTGGGCCCCACCCTCACACGAGCCACACGTGTGAGGTGGCCCCACGTCCCAGGGAAATGGATGGAAGGTGTGGATATACGCATACATCATGGTGGAGATCCACCGTCCCAACCAGGGACAGTGTGGATCAAACCATACAGCACGGTGATCCTCTCAACATTGTCCATATGGACGGTGCAGCTGAAACCCATGCATCATGGTGGCCCACCGTGGGGTTAGTCCAGCACCGTCCAAATGGCCTGGACAATGTGGATGAAACAAATACATCATGGTGTGGCCTTCACAGCATCGTCCAAACTGCTCAGCACCATCCAAACATAGTGCAGTAAAATCAGCATCGTCCAGACATGGTGCAGTAAAATTAGCATCGTCCATCAAGGTGGACCATCACACAAGGAAAGAGAGAGAGAGAGAGCTGGAGAGAAGTGAGATAGAGGGAGGGACCCCTCCACTATGGACCCTCCCTATACAATGCATACATCAAGTGGGTCCCAAATCATGTGGACCCTACATGAAAATCAAATGAAATGAACACCCACCATTATATCTTGAACTCTTCCTTCCACCGATGCGATCTAGAGCTCGAAGGGCGCATTTTCAATGATTGAGATGATCTTTAGATGGTGGAGATAGGAGGTAGGAAGGTGGGCCACACCAAGCTTTCTCTCATGGAGGTTGGGCAGTGGATTGCTCTCATGGAGCTTGGGAGAGAAATGAGAGAGAGTTGAGAGAGGGAGAGGTGTGTGAGAGATGGAGTGATGGGAGAGAGGGATGGTGAGTGATGGATGGGTGTACTTGGTTGTAAGAGAGAGAGTTGACTTTAGGGAGGGGTGGTTGTACTTGGGGATGAGATATGTGGTACTTGACATTTGATGTGATTGATTTGATATTTCTCTTAGGATTTACAATGCGCGGCGTTTTTTCTCGAACTGAATGCGAGCCCACATCTCCTAGCCTGGGTATCACCTCGGTGCGTAATACGCAGCGTCAGAACCGCAACAATGGCGCGGTCGCAGGGGTACAAGTCTCGGGTCGAGCCAACTCTGGAATACAAGATGGAACTCAGGGTCGTGTGCAGATGCCGATAACAGATCTTGGATTGTCGGAATTCGACTGAGAGAACTACAGAAGCCTACGGAACGGTTAAGAGCTAGGATATGGGTCTCACAGCTCTCCCCACCTAAAAAAAATTCATCCTCAAAATTTACAGAACAGACAAGGGAAGAGGAAACATCATCAAGTATATATGTCAAGGCTCAATCGATCTACAAAAGGATGAAGATAGCGTTCTCTAATCTCAGCCTTGAGCTCCCACGATGCCTCCTTAATAAAATGGTGAACCATACTAATCCTCGGATCCCAGATCAAAAACGATCGAAATGAGAATATTATGTAGCCTCATAATCTCAACGGTAGGGAGCTATATCAGAAAATCTTTAAGTTATTTGAACTTGGGGATCTAACCATTCTAAGTTCTCAACAATCATAGAGTGAAGGGTAGCTATCAGCAGATATGTGATGTTATCTTTAGGTATTCCCAAGTTATGCTTTGATACCATCTTTCGTCACGCCCCAAACTCAGAAATCGGGCTCACAAAATTTTTGATCACCGAATCCGGCGTCGACAACCTCCGTAGTACCCCATTCTCAGTTCTTAGAGCCCATTCTCTGGATTCCGATCCTGGGATCCTATAAGGAAGATTTTTAACATGAATTTGTCCTATAAGAAGCATAACCACAAGTACACCCAAATCACAAGAACAACATCATCATCACATATCCACTAATATAATCATTTGAATACAATGCTGAAAGAGAAATACATATATCCAAATCAAAGCTCTAGGAGTCCTCTGCACGCTTCAAGCTCAATGTTGATGCAACCTAACGCCACCTACACGCATCTATCGTGCATAAGCTTATAGAAAGCTTAAAGGGTGGTAAAAGTTTGTACACAAGGTAAGTACCAAGTGTGCAGTACAATGCCATAAATCATACAATATTAGAATAAGCGAAAATCCTGACAAGATCGTGAATCATACGATATCAGAGTAAGTGAAAATATACTGGTAAGTCCATAAGTGTCATCAGCCGTACTAAGGCTATGCGATGCAAAGCATGAATGCTAATGGCCATATCAAGGCTATGCGATGCAAAACCATAATAAGCCAATATCAGATGCCAAGGATGCAATGCAATATGCGATACGAATGGAATGACCAAGCTGGAGTGTGAAGTTGGGATGATAGTATGTAGTATCGCAAGCTACGGGGTCTATCACAAAGGATTTTATCCAAACCAGTCTCATACCTAAATTTGGATAGTCAGACTCAATGTGGTAAACTCCTGATCTCATGTTAATCACACGCCCCAACCGAAATCCTTGCTATTACGAAGGTATATGTAACAAATAATTGCACACCACCAGCCCGAGTGGATAGTGAATGAATGAATAAATGAATGAATAAATGAGTATGCAACTCTCATTCAATAAGTCCACATATCAACACCGTACATCACTGGATCATCACCGAGGTCTATTACACTCTACGCCAGCTTGCCGCCCCTATCCGAGCGCACAACTGGGTAAGTGGAAGAGACCTCACTATCCGCCTGCCAATATCGGACCCGGTTCGTCGATAGCGGACCCATTCCTCAAGCTAGTCAAACTCAACCTAGATATTATCCCCTCACTTAGGCGGGTAAGGTCACACCCCCTTCCAAACGACCACGACACAGTGGGAGACGCGGCCTACTGGTATAAAACCCTCATGCGCTCATATATATCCACTCGATCTATACGTTGGGGCGTCCTCTGGTACCAAGAGGGTTTAAGAATTCTCACCTAGGGCCATCTATGGTGGCCCGATGCTAGTAACAGATTTTCGGTCTCCTATCTAGCTATCCACAATATGCCCGTGGAAGCTACGGCCCTGATGTCGCTAGGGCGTACAGTAATCACAACACATAATGAAAGATGTATGAGTCATACAATCCAGTTATGCATCAATCCTATGCATACCGTGTGCTCATGTGGGACAATCTCCGCCTTTCAAGAAGTCTCATAACAACATGCCCAATGACATATGCAATGGTCAACCACATCTCATAACAAATATGCAGATGATGCGTATGGGCATGTTTCATGATGCTATGCTGTCACATACTCATAATTGACATTGATAATCGGCCTAACAAAGGGCCTAAGGGAAGGTCACAATGTGAACATTCAACCATCATTGCCCATCAATGTGGACATTTAACCAACATTGCTCCCAAGGAGTGACCCACATAGAGCCAAATGTATAGTGGGCCCATGGCCTCACACAAAGGCTTAATATACATCATAATGGGCCTTACTCAAGAGCCACATATACACCACATCTGGCCTCGCCATATGGGCCTTACATACATCATATTAGGCTTACCAAATTGACCAGAAATACATCATAATAGGCCTTACCAAATGGGACGGAAATACATTACAATCGGCCTTACCAAATGGGCCGAAAATTCATCATAATGGGCCTTACCAAATGGGCCGAAATTGCATCAAGGTGGGCCTTAACGGATGGGCCACCAATACATCAAGGTGGGCCTCATGGACGGGCCATAGATACATCAAGGTGGGCCGCATTTACGACCGCACCAATGGGTCGCACCATCTACAAGTGGGCCGCATCGATGGACCACAAATACTTCCGGGTGGGCCCATGGATGGGCCACAAATACATCAAGGTAGGGCCCACCATATTCTCCATACAATATGGTCATAAGGTCACAAAGACCTGGATTAAGAGGGAAAACAAATTTCATATAGATCCAAAACTTCTGTAACCCCAAAAAGGGTTTCAATGGTAGGCGTTCAATCTCCACTGTTTTTCTGCAATGGTTCACCTGATAGACCACGTGGATATAGACTAAATACATTAATGGTGGGTCCCACTATGATGTGGGTGAGAGCTTGGATTACATCTAAAAATCATTTCAATCGTGGCAGGTGTAACATGTGTATAACTATACACTATCATTCCATGAGGCACATGGCCCACTAATGATGATCAGCACTGTCTAACATTGGACGTGCAAATCAGCACCGTCCAAACACTATCCATGTGAATCAGCACCATCCAAACATTGAACAGCACTGTCCAAACATTGTCCAGCACCGTCCAAACATCTTCCAACACCGTCCAGACATGTGGACGGTGTGGATGAAATACATACAACATGGTGGTGTCCACGCTAGCAAAACAAGTGGACGGCTTGGATCTAACACATCAAAGGAGGGTCCATAAACAACGGACGGTTTAGATGGAACCCATATGCAAACCTGGTGGGCCCCATCCCCCTCACACATGCAGCACGTGTGGGGTGGACTCACAGTTGCCAAAATAGATGGCTAGCGCAGATAGAATACATAAATCATGGTGGGTCCACGCAGCACTTGTTGACGTCCAGCAAGTTGCTGGTGTGAGACGTACCAGCTAATCCACTTCATCAGGTGGGTTCCACATGGGGCCCACCATATACAAATATATATATAATTTTATTTATATATTTATTATTATATATATAATCCAGTCCAGCATGTCCAACGTCCAGACGCTGGACGTTTGGATGGATGGTTTTGATAAAACGCTGATGGACGACATGTAAAACAAAATACATACATATAGGTGGGCCCCACCCTCTCACAAGCCACATGTGTGAAGTGGCCCCATGTCCCAGGAAAATGGACGGAAGGTGTGGATATACACATACATCATGGTGGAGATCCACCGTCCCAACCAGGGATGGTGTGGATCAAACCATACATCACGGTGATCCTCTCAGCATAGTCCAGATGGACGATGCAGCTGAAACCCATGCATCATGGTGGCCCACCGTGGGGCTAATCCAGCACCGTCTAGATGGCCTGGACGATGTGGATGAAACAAATACATCATGGTGTGGCCTTCACAGCACCGTCCAAACTATCCAGCACTGTCCAAACATGGTGCAGTAAAATCAGCATCGTCCAGACGTTGACCAACAAGATTAGCACCATCCAGACATGGTACAGTAAAACTAGCATCGTCCATCAAGGTGGACCATCACACAAGGAAAGAGAGAGAGAGAGAGAGAGAGAGAGAGAGAGAGCTGGAGAGATCGGTGAGATAGGGGGAGGGACCCCGCCATTATGGGCCATCCCTATACGATGCATAGATCAAGTGGGTCCCAAATCATGTGGACCCTACATCAAAATCAAATGAAATGAACACCCACTGTTAGATCTTGGACTCTTCCTTTCACCGATGCAAGCTAGAGCTCCAAGGGCGCATTTTCAATGATTAAGATGATCTTTAGATGGTGGAGATGGGAGGTAGGAAGGTGGGCCACACCAAGCTTTCTCTCATGGAGGTTGGGCGTTGGATTGTACTCATGGAGCTTGGGAGAGAAATAAGAGAGATGAGAGAGAGAGGTGATGGAGTGATGGGAGAGAGGGATGGTGAGTGATGGATGGGTGTACTTGGTTGTAAGAGAGAGAGAGTTGACTTTGGGGAAGGGTGGTTGTACTTGGGGATGGGATATGTGGTATTTGACATTTGATGTGATTGGTTTGATATTTCTCTTAGGATTTGCAATGCATGGCATTTTTCCTTGAACTAAATGCGGGCCCACATCTCTTGGACTGGGTATCGCCTCGGTGCGTAATACGCGGCGACGTTGGGATCACAGGGGTACAATTCTCGGGTCGAGCCGACTCTGGAATACAGGATGGAACTCAGGGTCATGCACAAATGCCGATAACTGATCGTGGATTGCCAGAATTCGACCGGGAGGACTGTGGAAGCCTATAAAATGGTACGGGCTAGGATACAGTTCTCACAAGTCCCCTTCTCCTTAACATCTAATTGTGACTCTAATCTTTTAATGGACGATGTAAACATCCCTAACGAGCTTTTGATATCTTGGAATATTTGCATGACATTCTGATTGAATTACTCTTGATCTCATTTATGAACCTTTGAACCGGATCCTCTTGGGTCTTCTTTGGCATTAAAAACGAGATAAGAATCGAAGGAAGAGGCCCTTGAGGATTCTTATTAGTGTTAGTCGTTGGTCCATTCCTCCAACTGAGATTTGGGTAGTTTTACCAACTAGAATTGTACGTGTTTGAAATTGAAGCACTGAAAGGTCGTTGATAATTGTTCATGGCATTAAATTTCTTATGTAACAGCTCTTGGAACACAAGAATTGTGGGACACTATAGTGTCAAGTGCAAGTTCTTACGCAAATATTGCAAACAGTTTCAATGGTCTCATTGGGTTTGATCGTTTCTACTTTGTTCAACTCCCTAGCCTCAACTTTTCTTGTGAGGCTAGCTACCCTAACATTAACATCGTCTTCTTCTCTTAAGACATAAATTCCTCCTTTTTCCTTGGGCTGAGTCGACTTAGGATTGGTCGACTTACTCGAAATATCCCAAGATTGCACGTTTTCGAATAACATATCAAAGTAGTCCCACACCTCATCTGGATCCTTGTTCACAAACTCCCAATTGCACATCATATCTATGAATTGGCCCATGGGTGAAGTCAATCCATCATAGAAAATTCTTATTACCCGCCAAATTTTGTAGTCATGATGTGGATAGGTGTTTTGAAGTTCCTTAAATCTCTCACAACATTAGAAGAAGGTTTCTTCCTCTTTTTGTGAAGAATTCATTATGGCTCTTCTAAGGGTGTTAGTCTTCTGAACTGGAAATAATTTTAAAGGAACTTTCGGGTCATCTCAGCATATGTCCCAATGGATTTCAGCCTTAATGAGTTGAGCCATGACTTGGCTTTCTCCTTCAAAGAAAAGGGAACAATTTCAATCTCAAGGTATCATCAAACACATTATTAAAGTGTAAGATGGCAACAATCTCATCAAACTCTTTGAGATTTATATATAGACTTTCAAAGTCTAGTTTATGAAAATTTGGAAGTTGTTAGATCACTCCCGGTTTCAAATCCACATTCCCTGCATTATCTGTAAAAAAAAAACATATAAGAAGGAGTGCTCATCTTAGCTAGTTGTAAGTAGTCACGTAAAGTTCTACCTAGTGGACCATTGTGCACATCATTCTCATCTTGTTATGCTTGTTCCTCAACTCACCGATTGGGTTAGTTCTCAAATATGTTCTCTGCCAATTTAGAGGATCACAAGTGTTTTCTAACACGGTGATGGATAGACAATCCTTCAATTAGTCCTCCCTCACTTACGAGACGAAGAGTGTGATCACGGACCTACTTAGGCATGAACCACTCAAACCTAATTCCAAACCTACTTCTACTTCTAGAATAATTAAAACTTCTACAACGAAAGAAAAAATTAGAAACAATCAAAAGCAAGAGGGTTAGAAGGATAATATCTGATTGACGATTCTAGGTTAGATTCTGCTAAATAGAAAAATAATGTTAGTATCTGATTTTAAAAATTTTAAAAAAAAAACCCTAACCTAAAAACGTAGCGAAAACTAATCCCTATCTGAAATAAACTCTAACCCTAAAGTATTCCATAAAACACAACCCTATGTGCAGGGTTGTGATGTAGTTTTAACTCAGTGAGATCGAGATCGAGATCGAATCCTCAGAGACTTGTATTGGTACATTCTCAAAACATGTTAGAACTAGAACTAAAACTAGAAGTAACTATGAAACTTTAAATTAAAGAAAAGCAATTGTATAAATCTACATATTGTAGAAAGAAAATCAATAAGATAAAATACTAGATCAGTGTCAAGGATCCACTTCTAGTCATTCTTAATGCCTAATTCACTTTATTCAATTAGATAACACAACCGGAATTGAAGTCTTATCCTATCTAGCTGGATAATAAAACAGTTAATTCAAATTTCGCAAGATAAAATAAATCTGAACTTCAATTGATTCAATTCTTACATGAAGTACCAAGTTATTTATCGCATGGAATCTAAAGTATCTATCGTGCTCGTAATCTATGATAAATGCATGAATTTTACAGATCAATCCTTTACAAAATAGATAAGCAATCAATCTTAGCCTTTCTAAGCATCCAAACTACCCGAAGTCGACAGTGGATCAAAGTAAACTAAAATCAAAACTTTAATCAAACTAAAATCAATGAATTGTTCAACATTCAAACCAAAAAACTTAAATCGAAGTAAACTAGAATATTAAAAATAATTGCAATCTTCACCTCTTAGCCCTAGCTAAGAGATTTTCCAACCACTGTCATAGTTGAACTAAACTCAAACAAAAATATAAAAATAAACTAGAACCAAAATATTGAAGAAGAAGAAGAAGAAGAAGAATGACTCCGTGGAAGCTCCGTCACCTCTTGCTCTATCATCGAAATCCTAATTCGTGTTTAAAATGGCCTAAATCACCCCTTTAAATAGGAAAATCTTATACCGACTTTGCACCGGCTTTACATTTATGTACTTTTGTTACGCTTCGCTCGCATCGACAAGGGCCTTTGGCCGCATCGAATCGAGCCAAAGCTCCTTCCTATTGTAGTTAAATTTCTTCAAAGCATGCACTGAACTCTCTGTCTCCTTTCAATCGGACCGAACCTACCTTTGGTCGGACCGAACATACATTTGGCCACACTGAATGGTCGAGTCGAATTTACTCTGGAAATCACTATTTATTGTTAGACTGCTCTTAGCACTTTCGGTCAGACCACACACACCTCAGGTGGGACCGAATAGTCTGTTATTTCTTGTATTTGACTGTGTGATTTTTTTAGACTTTTCTTCATATTTGGCACTTGGTTTCCTTGGATCTTTTGTACTTGAATTCTTTAATGCTATCCTCCAAACATCTTATACTCCACTTAAACATTCTTTGAGCTCTAAAACATTACTTTAATCGCATTTTCGTCTTAGCTCTCCAGATCACCTTACATACCAAAACATGCACAATTAGATCAACTTAGCACATTTATGCATATAAAACCAATGCACAATTGAGGGTAGATATGTAATATTTCATATTCAACGACAAACTTGTGAGCCCCAAGGAGATCGGAGCTCCCATGCGCTTGTGGGAGATTACCTGGCAAAGCAGGATGCAAGGTGTGGCCTAGGCAACGGGTTACCCACCGCTGCCATGTGGCACACCTCTCACCTTGGCAAGAGGCCTCTAATGCATGTGGGATCTCCTCTTTCCAACTGATATGCATGTGAGGGTTGTGGAAAGTCCTCTATACCACTCATAAAGACTAAAATCACCATTTTACTAGTCGATTCAACTTCAAATTGTGCCACGTGGCAATTTGGAATCCCAGCCATCAAACCCTATTCTAACCCTGAACTTCCCTGAAATTACCAAAGAACCAAGTTTTTGGACTATAAATAGCCACCTCCCCTTCTCATTTCATCCATCCAAAAGGATCTGGAGGAATCCAGAGATCCAGAAAACCTCTTAAACCATTAGTTATGTTGGCTAACCTATCCCTCCACCAAGGAGAGAGAGTGAAGAAAAGAGTCTAGCCTTGATCCAACCTTGCCTAGCTAAAGTCCTCACCTCTTGAGCCAACCAAGTTTAAACCCAAGATGCTCGATCTAATCCTTATAACATTACCGTCCATCAAACCATCTAATCTCTAACCAACTTCGTCAAATATATTGTAAGACCCGTATCCTAGACCGTACCGTTACATAGACATCCGCGGTCTTTCCGGTCGAATTTTGGCAACCTTCGACCCTTAACCGGCGTTGCGCGTGACCCTGATTCACACGCTGTCAACCCGAGTCAACTCAACCCGAGACTTGTACCCCTGCGACCGCACCGTCGCCGCAGTTCCAATGCCGCGACTTGCGCGCCGAGGCGATACTCTGGCTAGGAGATGTGGGCCAACGTTCGGTGTGAGGAAAATGCCGCGTGTACGAATCCCAAGAGAATCTCAACAAGATGTCACATCAATCACCCATCAATCAATCCCATCAATCCATCACTTTTCACCCATTCCCAAGCAACCACAAAAGTCAAAAAGTTCTTACAAACCCATACCTCTCTTACACCAAAAGCCACAAAAGTCAAAAAGGCTCTTACACACATCCATCACTCCATCAAACATCACCCATCTCTCTCTCTCTTTACAACCCTCTCTCTCCTTCATTTTCAAGACACTTTCCCAAGCAAGAGAGCTTCACACGTCCAAGCCTCTCCAACTCTCTCAAGCAACAAGTGTGGCCCACCTTTCCTACCCCTTCATTTTCCATCTCCACCATCCAAACATCATCTCCTCCGTTGGAATCCAAGCTAAGGAGCTAAGGAAGCCTTTGGTGCAAGAAGAAAGCGGTGGGTGATCATAGATCCTTGTTTTTCATACATTTTGTTTGATTAAGGGTCCACATATGTGGGACCCACCTTGATGTATATTTTTATGCAAGAGGGGCCCATAGTGGCGGGGCCCCTCCATCCTTACCGATCTCTCTCTCTTTCTCTTGTATTGTGGACCCCACTATGATGTATGATCCATGCTGTCTCATCCGTCGGGACCACGTTGCTGACCACCTTTGGGTGGGCCTAGCTGTAGGAGAAACACAAATAATTAGCTTGATCCAACTCTGGTGGCCCACTGCGTGGGACCACCGTGATGTAAATGCCATCCAACACCGTCCAGCAAGCTAGACGGTTGGCTGGACGCACTGGCCAGTGGGGGCCAGTCCCATAGCTCCAGTGGTACACGAGTGAAAGATGCCTCGTTTCAACAGGTGGGGTCTTGGTATTGATCCCTGTGAAGGGTGGCTAACTTGGAGTGTGTGTACTGTCATGTGCACTACCGAGGGTGTGGGGTCCATGGGACCCATCCGTGCCGTCCGTTCATTTTTGTGGGCCACACCCTAATATATGTGTTATATCCAGCCGTTCACCGTCCAGAACGGTGGGACCCACGTCCATGTGGGGCCCTCCTTGGTGCATGTGCACCCCAGCCGCATGACTCAAATGGCAGACGGAGAGGAGATACCTCGTTTTACACTGAGTCTTAGTAGCGTTCCCTGTGGGGTGGCTGATGGTGATGCGCCACCTGATGTGGGACCCACCTAAGTTTTGTGCGGTTGAAACTGGGTCTGACTCTTCATTCAAGTGGGACACCCACGATGGGTGGGCTGGATTTGTGGACCCCATCTCGGTGGGCCTAAAATGATTATGAATGTTTTTTTGATGGAGGGTAACCCTCTCAACTGCTGTATTTGGTGCGGCCCACACAACACACGGAATGACTTGATTTTTGGGACCTAGGCCCACCTTGGAACGGTGCATCTAACTGATGGGTTAGATGTTGGTAACACCAACGGTGGGGCCCACACCGCTTGACCTCGTGGGACCCACCTCTGCTCGGTGTCAGCAAAGGAAAAAAAAAAGAAAAAGAAAAAAAAAAGAAAAAAAAAGAGAGGGGCACGTGGCACCCTCTCTCTCTCTACACCTCTCACTCTCTCCCTCTGACGCTTTTTCTCTCTCTCTAACTCTCTCTCTCTGACGCTTTCTCTCTCTCTCTAACACTCTCTCTCTCTGATGTTTTCTCTCTCTCTAAGTCTCTCTCCCTCTGACGCTTTCTCTGTCTCTCTAACTCTCACTCTCTCTCTCTCTGACTCTTTCTCTCTTTACACCTCTCTCTCTATATCTCTCTCCATCTCTCTCTACCCTTCTTTTCACGTCCAGAGACCTGTGGGTCCCACCACGATGCACATGTGATCCGACGGCGGGACCCACCCTAGATGTATGTGTCTTATCCCTCTAGCATGGGCTCAATGATGTATGTGCTCTATCGACACCGTCCGCTATTCGAATGGCGGGGCCCGCCATTATGCATGTGTTGCATTCATACCGTCTACCATTTACAAGATCATTTTATGGCATAGGAAAATGGGCGAAAAAGATTTAAAGTGCGAGTGGGCCCCACCATTTAAATAGTAGACCGTGACATCCACCGTTCGAAAAACTTCCATGGGCCGCCATAGTCCTTAATGCATTTTTACCTTATTTATTTCTTTGTTAGCTTGTGAATAGGTCGGATCTCAAAAATATATGAGGGTGGGCCCGATTTGATATACCTGAGGCCCATTTGACTCGACCTAATTGATTTGGCCCAAATGATTCGGCCCATTCGAATCGGCCCATATGTTTAGGCCCATCTTGATATAGTTATGGCTCATCCGTTGAGGCCCACCTTGATATATATGAAGCCATGTTAGGAGGCCCATTCGATGTAACTAAGGCCCATGGGTCGAGGCCCAATAGGATGTACACAAGTCCATTATAATGTGTAACCATACCATGGTTTGAGTAATGATGTTTATGGCAGTCGTGCCTTGGGAGCAATGTTGGTTGACGTCCACATTGTGCAAATAATGTTGGTTAGATGTCCGCATTAAATTCTCCCTAGGGCCCATTGTTAGGCCCATACTTGTAGGCCGTCGTCTAGCCCATCTTCGTTATGAACAACATCCATCACCGTATAACATGTTTAGTATAGTTCCATGATTCATGATCATACGCATCATATGTATGCTTGATATGAGAAGTGACTAATCATAGCATATGCCTTCAGGCAGATTGTTTAGGGGCTCCCGGATAGGCGGTGTTGCACCACATGAGCGCATGAGACGTGCAGGATTGCTGCATGACTGGATAGTGTGATTCATGCATTTCGCATTGTGTGACATGGTTACCGTACGCCCTAGCGACATCAGGGTCGTAGCTGCCACAGTCATATCGTGGTTGGTAGGATTGGATATCGGAAATCTTGTTCTACATGGGGTGCTATGGATATCCCTGGGTGAAAGTCCCTAAACCCTTATAGTACCAAGAGGTTGCTCCAACGTCTAGACCGAGTGGGTGCAGGAGCGCCGAGTGCCGATTACCAGACGGCTGCGCTTTCCACTGTGTTGTGGTCAGTTGGAAGGGGGTACGGCCTTACCCGCCCGAGAGGAGGGGGCAATGCTAGGCTGAGTTTGACCAGCTCAAGGAATGGGTCCGCTATCAATGAGCCGCGCCCGATATTGGCAAGCGGGTAGTGAGGTCTCTTCCACTTACCTTATTGCGCGCGATGGGGCGGCAATCTGGTTTAGAGTGTACTAGACCCCGGTGATATTCCAGATTTTGAGCTGTACTGATATGTGGACTTATATGAGGATTTGTATACTTAAGTTACATTTCGCATCGCATGGCCTTGGTATGGCCGACATCTTTCACGCCTTGCATTGCATAGTCTTAGTACGGCTAGTAGTATTCATGGATTCATCAGCATGTTCCGCGTTACTCTGATACTGCATACTGCATTACTACCTTGCGCACACACTTTCACCACCCTCTAAACTTTCTATAAGCTTATGCACGACCGTTGCGTGCAGGTGACGTGAAGACACAGCAGCGCTGAGACAGGAGCGCAGAGCAGATCTTTTGGAGCTTTTTGTCCATTCTCATTATATTTCCCTTTATGCTCATTGTACTTGTAAAGTTTTTTATCATAGTGGAAATGTGATGGAGTTTTTGGTTGTTATTTGTGAGTTATGCATTTAGTTATGTTTATTACAAATTAAACGGATGTTGAAAATCCTCCTTGTAGCATCTCAGGATCGGAACCTGGCGTATGGGCGCTGGGAGCCGAAAATGGGGTTCTACGGAGGTTGTCGGCGCCGAATTCGGCGATCGAAAATTTTGTGAGCCCGGTTTTCGAGTTTGGGGTGTGACATATATACACTAGCATTGTGCAACACACATTCCCTTCTTGACCCCTTTGCTTATCTCATCTATCTGCATTGTATTACATATCATTCGATACCCAACCAATACAAACATATTCTTTATGGCTTGTCGACGTTGTCGGATCCTACCCATTAAAAACTTGTGATGGTTGGTTGATCGCTTTGGCAAGTGGAGAGGTCAGGGCGGATTTATCTAACCCGAACTAAAACTTAACATAGGCGTTGTACACACACTATTTGCATCTCAACGTGCAAGAACTAGAACTAATCCTTAGAATTTCGTTTGATCCTGTGAAGTAGATACCGTACATCTGTACGAGCAGAGTGTGTGCCTAACACCTTCCCTCTTTGTAATTGCAGTCCCTTACTCCGAATCTTTAATCACGGATCAAGGAGTCACTTTAAGACAGAAGATCTTCAGATCCTCTCTCCTAGCATTTCTACAGGATCTGGACAACTATGGAGATGGAGGCTAGTGGTAATTCCAGTTTAATATAACACCCTACACAAAGCCCTTGAGAAAGGCAACCCATGAAAAGGTACAATTATTTGGAAACCCAACATCCACAGGATTGAATGTGAAGTTTGAAATAGAGAAGTCCACAGGTAAAAATAATTTTGAACTAAGGAGTTTGAAGATGAAAACCCTCCTAGTTTAACAAGGGTTGCATCATGCACTCATTGAAAAAGTAAAATATCCATAATCTATGAAGGAAGGTAATTGGGATGAACTTGATCAAAGGGTGATTAGCACAATCTTGTATTTGGCTGACGAAGTCCTATATAATGTCATTAATGAGACAACTATCACAGGATTATGGGCGAAGTTGAAGAGCATATACATGACGAAGTCACTCACCAATCATCTGTATTTAAAGAGATAGTTCTATAATTTGAGGATGGTGGAAGGGTCGAATCTCTCTGAGCGCACTAATGTCTTCAACAAATTGATTTGCAAACTGATATGCGTGGAGGTAAAGATTAATGAAGAAGACAAAACTCTAATTTTGTTAACATCTCTCATAAAGTCCAACGAGTATTTAGTGGATACTCTATGCTATGGTAGGGATACCTTGGAAGTTGATATCATTATCTCATCCCTTCAGTTGAAGCATTTGAGAAGGAAGAGCGGAGGTGAATGTACTTCTACGGATGCATAGTTTGCTCGAGGAAGACTATTTGAGAGAGAGAATGGGAAGTCATGGTTTAAATCTAAGTCGAAGGACAAAGGCAAGTTAAAGTGTTAGAATTATGGGAAGATGGGACATATGCAGAAAGAATGTCAAAATCCCAACACCCATAAGGAAGAAAAATAAAATGATTCATCAAAAGAAGCCAATTCAGCGAAATTAGGTGAAGGAACGAGTGGTTGTGATATGTTGTCAATGTCCAAGGTCGATCACTTATACAATGAGTAGATTTTGGATATGGGGCATTGTACCATATGTGTCTTCATCGGAGTTGGTTCACTATAGTGTAGCATTCCAAAAAATTCCATACAAGAATCTCAATATATGCGCGAAGAAGCTGTCAATGGACCGTACTAGTCCAACTAAGTGCCCTAATTATGATAGATATGACAGATTTAGGAAAATTGGAGTTGAACGCCTGTTCTCGCTTATTACGAATGGGTAGGCTCGTGAACTTAGGCAAGTCCAATGCTAGTTAACACCCACAAGAAGTTTTTAGGGTTAACATATCCCATAAATGGCATAATTAACCGGATTAGGTCTAGATCACGTACGCGTGTTCTAAGTCCGTTAAACTCAAACTATAGATTGACGTTCATTTTATCAGGTTTGATGTCCATCACGAATGATGAGCCAAGGTAATGCCTCAGATCACTCAACTTCAGCCAGAAAGCCGAGCACGTGAGATGTACAAGTGCCTTAGTTAATGGCCTGAACTTAAGTGAAATGATCACCCTGCATTCTTTGACGAAGTTGTGACTTTCGGACAGTTGGATTATGATCAAACTCAAGATGCCAACTTAAGACATTTTCCTACACATATTCGTATAGTCGCGGCCCTAATCGACCAGTGGTGACCATCGAGATAGATTAGGGTCATATATATTAATCGTCAAGTATGATCATCAAATGGTTATATCGAGACATAAATCTCCTAGTGGGGCATCTATCCCCTGGCTTAGATTGACCTGTGCACCCTCCTATGGGCCCGATAGTTGGAAACAAACTTTGATAAGGTTAGTATGATGACAACTTAGCTTTGTGGCCATTTGTACACGTTCTGGCACTATAAATACCCCTTCAATTCACACCCCTCTCCTCATACAAATTTTGTGCCCTAGCCTTAGGAAGAAGAGAGAGAAAAAAGAGAAGGAGAGAAAGTTTTGGGTGACAAGGAGATCGATTGCAAGG
The DNA here is from genome assembly GCA_021015155.1 of Magnolia officinalis. Lineage (NCBI taxonomy): Eukaryota > Viridiplantae > Streptophyta > Magnoliopsida > Magnoliales > Magnoliaceae > Magnolia > Magnolia officinalis. Next base: position 21,262,912 of record JAJHSJ010000013.1, on the reverse strand, counting down.
GTTTGCTTCCCTCCTATTCTAATGGAGATCTATCCGCGATTAGATTTATCATTGAATCTTTTTCACAAGCAATTGAAGGTAAACCTTGAGCCAAGATCCTCAAATCTAAGTGTTTAGGGTTGAATTTTCCCAAACCATACAAAAGGCTTATTTGAATTTTTTAGGTTTCAGTGATTCTTTCCTGGACCCTAACCCTATGAGCAAATCTAAGTCGGGCGAGTTAACGCAAGGTGCCGACTATTCTCCTAAGTTTCCGTTTATCAACCCTTGGGGGTGATTGACTATGATCTCTTTTGGTTTAGAAAAAATCCTTACGTCAAGCATGCCCTAAATGCTTTGCTATAAAAATCTGTGTTTTTGTTATTATTGGTAGCTAATTTGTATGACGAAATCCATGCTCATTTTAAAGCTAACTTTGTTGGTGGTTATTAGGGTTTGTAATGGAAATGGTAGATTTCAAGGGTGTTTAATGTGTTTATAACTTGATAAATGTGGACACCTATAAATTTTGACCTACATTTTCCTTGAGATACATTGATTATTTGATGTAAGTTTGAAACCCCTGTTGATGTCAAATAAATATTATATTACAAATTTAGTCACATATTATAAATTAGGCTATGATAGAAGAGGTCAAGCCCTGTCTAACTTTGAAAATAGGGGATGGCCGTTGAATATGACCATCTTGACTCATGTGGCTGACCAAGGCGAAACTTGGGCGACCGACGGTAGTTGGAACTACATGGATTGCTTGCACCCAATGACGGTCTGTCCATGGCTCTCCTTAGACAATCAAATTAGTCTCTTGCATGGTTCGATTGCATGTATGACAAATGTTTGAGATACATTATGGAATTTGGGATACCCTGTCACCAACGAATTAGGTTCATTCATGGCCATTAGTGTGATACAATCCAATGAGACTAGAGGGTCCGACACGGTGGTATGACACATTATGCTTGAGCTGTCAGCCTACGTTGGGGTGATGAGCCTGCCACATTAGCAAAACATTGGGAGATGAGCCTGTCATGTTGGTAAAACATTGGGTGACGAGCCTCCCCATAGTGACCAGCAAGCACGTAGGAAGGTCGTGACCCTATTATGATGATGGTGATATGGGTGGTGTGCCTTCTCCACATTAGGGTTGGGTGACGATCTTTGCCCTAGTAGTGATTATCCCTGGGTGATTAGCCTTACTACAAATCCGATTTAAGTTTAGGGACTTAGGGAAAATGAAACCGAAAGTGGATCAAGGGATACTAGTGTGGAGATGCCTAGCGTCGCAATGAACTACGAAATTTAGATAGAAACCTGAGATTCGATGGCAATATCCCTGCTTCACCAACCGGCTATTTGACCTGAACATTAATAAATATTCGGCTAATCATGTACTTTATAAAATTTGTTGGGTTGTGCTTCGAGCCACCTATTGCGCATATGTTGAGGTCCTCGCTACCGATAGCATTGATGTGGTTCTATATTGGTATCATTGATCCTGAGTTATGCGTATGCATATCATGTCATCCATGCATCTATATAACCAGATAGACGACTTTTATGTTTTGATATGCCATCATCGCCTATGCCTTATCTGTTTGATAATATGTGAAATTTTGATTAATAGTAGCATTGAGTTGATCACTCACTCCCACCTGAGACGATGATTTAAAACACCAATCAGAAGATTTCATCGATGCAGGTGCTTTAGAGGAGGACACACCTGTCGAGGAGCACATGGACCCCATCGAGGAGTTCTTGTACTTCCAGTGTGCAGATGACCAAATGTAGCACGATGCCTAGGGACTGACAGTTCTGTCTTATTTCAAGGATAGAGATGCTTCATACATTGTATTTTTGGGCATGTATATTGAGTCCCCAACTGGGTGGATTCTATGACTTATTTGGATGTAAGGATGTATGTTTGGAACTTGTCTTCTTGCACACTTGTGATAACGATGATATACACTATTTAGTTTACCTCTTACGCATGCTTATGATATACTTGTTAACTGTTTTACTGAATTACGCTTTCGTAAGGCATAAGTGACACCTAAAATATCGGAGATCAAGTACATGCTTGACCCATGAAATTCGGGGCGTTACATATAGATAACGAGAATGATGGTGGCCTAGTTCCTACGGGCAATAATCATGTTTATAAGACGATCAAAATTGGTTCAGTTCGTATCAGGATGCGTGATCGGGTAGAGTGTACTTTGACCGATGTGAGGCACGTTCCAGATTTGAAGAAGAATCCGATATCTCTAGAAGATTTAGATATACTCGGGTGCAAGTTCACCAATTACGAAGGTGTCCTGAAAGTTTCAAAAAGGGCACTCACTTTTATGAAGGCATAGAGAAGCGAAAATCTTTATAGATTAATCGGAAATACTATATCGAGCTGCAACAACTATAGTAGAGTCCACATCTGCACGTTTATATCATGCATGCCTAGGTCACATGAGTGAATGCAATATCATGCATGCCTAGGTCACATGCGAAGACCACAACCTTCCATGAATCCTATCCGTCACTCTTTTTTTTTTCACTCTTCTATGTTGAAGAATGCATGTTTGCCAAATCCATCCTACCTTTTTTACCTTGATAGATTAGTTAAATCGCTATAACCATCAGATCCTGGTTTTTATTTTTCTTAAACCATTTTCCATCCATGATCAGGCCCACTATACATCCATTTAGTGGGGCTCTTCATAGATGGCATATGATCAGGCTCTAATGCAGTAGAGCATCAAACCCATGAGTCCTTTTAAAGAGTTAAAGTGTTGATTTGATTTTTTGTCCTTTTGTGTTTTTATTTAGTCTCATATTAGATAGAATGAGAGAAGAAAAAGACTTATATATCTTTCATCAACATATACTCTTGTCAAGTATGTTGAACTATGCCCAAGCTGTCAAGTGTGTTAAACTATGCCCAAGCCCATATGTGCACGTAGTAGCGCAGCTGGTGAGAAATATGGCCCGTAAGCCTTAAACCAGCCTCGTGCATAAGATCTGTACAGTGTTGTGCAGTGTCTTATTGGTGTTGATTTTCTGCCAGTGAATGTACGTTACGTGGAAACATTATTGGGAAGTTGCATTCTGGGAGATAGCAGTGTCGGTGACCTTTTGCACTAGTACTCTGCACCGGGGGCATGGATTATCTCAAAGATAGCGACACATACACGCCTTGACCTGGCACTGACCCGATTGTGCTACATACAAAGATCTACACAACATTTATATGGTTCCTAGGCAAAAACTCTTTTTTTGTAGTATATTTCAAGTTTACATTTGCAGTACTTATAACAATTAATGTTCAATCCCACCTTCTCTAATGCAGGCAGAGTAATTAATGTGAACTGACAGTGGGGTGTACAAATAATAATAATAATAATTAATTAATGTGCATGAAATCTGCGCCGGCCGGAAGCTACACCACCCAAAAATTAGGCTAATTCATCACTCAGGTAGATTTTCTACCAGCTCCAGGATAATGGGCCCACGAAAACCCAAATTTTTTACAGTGAAATGATTGGATCCCAAACTGTTCAAGTCAGGTCGGGTACCTCAGATGGTCACGGGTCCCACCCATTGTCGCCCTAGTGTAAGTATTCTCTTCCCTCCTGTGGTTAAGCCCCACTATCTCTAATTTTGATAGTAGATCTGAGCCATCCAATTTTCACTGCTGAACTTGGATGCCTTGATCATATGAGAACTCATAGATTAACCATTGGATTTATCATAGTGTACATCTGTGGTGTGGATCTTGTTCAATCTTGTCATCTATGGCTGTAATGAAGAAGAATTTTGATCTTTACTAGTCCTAAGCTCAAGCCCCACTTCAAAATTAACTAGCCAAACAAGATAGTCATCCAACTAATTTTTTCTAATTTATATCTAATTACGTGCGTTTAGATGCACGCTCGAATGAAGTGGCGCTTGATCCAGGCCAATTATCAACTGATAATGACTCCCACTCATCAGATCGACCACACGTACATTGGATATAGACCATTCGCCATCATTTCCTCGTATGTGTGTGTCCCACTGACAAGTGGACCAGATTGACTTCAGGACAGTGCATGTTGGACCTCGCAAGATAACTGACGTGAGCCTCTCACACGTGTACTATTTTAGCACGTCTGGGGCCAATCCCTCTCCCTTCTCGATTCCATCTTTATTCATTTTGCAGTCACATTCTCCATTTAACATAGTTGTAATTACAATTTAGTCATTTCCAGTTCTTCATATTAATTATCATTATCCAATTCGATAGTGCATCCAAATGCGGCCTTAGCAAAGCAGTAACAATTTCAAGTGAGCCATGAAAATATGTACTACCCAATTTCTAAAGGACCTAGTATACGTTCAAACATGGAATGAATTCATACATTTTTCATTCGATGGGTATAACATTTGTCATCAGCCTATCAACGTACGTCAGCCACATGAACTTGTGACAAAAGTCATTGTATTCAAGGAAATAATAATAATAATAATAATCCATCAAAATGACAAATCTTCCTTTTCATAAATCACCTGATGTATTTGCCATTCAGTGGTTGAATAGTTAGGCCAATCTTATATATATATATATATATATATATATATATTATATATAATATATATATATATATATATATATATATATATATATATAACTTTATCCCACTATTTTAGTAATGGGGATCACAAGTTATTCAATTTGAGTTAAAGACAGCTCTAATACGCCCAACACATATACTCACGCATGCATAACTGAAGTCTGACAATTTACCCTGCATGTGCCCACGTGTCAGAATTGAATAGCAACAGGAAGATTGGGTCTGCCTATATGAACTTTTCTGAGCTATATGCACTTTCGGAGGAAATAAAAAATATTCTTATACATCTTCAAAGGAAAAAAGAATGAATAGTGAGAGAATTGAGCCGTCGAAAAACAAGCTTGGACCCAATTTGGAGTGGGCCTCAACGGAGACATCATCAAACCTAGGCTCAGATCCACCCGTGACTAATCCACAGCCTAATAATCAGGCCCAAGCCCACTCATGATGGTTTGGGCCACAGGTGTAGGACCATTAGGCACTCAGGCCAGGCCATGCTCTAATATCAGCTCTGATGACCTTATCAAGCCATAATCTGGTGGGGTCCTAGTTCAATCTTCTGGTTTTTCGTATAGTTGGCTATCTAAAATAAAGCTCACCAGATCAACGGTTCTGAATAACAGCACCAAAGAGCCATGACTAGTGGCAATGAACCAGTACTAGTTCCTCCACACCAGAGACAAGCAAGCCAGTGGAACTGCCCTCTCTTATTCAATTGGGGCCATCAATATAGTGGGCACTATCACGAAGATCCACAATTCAACGACCACAACCTTCCGTGAATCCTATCTGTTGCATTTTGTTTCTGTTTTTGTTTTTTTATTTTTTATTTTTCACTCTTCTATGTTGAAGAATGGCTGTTTGCCGAGATAGATTGGTCAAAGCGCTAGAATCGTCATATCCTACTTTTTATTTATTTATTTATTCTCTCTATTTCTTATTGGTGTGGTGTAATGACTAATTCTCTTAAAATTAGATGCATGACTTATTGATTCATGTTACTGGAGCAAGTATAGCAATGGGTTTCATTGCTACGCCATGTGTAATGTGGAAAAATGGCTTTAGTGGTGGGTTTCGCCATCTCCATGTGATATGATGAGGTGTTGGGGACGTAATAGGCTTTAACAAGATTTGTTGGGTGCAGAAGCAACATTAGACGTGAATCAAG